>JAVIAB010000091.1:51644997-51984997 GCA_032433765.1 Megaustenia siamemsis | reverse complement strand
GGCGACTGTCCTCATCACATTAAAGATGGCTGTCCTCATCACATTACAGACGACTGTCCTCATCACATTAAAGGCGACTGCCCTCCTCACATTAAAGACGACTGTCCTCCTCACATTAAAGGCGACTGTCCTCCTCACATTAAAGGTGATCGTCCTCCTCACATTAAAGGCGACTGTCCTCATCACATTAAAGGCGACTGTCCTCCTCACATTAAAGGCGACTGTCCTCATCACATTAAAGGCGACTGTCCTCCTCACATTAAAGGCGACTGTCCTCCTCACATTAGAGGCGACTGTCCTCATCACATTAAAGGCGACTGTCCTCCTCACATTAAAGGCGACTGTCCTCATCACATTAAAGACGACTGTCCTCATCACATTAAAGGCGACTGTCCTCCTCACATTAAAGGCGACTGTCCTCCTCACATTAAAGGCGACTGTCCTCCTCACATTAAAGGCGACAGTGCTCCTCACATTAAAGGCGACTGTCCTCCTCACATTAAAGGCGACTGTCCTAATCACATTAAAGGCGACTGTCCTCATCACATTAAAGACGGCTGTCCTCATCACATTACAGACGACTGTCCTCATCACATTAAAGGCGACTGCCCTCCTCACATTAAAGACGACTGTCCTCATCACATTAAAGGCGACTGTCCTCCTCACATTAAAGGTGATCGTCCTCCTCACATTAAAGGCGACTGTCCTCATCACATTAAAGGCGACTGTCCTCCTCACATTAAAGGCGACTGTCCTCATCACATTAAAGGCGACTGTCCTCCTCACATTAAAGGCGACTGTCCTCCTCACATTAAAGGCGACTGTCCACATCACATTAAAGGCGACTGTTCTCATCACATTAAAGACGGCTGTCCTCATCACATTACAGACGACTGTCCTCATCACATTAAAGGCGACTGCCCTCCTCACATTAAAGACGACTGTCCTCCTCACATTAAAGGCGACTGTCCTCCTCACATTAAAGGTGATCGTCCTCCTCACATTAAAGGCGACTGTCCTCATCACATTAAAGGCGACTGTCCTCCTCACATTAAAGGCGACTGTCCTCATCACATTAAAGGCGACTGTCCTCCTCACATTAAAGGCGACTGTCCTCCTCACATTAAAGGCGACTGTCCTCATCACATTAAATGCGACTGTCCACCTCACATTAAAGGCGACTGTCCTCCTCACATTAAAGGCGACTGTCCTCCTCACATTAAAGGTGACTGTCCTCCTCACATTAAAGGCGACTGTCCTCCTCACATTAAAGGCGACTGTCCACCTCACATTAAAGGCGACTGTCTTCATCACATTAAAGGCGACTGTCCTCCTCACATTCTCACATTAAAGGCGACTGTCCTCCTCACATTAAAACGACTGTCCTTATCACATTAAAGACGACTGTCCTCATCACATTAAAGACGACTGTCCTCACATTAAAGGCGACTGTCCTCCTCACATTAAAGGTGACTCTCCTCCTCACATTAAAGGTGACTGTCCTCATCACATTAAAGGCGAATGCCAGACGTGGTGTTTGTACCAAAATTTATTTTATGATAAACGACACTTTTTTATATTAAAATCGGTGATGTGGTTGATAACACGTCAGTGGCACTTTACTTACAGGTACCCATTTTCAGAGGCTGCCTGAACTACAAGGCTCTGTTGGCTCGAACTAAAAACCACATTTTGGAACTTAAACCCGAACCACCATGAAGATACAATGATAATGATCAATATTACAAGAATTTCAATAATACAAGAATACATAAATACAAGAATACAAGAATACATGAATACATGAATACATGAATACAAGAATACAAGAATACATGAATACAAGAATACAAGAATACATGAATACAAGAATACATGAATACAAGAATACATGAATACAAGAATACATGAATACAAGAATACATGAATACATGAATACATGAATACAAGAATACATGAATACAAGAATACATGAATACAAAAATACATGAATACATGAATACAAGAATACAAGAATACAAGAATACATGAATACATGAATACATGAATACAAGAATACAAGAATACATTAATACAAGAATACATGAATACAAGAATACATGAATACATGAATACAAGAATACAAGAATACAAGAATACATGAATACAAGAATACAAGAATACATGAATACAAGAATACAAGAATACATGAATACAAGAATACATGAATACAAGAAAACTTGAATACAAGAATACATGAATACAAATAATAAACGTGTCTACTATTTTAACTGCTTTCACAATTTAGATAATTTCTCTCTTTGTTCTATCATTCCATCTGCTCTAAAAATCTATTCTGTTTATCTCTCTGTCCAATTATTTTATCTAAATCCCTTACATTTATCTCTCTGAGAAATCATATTTATCTCCTCCCTGTGATAAGAGAAATAATCGTATTTATTTGCTATAACATTTATTTTATTTATCTTTGGTGTGTATCATCTAAACTGTTTTTACGTGATCTCTATTTATCTACCTGATACATAAATCTATCTGCTATTATAATACATTCTATTTATACTCGTAGATCTATTGAATTGCGTGTGCCGTCAAAATAAATTCAACAGCTTTCAAACAAGTCAATAAATTAAATGAACTCGGCGATATAATAACCTCAGATAGAAGACGCATTTCCCAGATTAAATCCAGAATAGCCTAAACAAAGGCAGCTTTTCATAATATTAAGGGAAAAAAGGAATTGTCCAACTTATCTTTGTCAATACAAGTTAAAAAAAAAAAGGAAAGAGTTCTCCAATGATATACTGAGTGAATCCTTTATGTAAGGAAGTGAATAATGAATAATCAGTAAACAAATAAGAAAGTACTTGAAGCCATGAATATGTTTTTTTATGTGAAGAATATTGAGAATACCTTGGACATCCTGAAAGAGCGATGAGGTCGTGAGAAAGGCTAGAACACAAATTAATATTAAAGATTCTATAAGAAAATGCAGCCCACTTTCGTTGTGCTTGTGATGCGAAAAGGAAGGGGAGAAAAAATATAACAGCATGAAAAACTGAGGGAAAGAGAAATAGAGGAGCGAGAGAGGAAACTAGACAGTTTAACAACGTCTCACAGACTAAATCAATAGTGGCATTTATAAGAAGCATTGACGTTAGAGACGGATGGAGATACATGATCGCCCACTACGCCTCAGGGTATGGTACCTGGTGATGAATCATTTATGTGATTTTCCAGTGCCGTCTAATTATTTATGTGTTTAATCATTGTATATGTTCCTACAATGGGCTCTAATTATTTATCTGTTTAACTATGTTATCTGATCAACAATGCCGTATAAATATTTACCTGTTTGATCTGCACTTACAAGGCCACGTGGATATCTATCTATTGACCTTTTGAGCCGTAGCCGACCCATAGGGCGTAGACCAAAATACTCCCTCTATTATCTGAATTTTTGTTCTAGCAGTTTTAAATTCTTTTAAAGAAATTTTATCAAATCTCGCCATCTGTCTCTGTTCTGTGCAAGCAGCTCTATCTCATTGAGGGAGCCGAATCCTGCTGCTCTTGCCTCTCTCATCAATGTTCTTCTCAGTGTCTCTCTGGGTCTTCCTCTTTTCCTCTTACCTGTTGCTTCCCACATGAGGGCTTGCTTTGCTATTCAGTTATTATCTCTTCTCGTCACATGTCCAACATATGACCATCGTCTTTTCTTTATTACTGAAGATATTAGTGGTTGACTGGCGATTTCTCTAATTTCCTCGTTTGTTTTGAATTCGTTCCACGCTATACCAAGTCTTTTCTTAGACATTTATTTTCGAATGCGTTCAACTTTGTTACTACCGCGTGGATAGCTTATTTATTATTGTGTACTTTAGTGCATTCAACGACAGCCTATTTTTAACTTTGAACATCGCTGGTAGCCACATACTGAATCGTGGCAGTCTTAACCACTTGCCTAGGTTACCTATCTAATGATTATCATCATCATCATCGTGTGTCATACCGGTTGGCGTAGGAGATCATGTCCTTTCACAATCCTCTATCAACAGTGCTTCGTATCACTTCTATTGTTGATTGTTTCCCGTGCCATGTCATTAAGTTTGTTCATTATCTTCTCTATTTATCATCCGCGATCACTTTTTCCTTGTATGTTGCCATTTGTAACCAAGTATTCCAACTTTCCTCTTCTTATAATGTGCCAGAAATATAATCTATTATTTATTTCTTGATATTTTTAAAGAGCTCCCATTTTGACTTGACTTCTTTGAGTTTTTCCTCTTTAGTCCATATAGTTGTCCAGGTAACTCTCAACATGGAATGTCTATGCCCAGCTTAAAAAGCTGTTATGAGCAATGACCAATATGAGATTCGAGAGACATAACGGGGTAACTTGAAGAAAAGACGTTCAGTTTGAGTTTTGAAAAAAAAAAATAATAATTCAAATTTGTGAAATATTACTACCGCCTGTGGTTGGTTTTAAACCCGGATCCTTCCTGTCGAGAGGTCGACGTCGTACTAGCCACCCCTCCTTCCCTCTTTTTACTTGTATCATCATCATGTGCTATACCAATTGGCGTAGGCGATCTTCACCTTTCACAATTTTCTTGCCACAGTGCATGGTATCAATTCTGTTGTTGACTGCTTTCCATGCCATGACAGTAAGCTCTCTAGTATCTTCTCTCTTTATCCTCCACGATCTCTCTTTCCCTGTATTTTGCCAGGTGTAACCAAGTATTCCAATTTTCCTCTTCTTATGATGTGCCCGAAAAATGTTGATTATGTCTTTCTTGATTATTTCTTTCCTATATTCTTTTTTAGTAGTTCTCATTTTTGTGTTGGCCTCTTTAAGAATGTTTTCACTGGTCTTTTTAGCTGTCCGGGTAACTTTCAACATTTTTCTAAGAAATCCCATTTCTTTGTCCTCTAATCGTCTTTTCATTTGTTTGTTTACTGTCCATGATGCGCTTCAAAATGTCAGAATTGGCTCTATACTGGTATAGTAAGGAATATCCGATTTAAAAAAAAATTGTCAGTAGAAAATAAACTATTTTAACATGTGCAAGTGAAACAATACAAAGTAACCAATAATAAAAGATTGCCAAAACGTTCGGAATGAATATACCAACACTATTGTAAACACAATTATTGGATGCGAATCATGGACAATTGGACAACAGACAAGAAAATCACTGGAGTCTGTAGAAATGTGGTTTTACAGAAGAATATTGAGAGTACCATGGACAGCTAAGAAGAGTAATGAAAATGTTTTGAGAGCGGTCAAAGCAAAAAGAGAGCTAATTTCCAATATTAGGAAGAAAAAAATCATCATTTTTTGGCCATGTAATGAGAAGAGAACAATTGGAATATGTTGTAACAACTGGAAAAATTGAGGGACGAAGAGATAGAGGGAAGCAAAGAGAAAAATTATCAGACAGCTTAAGAGAATGGCTTGGCAGAAGGTCAACAACAGATATGATAAATAGCTGTCGAGATCGAAAGCTATGGAGAGACATGATCACCTACCCCAGCAGGCCCAGTACTTGATGGTGATGATGATGATTGTAAACACAAACGTGTTCAGCAGGTTCCAGCATCTGACCAAGTTTGTGTACATTGATGGTTCCAGTAGTGGATGGGTTGTGCATGCAGGCAAATGAGTGATCCCTGTACATATCTCAAATCAAATAAAACGGTATATGAATTGATTAGTAAAGATATATATGAACCTTTGTATTGAGTCAGTCACCATCAGGAATGCGTTAGAGAAGTATGCGAGTCTTGTAGTTTTTGTCAAATGGACTCTACTTTTATTACTGGAAATGTTGATACTTTTGTCCTATCTTTTTTGAGTGAATTAAAATTGTAAACTGTAGATCCCGGGGCGACTGCGACGTCACAGTCTCTAAGTCTGTAGCTCCCCATTACAGGCTCAAGAGAGATCAACTACAGCCCCCACAGAGACTTCTTTCAGGTCCCACAGAGACTCAATGCAGACCCCATAGAGACCCCTTGCAGCGATCATAGAGACTTCTTGCATACCTCACTGACACCTCTTGCAATCCCCACAGAGCCCCATTGCGTGCCACACAGACACCACTCGTAGACCCCTTGCAGTCCCCACATGACTTCTTGCAGGTCCTACAGATAGTCCTTGCAAACCCCACAGATACCCCTTGCAGCCTAAGATAACTATTGCAGTCACCACAGAGAACTCTTGCAGTCCCCACAAAGATCCCTTGCAGGCCCCACAGAGACCCCTTTGCAGATCCTTTAGAGACCACTTGCAACCATCACAGAGATCTTTTGCAGTCCCCACAGAGACCTCCTTTAGACCCAATAGAGATCCCTTGCAACCTTCACAGAAGCCCCTAACAGACTCTTTATAGACCTCTTTCAGCCCAAACAGAGACCTCTTGCAGACCCCATAAAGACCCTTTAGAGACCCCTTGCTGGCCTCACAGAGACCTCTTGCTGCCCCAATAGAGACCCCATAAAGACCTTTGCAGACTCTCTAGATAACCCTTGCAGCCCTCACAGAGACCTCTTGCTGCCCCAACAGAGACTCCATAAAGACCATTGCAGACCCTCTAGAGACCCCTTGCAGCCCTCATAGAGACTTCTTGCATGGCCCACAGAGACCTCTTGCTGCTCCAATAGAGACCCCATAATGACCTTTGCAGACCCTCTAGAGACCCTTTGTAGCTCTCACAGAGACCTCTTGCAGCCCCAACAGAGACCCCTTGAAGACCCCATAAAGACTCTTGAAGACCCGTTAGAGACCCCTTGCAGCCCTCATAGAGACCTCTTGCAAGTCTAACAGGCGCCACTTACAGCCCTCAACAACCCATTGCAGCCCCAACAGTGATTTCTTGATAGCCCCACAGAGACTTCGTTCAACCCCCCACAGAGACCCATTTCAGGTCCCACAGAGACCCATTGCAATCCTAACATAGACTTCTTACAGGCAGCACAATGACCTCTTTCAGCTCCAAACAGAGACACATTTCATGCCCCACAGAGACCCATTTCAGGTCCCACATAGACCCCTAGCAGCTTGCTCAGAGACCCGATGCAGGCCACACAAAGACCCATTGCAATCCTAACATAGACTTCTTACAGGCACCACAAAAACCTCTTTCAGCTCCAAACAGAGACCCATTTCATGCCCCGCAGAAGCCCATTTCAGGTCCCACAGAGACCCCTAGCACTTTGCTCAGAGACCCAGTGCACTCCCCACAGAGACCCATTTCGAACCCGACAGAGACCTCTTTCAGCCCCCACAGAGACCCATTTCAGACCACACTGAGACCTCTTGCAAGCCCCACAGAGACCCAATACAGACCCTAGATAATGGAACACAATTCCGTACACATATTTTATATCCCATGTTTGTAATAGACACCGAAGTTGCACCAAGTAAATGATGAGAATTTAAAAAAAATCTTCCTTATAAAAAATATGCGCACTAGATGATGATAGATTAACAATAGGATCCAATTGTTGGGGAACTCCTAAAAGCGATGTATCTAGGTTGGATTCTAAAATTAGACATTACGTTTAAAATAGCGGAGATGAAGGTATCTCACTGTTTAGTCGGTAGTAGGCTGAGGAATAAGGCGCACAGTTCGACACCGATGGAAGGTTCCTTTGTTTATCCAGATTTAAATAGACATTGATTTTTCTTGGAATATTGGGCGGCCGGACATGATGTTGCTCACATCGCACATAATATGTGCCTTTAAAAAAAAAAAAAAAAGTAAAGTACCCCCCGTCACGCCAAGTGGCGTATAGGGAAATATGGAGTTAGTGACCCTATATTTTACAGACCTTCAGCACATGATTTTTGGGGTAATGTAGTCGGTATTACGCCCGTGCTGCTTTACTTTCCCAGAAAAAAACCCATTTGGTACCCATTTAAGGCTGGGTGAACCCGGAAGCCGTCGGTTGGGATCGAACCCTACCTCTTGTCCTTTGTAATCCAGTTCAATAACCACTGAGCTATCGCGGCTCCCAATATGTGCCTTTGGTCACTGAAAAACATGAAAACTAATACCATATTTCTCATGTATCTTAAAGTGCAGGGATAACCCCATATAAAATTCATGACAACATTTATCCTAGATATAACGATATCTCTTCTTGTTTATGTCGTTTTTTTTTTTGCCTCTGATGCAATCCACGTAACGATAACAATCTCGATAAAAATTGTATCTTTTTTACCTGTCTGTCCAAATGATAATGATACAGAAATAATGACATATTTTTATAACTGGGATATTTCACAAAATAAGTTTATGTCTCAAATCTATTCTGGTCTAAGTAAAGACATAATGTAAGAATAACAGCAGCATTTACTGCCATCTGAGACAAGACCGTTAGTCAATATCCGACAAATGAGACAAAGCGATTGCCAATGATAACTCTCTTCAGCAACAACACACAAGTAGCAATTTTCATTTCGATTTTCCGTGGAGAGCATTTTCGCTAATTTTTTGTTGTATATTTCTTCTCCACAGATTCTGGTTTGAGTAAAAATCTATATAGAGGAGACAACTCTGGACGCTATCTTTATAGAAGATTATTGAGATTATAATGTTATCAATACTCAAAGTTATTGCCCCTGAAGAAAGAAACATACAGGCCAGGCAATTTGGTGCCATTGCTAATTACTGGTGGTTTTACTCATTGGTTTCCCGAAAACAAAGGACAGTTCTAGAAGACGTAGAGTCATTGTGCCAACATTTAACGAAGGTTGTTCTACAGCATGGGACAGCATGACATTTACCTTTAACATTTGACCCACAACGTGGCAGTTTCATCAGAACGAATGTTATTGGACAAAACGAAAGATATTGAATATCGTTTAATGTTAAAGGTAATCAATGCCGAAACGGTGTGAAATGTTTCATTTTTACAGTACTGCTGCAAAGTATTCCGATGTGATGGGATCAGAGTTCTTCCTTGATATTGCTAGCTTCCTCTACTCTACGAATCAGGTACCAATTTGTACATCGGTGTCAGCTAAATCATGACTGTAAGAGTATAAACGCGTGATCGTTGAGTCTTGGAGTCACCTCTCAACCAATCCGCTTCACAGGAGCGAAATTGAATTATAAACCAAATATTTACATCAGTTTATGTGTTAACAAAAATGTCGAATGTGATAAATAGCACTGAACAAAATGTGCACGAAGAGCCATACTTCACAACGTCATCACGCATGGATGAATACATAGCTGTACCTGAAGATTCAAGCATGCATGACTTCCACATCAGCGACTCTATTCTACAGAATATGTCAACAGTTCATGAAACATCAGATCATCCTCTAGATGTGGAAACCCCAACTCCAGAGACAGCATACACCGCCATCAACATCACTTCTGAAGCATTCCAAGAAGAAAGAACAAGATATTCGTGGGCAGATTCATTTGATGCATACAAGTCAACAAATTCATATAATTTAACAGATTCGAATAATTTAACCCATTCGTATAATGTTACCGATTCATATAATTTAACACAATATCACATTTCCACTGAAAGTGTTTCACAATATCAGGATATGTTCCTAAATCGGTCCGATTTTTATGAGAGAACATTCTTTCCTGACAGTTCTACAAACTTTACATTTAATTCATCCAACGAATACACTAGCTTGTTATCCAATGATTCATTTACTTCAGATGAAGGAACTTTCAACTTTGACCTTGTAACCTGGTTGACCTTAATTCCGCAAAACATTCCAGAAAATAACGATATCGGATCTGGAGTTGCAGACGATACTGTTTCATTTGTGATTGTAAAAGTTTTGATACTGGCATTTATCTCTCTTGTCGGTTCTCTGGGAAATATCATGGTTATATGGAGTGTTGTCAAGGTAACCAAATTGTTTATGTTTACACGTTTGTGTCATCTTTGTTTAAAGTATTGGCATTTGCATGGATTTAGAGTAATTAATGTTATCGTTGTTATAAAGTGTGATCGTTGCAGTATGGGATCATTATAAGAGCCGATAACCAAGTACAGGGAATAGTTAGTTTACTGTTGAGTATGTATTTTGGGATAGTTCGACCGACTGACAGACAAGACGTGAGGCTGATTGAGTGATGTGTGGGTAGGTGATTAGACAGGTAAATAGGTAGGGAGACAAACAGGCAAACTGGATAGTCAGGTAGACAGATGGGTAGAGAGTGATAAAGAAAGAAAGGATTGAAAGAAGATGATTTGTGTTCCTTTCTTTTTTCAGGAAGATAACAATTTTAAAAATCTTCTAATCTGAAACATTCAAAGTAATTAGGGGAAGCTGTATCCTAACATTTAAAAACGTTTGTGGTTTCTCTCTCTCTCTCTCTCTCTCTCTCTCTCTCTCTGCGATTAAGACTCAATCAGAGTAGGATTCCAGACTCTCTCATGAAGTCAGCTGTCTTTTTAAGTGATTCTATTGCCCCATATAGTTTCTCTTTCAGGTAGGTGGGTGTGGACCACATTGCTCTTCTCAGGTCTGTGTACTGGGGGCAATCCTGTAGAACATGTTTTGTAGTCATATTGTCCAGTGTACAGTGGCATAGGCTGGTTGTACCTATTTTGAATTTGGTGAACATGTGATTTCTCATTCTATTGTGGCCAGTGCGTAGGCGAAGTATGATGACTTGATCCCTCCTTGATAGTTGGTGGTATCCGTCCCTCTTGTTATGCTTTGTGTGTTCTCGTTTCCATTTTTTATGGTACTGGCCTTTGATGATGGATTTGGCTTCGTCGTAGCTGACCAGATGATTCTCTTGTGGTTATCCCCCTCCCTCTTTAGCTAATTTGTCTGCGCGTTCGTTCCCGTGTATATTACAGTGTGATGGCATCCACTGAATGACTACTCTCTGGAAGTTATTGCATAGTTGGTCCAGGGTTGTTCTCAAGTCATCTAGTTCGTTGTTCTTGGGGCTTTTTAGAGCTGTTAGTACTTTGGAATATTGTTTCCTCTGAAACTTTCAGATTTGACAAGCTGTGGATCTTTTTGTTAGAAGCATTAACTATTAACGTGTTATTCATATTTACTTGAGCTAAACAAATTCACATACGACATTTATTATTCAGATAAGTAACAAACCGATACAAACATCAGCAATGGTCGTATGTGACGTAAAGATACAAGTAAACAAATTCACTTTTTGTGTTTGGTGTCACAAATTAAAAGCACGTGTGTAAAATATATAAATTTTAAGAATGAGAGTAAAGTACTAGGCACAGAATATATTCATCCTTAAATACTGCACAATTTCCAAGATTATAACTAAAATGTCAATTTTAGAAGAAAAAAAAAACAAGTGTGTACTATAAGTTTTTGTTAAATCTGAAACCATCTGATGGGGGAATGGTTGATCTCGAGGCAAGACGCTGGCCTCGAGACAGAGAGGTTGTGGGTTCAAATCCAGGCTACACCGGTTGGGATTTTTATTTATGATTTCTTCCTGTGGCAACCGCCCCTGGTCTCGGCTTGGAGGCCCGGCTTGAAACGTCAATTACTCATCGACGGAAAAAATATGAGTACCTCCGAAGCCGGAGTTATCTGCCTGTGCGGCGAAGGACCCCTGTGCACACGGCTGCTAGGGAAATATGGATTAACACGCAAATTTCAGTTCCTAGTCTCTAGGGACTTCGTCAGAGGTAAAAACTGACGAAAAAAAAAATAGAACACCATCTAGTGTACAATAATCCACAACCACAAACGTTAATAACATGTAACATAAAGTAAAGTAAAGTAAAGTAAAGTAAAGTAAAGTACCCCCGTCACGCCAAGTGGCGTATAGGGAATATGGTGTTAGTGACCATAAATTTTACAGACCTTCAGCTCATGATTTTTGAGGTAATGTTGTCGGTATTATGCCCGTGTTGCTTTACTTTCCCAGAGGAAAAAAATCCGGTACCCATTTAAGGCTGGGTGAACCTGGAGGCCGTCGGTTGGGATCTAACCCTACTTCTTGTCCTTTGTAGCCCAGTTCACTAACCACTGAGCTATCGCAGCTCCCATGTAACATATAACTACTGATTAATTACGATACTGTGGAACAGACATTATACAGGTTTATGTCTCTGAAGTGAACGAATGAGAAGGATAAATGTGATACAATTAAAATATCAGCCACCAATTTCAAAGTGGTAAGAAACTGCCGCAAGAGAAATCTGCGCTAACGAAATCCCGGAACTTTTTTGTCCAGAGAACGACATCTTACCTCGAGACCACCAAGCCCACACCGCCAAAGTTCTATTTAGCAACGATATCAGTAGCAGCTAATAGATTTCCTGATTACTTTTATCGTCTTTTACTGAAGAACCACATAATGCTTCAACTGAAGAACCACATAATGCTTTCACTGAAGAACCACATAATGCTTTCACTGAAGAACCACATAATGCTTTCACTGAAGAACCACATAATGCTTTCACTGAAGAACCACATAATGATTTCACTGAAGAACCACATAATGCTTTCACTGAAGAACCAACCACAACATACTTTTACATCCTATAATTTTTTTTAGAAGAAATAAAGAAAGAAAGAAAGAAAAGAAAGAAAGAAATAAAGAGCCCCGTCATGCTGTGTGCCGTATAAGGAATATGTTGTTAGTGCCCATATGTTTTATAGACTTTAGGTACATTATTTTTAGGGTTATGGGGTCAGTATTAGGGATCGGGGGTGGGGGTGGGGGGGGGGGGGGAGATCAGCAAATAATTGCAGTGTTGCGGTAAAGCTGGTAGCAGGAGCAAATAGTGGAGTGTAACGTACTCTTGCAAGCGTCGGTATTACGCCCGTTCCGCTTTACTTTCCAAGAAAAAAAGTTAATTCGGTACCCATTTAATGCTGGATGAACCTGGTAGCCGTTGATCATGATCGAACCAGCTTCTTGTCCATAGTAGTCCAGTTCATTAACCACTGATCTCAACCCCTTGTGATTTCCTGTAACTAAAAGTTTCATCTCCTGTCCTGCTTGGCGTATGGGGAAATAATGTGTCAGTGTCCATATTTTGTTATGACCACTACAAGTTGTTGGAAGATGTGGTCGGAATCACACCAGGGCGTCTTTACTTCCAAGAAAACTCTCAGGTACCACTTTTTAGAGGATGGGTGAACACCAGGGCCTTGTCGGTCCGAAAAATCATCCGCCACTTCTGCAAATCGTACCCGAAGCTTTCTAATCAGGAAGCGAGCACGTTAACCACTCAGCCACTGAGGCACCGACTACCTGTATGGACATGTACAAATCCTTCCATTTCTTATCTCGTTATGTGACCAATATTAATGGTGTGGCCACTTACCATTAAGATAACATGTAAATAAGAAGACATAACATCAATGCACAATAAAGAAAAGTGGAACTATTTTACAACAGGTAAATGAATTTAAATTCTGGGAACAATGTTAACATCATATGGTAGATGTACAAAAGAGGTAAGATGCAGAATAGCTCTTGCAAAAGCAGCTTTCCAAAAAAAAATTAGGAAGATACTGTGCAATCTATTATTTGACATTAGAAAGGAGAAAAAGAGTTTCTTAAATGTTATGTAGAGCCAGTCTTAACTTATGGATGTGAATCATGGACAATATGACAACAGACAGGAACGTCAATGGAGGCTGTAGAAATATGGTTTTACAGAAGAATGTTCAGAATACCAGGTACAGTTAAGAGTAATGAAAACCTTCTGAAAGAGGCCAAAGCAAAAATAGAGCTAATTTCCAATATTAGGAAGAAACAATCGTCATTTTTTTGGCGATGCAATGAGAAGAAAACAGCTGGAATATATTGTGACAACTGGGAAAATTGAGGGACGAAGAGATAGAGAGAAGTAAAGAGAAAAGATACTAGACAGCTTAAGAGAATGGCTTGGCTGAAGATCAACAACAGAAATGATAAATAACTGTCGAGATCGAAAGTTGTGGAGAGACATGATCACCTACCCCAGCAGGCATAGTACTTGATGATGATAATGACGATGATGATAATGATGATGATAAACATGTAAATAACTCAATTTAATTGAACTGTCCTTATTTGTTTGTTAGTCAAACTGCCCAGAAAAATAATCTTAGTAGAATGGTTCAATTGTTTACCTACCATGGAAGGTGTAAAGTGGACATTCTCTTCATTGTTTTACATCTGAAGCCCATGCTATGAATGTTCCAGCGGGATTTCCCATTTAAATTATGGCTGGGATTGGAGTGGAAGATTGCGTTCACCTGATCTCCCATTAGAAGGTTTAGGGCGATTCGTGGCCCAAGAATCACTCGCCCTCTTTAACAATGAAATCATTACTTATTTGAATAACAAATTTAGAGGCAAATCTGGATAACACATTTAAAGGCAATCATTACTTATCTGAATAACAAACTTAAAGGCAATCATTACTTATCTGAATAACAAACTTAAAGGCAATCATTACTTATCTGAATAACAAACTTAAAGGCAATCATTACTTATCTGAATAAAAAAATTAAACGCAATCATTACTTATCCGGATCACAGATTTAAAGACACTGATTATCTATATTGAGTTATATATTTAAAGACAATCGTTTCTTATCTAAATGACAGATTTAATATAATTATTGTTTGTTTGAATTACTGATTCCAAAACAAATTATTACTTATCTGAATCACACATTTAAAAACAAAGAGAAGAAGAACGAAAAATACTGTCTTTGTGTAAATATATCGTTCAGCAGAATTAGCCAAACTCAACTTTACTCTGGAAAAAAATGCTTCCAAATTTATGTCGAAGAGTCACACATAGAATTATATAAACATGAAATATATAAAAATACTTATCCTTTATTTTATTTATACAGAAACACAGTTGTGTTTGATCCACTTTCGTTAAAAATAGACATATATATATATAATTACAGTATATACTCTCAATGTTTATAGAAATTAATGACAGTCAGTCCCCTGTTGAAGTATTTACATGAAAATGTCGACAATTATCTATAATCGCCGTAATGTCAATACTTTCTAGTGCTGAAAATCAATTCTATTAGCAGCATCAGGGTCTTTAACAGCATATCAATCATTCAAATCGTGTTTTCCTAATCAATTTTTTTTTCCATGGCTGTTAGAAAGTGTTACTTCTTTGGCTTTATATATATATATTTTTTTTTTGTTGCTCTGGATATATAATTAAAACATGAAAGTTGTCACAAAATGCCGTAGGGGAGTAAAGTATGAAATGTCACCGTACCAAGCACTAGAACTTTGAGAGCTCTTCCTCCCTGTCCTTACCTTTCCCAAATTCAGTTAACTGGCTAGTACCCATTTTTCTCGCTCGACTGAAGATCTTTCAATTAGGATCGAACGCACGTTAACTTTTTCATCAAACCAGCTTTAAAAAAGTCGCTCATTGTGAAGCCAGCCTGCAATCGCTGATCAACAACCTGAACAAAACATGCGACCTTTATTCACTGTCAGTTAGTGTTAAAAAAACAGTAATTCTATGTCAAGGCGACATCAAACCTTTATTAATCACTTTAAAAGATTGCCCACCAGAATCAGTTCAGAAATTCACGTATCTTGGATCCACAATTACGCAAACTACTTCTCTTGATGAAATAAACAGCCGAATTGCTAAGGCAAACCCACAGAAAGGGCCTGGAACAACATGAAACTAACACTGAAGACCAAACTCTTAATATATCAAACGTGTATGCACAGCACATTATTATATGGATCTGAAACCTGGACAACATATTAAAATCCATAAAAAAATACTAAATGTCTTCCACATACGATGTATCCGCAAAATAATGCACATCACATAGCAGGCCAAAATAACCAAATTAACTATTCTGCAACGTGCTAAGACCCCAACAATCATGTCGATGCTCAGATGTCGAAGACTAAGATGGCTGGGGCATGTCCAGCGAATGGAAGAAAAACGCATCCCCAGGTAAATACTATATGGTGAACTAATACACGGAAAAAACAAATCGGCAGACCTAAACTACGATATAGAGATATCTGTAAATCATCTCTGAATGACTTCTCCATCTGTGAAAATGACTGGGAACATCTGGCTAGTGATCGCACATCATGGAGATCATGTATACGGAATGATATAACATCATTTGAGACTGTGCTAAGGCAAAACTTAGAAGAGAAGAAAAAGGATGGAAAACACTGTGAACCAGTGGGCCTGATTTGTTCATTCTGTTCTGTGGCCGTGTGTGTTTGTCAAACATTGGTAGAATTAGCCACGAGAGAAGCTGTTCGACAAAAACAAAACCTAAAAAAGTACACAATAGCCTCCACTGGACCGTCTGACAAGACGAAAAGGGTCATACAATCCAGCGCGCTACCTCCACGATATCGGTGGTCTCAAGCCCTTACATTTGGAACCGGGCCTCCACGCTAGGATCTAAGTCGAGTCCCCTGGATAGAGCCCTGTCAGCTACTCTCATTATAGTGGCCAATGTTTCCAGCGTGTAGAAAAATAAGCAGTAAGAGCCGCTATGGCTTTGCTCGGTCATAAATAGACATTATAAATACTGCACACAATAGTTGATATAGTTAATTGAGTTGGCCGTGTGTTCTAGATTTTGGTTTCCTGTGGCAAGGCGCTGTGCCGATGAGTACGAGTTCGATCCTGCTTCGGACCGTCTATTGTTCTTTTTTTTTTTTTCCTGTTGTTGGTGAATTAGTTTTTCCCGAGTGTTGTAAACATACCTCTTTCCCTGAAATGATTCGCTGATTTATCGCCTCGGAAGTTTCACTCCATGAAAATATCCATTTGTTATTATTGATCTCCACTCCACACAATGTCTGCTTCTTATTCTTTCTTGCTGATCATATTCCAGCTTTAAGTCTGTGTTTAGTGTTATATTTATGATGATGATGATGATATAATGATGATGAAGATGCAGAAATTAAATGCTTTGGACACGTAAAGAGAGACAGTGACATGCTGGAGGTCATCTTGACGGGAAAATACAAGGTAAAGGAGGTAGAGGCAGACACAGATTTAAAGGGGCTAATAACATCAAGAGATGGACAGGAGGAACTACGACAGCGCGTATCATCAAGGCAATAGACAGGGAGAAATAATGATCCATGATAGCCAACCTCCGATGTGGTGACACCACAAAAATAGTGATGACAATCGAATGCCGCATGAAACAGTGGCTCTATTAGACTGGATGTTGATGCAGCCATTGCAGCAGCTTTCCTGGTTTCCTGAGCGTTGCTGGAGAAGTCGGAGTTTGTCCATCCGAGAGACACTACAATCCTAATGCTTCCATGTCACTAGACACCAGCACGCTAATGGGATATGGATGGGCTTTACAGTGTTCATAACATTTTATGGAGTATATAGCCCGGCTTGAAATGAAACCCTCAAAGGCACTCAGTCTGTTCTGGTAGACGTATAGTCTACGGTGTTCTCATCTATCCAAATATTGTAGTCTGTTGGTCTCCATTTAGGCTCAGAAAAAGTAGATCTTCTGGAAATCCGATGCAAACTTTAGAAAGCATAGACAGAACATGTATAAAGAGATAACGTCTGGTTACAGCTTTACGGTTAGGAAGGACGAAATAAGGCAATCCGACGTTGCGGTAAGAATTTACGGCGAAGAAGGACGAAATAAGGCAATCCGACGTTGCGGTAAGAATTTACGGTGAGGAAGGACGAAATAAGGCAATCCGACGTTGCGGTAAGAATTTACGGCGAAGGAGGACGAAATAAGGCAATCCGACGTTGCGGTAAGAATTTACGGTGAGTAAGGACGAAATAAGGCAATCCGACGTTGCGGTAAGAATTTACGGCGAAGAAGGACGAAATAAGGCAATCCGACGTTGCGGTAAGAATTTACGGTGAGGAAAGACGAAATAATGCAATCATTTTTGACTGTCATTTTTGTTGTTCTCCATGTTTCACAGCCATATAATGAGGCTGACTTAACATTGAAGTTGAAAAGTTTTATAATAGTATTTACCCTAATTCTTTTCTTTGACTTGTCCATATTTGTGAAGTTATTTTTGACTCACTTCTTTACAGTACTGGATAGCCATTCTCATGCCGAACGCTCCTTAGCCGCCTATTACGAACATGCCTGGTAGGGAACAGCGCCACTATTCTTTACTCCCCTTTCGGGCCCCGGCCGCGCACGCGCGATCATCTCTCTGACCGTTTGTATTTTTATGAGTAATGTACCCTGACAGCAGACGGGAAATAAATCACATTGAAGAAGACTGATTACACTTTCTGACATGTCTACTTTCATTTACATAACATTTATTTTTAAAATTACACTAAGTATTTACTTAAAACTTAAAATATTCGACCGGCCGGATGAAAGCTCTTAGGTGCGTTGTAATTACAAAAATTCTTCAGCTTATTTTGACTAAATGATGCGAGTTTGTATGAAATTATTAACAACCGGTATGCTCTTTAATTGAACCATTGATATGTGCTCTTAAAATCGAGTGTAGCGGAAGTGTGTTTTAGAAATGAACTAATCAATTTTAGTGCATTCTTGCTACTGTATATTTACTGTGCTCGGTAAGGTAAAGGTCAAGGTACGAAACATGAATCGGCGTCTTAGCACGTTGGTTTTTACCCATATGTGCTCGGCTGCCTCTCCAGACGTGTTCGGAGACTCCTGTTTCGTGTTGCTTCAAGCATCGTAACTCACGTACGATTTGTCCATCTTTTGATGTTACTCGTCCATGTTAGTCTTGCTGTTGTGTCTTTTAACATGGCTCAAAAATCGCATTTGTCTTGTTTGAATTGTGTTTAGTAGTTCTCTTTTCACTTTTAGTTGTTTTAAGACTTCATCGTTTGTTTTCTTTTCCTTCCATCCAATTCTGCCTATTTTTCTATATATCCACATTTCAAAGGCTTCAATTCTCTATTCTGTTTTCTTGTCCAATGCCCATGTTTCTGCACAATATAGGAATATTGAGAAGATGTAACATTTTGCTATTCTTAGTTTTAGCCCTGGTGTTATTTGTTTTGATGTTGGTATGTTCTTCATGACATTAAAATTATTTTTTTGCCATTCCTATTCTTTTGTTTATTTCAGTTGTCCATTTTCCATCACTGGTTATAGTATGTCCAAGATAGTTGTAGTTCTGAGCTGTCTTCAGGTCTATTTCTTCAATTTTGATATCTATTTGTGGGTTTTAAGTATTTCCTTTGTTTATGATCATAGTTTTAGTCTTTTTGATATTCATATCTAGTCCATATTTTTTCCTTATCATGTTTATTTCATTAAGTAATCGTTGTAGATCTTTAGGATTTTCTGCTAGTAGTACAGTATCATCAGCATGTCTTAGGTTATTGATTATCTTTCCATTAATTTGTAGGCCTGGCATCTCTGTGATGTTTTTTAAAGATTTGCTCAGTGTATAGATTGAACAAGCTTGGTGATAGGATGCATCCCTGTCTTACTGCTCTTTTTATATCAATGGGTGTAGAGTTCTCTTTGTTATATTTTATTATTGCTGTTTGCTCCCAGTATATATTACACATTAGTCGTATGTCCATGTCATCTAGATGTATCTATTTTATGCATTCTATAAGTTGTTTGTAGTGTACTCTATGAAAAGCTTTGGTGTAGTCTACGAAGCAGGCATATATTGGTTTGTTAACTTCTGTGTACTTTTCGATTAATGTTCTCATGCAGAATATGGCTTCTTTTGTCCCGCTATTTTTCCTCAATCCAAGTTGCTGCTCATCTAATTCAGTATTGATTTTATTCTGAATCCTTCCTTGTATAACTTTTAGCAAGATTTTTGTAACATGGCTCACTAGGCTTATTGTTCTAAAGTCACTGCATTCAACTGCACCATTCTTTTTAGGCAATGCTATGAAAGTTGATGTTTTAGTTCATTTAGTGAACATCCTGTGTGGTATATGTCGTTGCATATGTCTGTAATCACTTCAATGCCAAAAGCTTCTAGTGCCTGTATCATCTCTATCTGTATGCTGTCAGGCCCTGCTGCTTTTCCCTTTTTCATTATTTATATACTTTTTCACCTCAGATTTTAAGATTTTATAACTTGATGTACATTTTATAACTGGTTTCTTGTCCTTTTGATCATGAAATAGTTCTGTTATATATTCCTGTCATCTAGCTATAATATCTTTACTGTCTGTTAGCATTTTTTCCTTTTTTGTCTGCACTGCATCCACCTTCTGTGGCTTTTTTATTTTTATTAGTCATTCTCTTTATTTCTGTGTGCATTCCTCTTAAGTCTTGTTTGCTTTCCATAGTTTCTATTTCTATACATTTTTGACTGATCCAGTCTTCTTTTGCCTTTTTGCACACTTTGCGTATTTCATTATCTATTTTATTGTATTGGGCAGTGTTCTTCGCTTGTCTAATTTCTTCCATTTTTTTCTAAGATTGTGTTAGTTATCCATTTTTGTTTTTTGTTCTTTTCTCTTTTTTCTGTAAGGTGTCGCAGGTTTCTTGTATGCTATTCTTTTTGCATAGCCTTTTGGTTGCTACTTTTTCATCAGGATTTTCTCTTCTGTATTGCTCAATTCCTTCTTCTAGCAGTTTCTGGTATGTGTTCTTTACTTGTATTGTATCATCATCATGTACCATACCGGTTGGCGTTGGTGATCATGTCCTTCCACAATCTTTTATCCACAGTGCATCGTATCAGTTCTGTTGTTGACTGTTTTCCATGCCATGACACCAAGCTATCCAGTATTTTCTCTCTTTGTCGTTCGCGATCTCTCTTTCCTTTTATTTTGCCAGTTGTAACCAAGTATTCCAACTTTCCTCTTCTCATGATGTGCCCAAAAAATGTTGATTGTTTCTTTCTGATGTTTTTTAGGAGCTTCCTTTTTGTGTTGGCCTCTTTGAGAACTTCCTCATTGGTCTTTTTAGCTGTCCAGGGAACTTTCAACATTCTTCTGAGAAATCCCATCTCTGTGGCCTCTAATCGTCTTTTCATTTGTTTGTCTATTGTCCATGATTCGCTTCCATAGGTCAGAATTGGTTCTATATAGCATCGATGAACTCTCTTTCTCATTTCTATTGACATAGATTTGTTGCATAAGATATTTTTCATTTTCTGAAATGCTATTTTGGCCTGAGCTATTCTGCTTTTTATTTCTGTGTTGCATCTCCCATCTGATGTTATCACTGTGCCCAAGTATTTCAAACGTTGCACTTGTTTCAGATTTGTCTTGTTTATTTGTATGCTGCATGATGGTGATGATTGTTTCTTCGATATAACCATTACTGTATGTGTACTGTATGTATACAATACATGTGTTACATGTATTGTATAGGTATCTTTAATATCTTTTTGATTTAAAGCTGCTTTATCTAGTGGATTTGTTGATGAATTAGACTTTTGCTTGTTTCTCTTTAATTTGATTTTTATTTTAATCATTACAGGATTGTGATCTGAATTAATAGCTGCTCCTGGATAGGTTTGAGCTTTCTTGACGCTGTTCCGGAATCTGTCTTTTATCATTATGTAATCTATTTGATTCCTCTTCCTGTCTCCAGGGCTTTTCCATGTGTATAGTTTCCTTTTCTCTTGCTCAAAGTAGGTGTTACATATTATCAGCCTGTTTTCTTCACAGAATTGTATTCATCTTTCTTCTCTGTCATTTCTTTTTCCTAAACCATGATTTCCTATAGTGGTCTTATATCTACCTTTTCCTACTTTATCGTTCATGTCACCCATTACAATCAAGATGTCTGAAGATTTCACTTGCTTCATAACTTTATTTAGGTCTTCATAGTATGCCTCTATTTGTTCATCTGTGTAGTCTTGAGTAGGTGCATATGTCTGTATTATTGCTATGTCGAATGGTTTTGCTTTCAACTTGAGTAGTATAATCCTATCACTGTATGTCCAGTGGGTACTTATATATTTTTGTAGCTATCTTTTTATCATTGTTCCTACCCCATTTGATGTTCTGTTGTGTTTCCTGAAGGTTGGTATTATGCTGAGAAAAACTGAGAGATGTTGTTACTGCCCATTTTGACGTAACAAATTGTGTTGGCTATTGATTAATCGTTACATCTCTATCAATCGATCAATTAAGGACCTTCTAGCTAGATTTGAGAACATGTGACACTGACATGATCTTTCCGTTCATCATTTTCCTGGACGCTTGACTATTTATTTCACTTCCAGTCGAGATCAATGTTCTTATTTTCATGACTATCTTTCCCGTTTAATCCTGGCTTTTCCCCGATTTCTCTTTCCCTGTGGGCTCTATGACAATGCTTGTCTTCCTATGCTACCATCAGCTTTTCTTTCTGTGTTCAATCTCTTCAATTACTAACATGCTGCTTCATGAACCAAGCGTAAAAAAAAAACAAACAGAAGAAACAGAGGTTGAAACATAATTTTATATTTTGTATACAACTAGTGTGTTTGTATTGATCTAGTGTGTTTATATAGACCTAGTATGTTTATTATACTATACACATTACTTATTTAGCGCTGAAAATAGATAATAAATTGCTGACTATATTACTTACAGGAGAGTCATCTTCATCGGCCACCATTCTACTTCCTGTTGAGTCTGGGAGTGACAGATCTGTCCAGAGCTGTTTTCTGTTTACCCGTTGTCATAACAACGGTCCTTAACGGATCAAAATGGAGGTAAATCTGGTTTATTATTGGTTAATGTTTTAATTAAAGTGTTAATCTCTACTTTACGTTACTTATCGTTGCAGTTAGAGTGTTACACTAATAACTGTTAGTGCAGTATTCATGGGCCTTGTTAAAAGCCTGTAGGTTTGCGTCACAGTTGTATGTCACTGCTACTTTAGTTGATTTGCTCATTTCTGGCTGACCAGGAAATTAAACTACACATACTTCTTCACTTTAATTTATACATTCGAAGTAATTAGAAGGCGCTATATTCGTAGTGATTAAAAGACGCTATATTCGTAACGATTAGAAGACGCTATATTCGTAATGATTAGAAGACGCTATATTCGAAGTGATTAGAAGACGCTAAATTCGTAACGATTAGAAGACGCTATATTTGAAGTGATTAGAAGACGTTATATCCAAAAACTAACAAGTTTGTGTGTTATAAATTGAATAATATTAAACCACCCCCCCCCCCCTCCCGAAATTTTCAGATTTACCAGTTTTATTTTTATCTTTTTGTTACAAGCATTAAGTACTCAATTATCATTCATTAATAAACATTTGCTTTAGATATATATATATTTAGAGGACAACCTTTGATGTTCTGTCTGAAAGGTGTTCCTCGGTCGCAGTTTCCTCATATTCCAAGTCCGGCTTACTACAACATCTACTGAGTTTAGTGCTTGCTGCACATCGTAAGCTGTGTTTTTCATCCAGATCGTGTTTCGATATTCCGGTTGCTTACGATGAATGGCGATATGGTATAATGAAAAACAATTCAGCTGCGTTCACTTTCAGTGCGGCTTCGCCTTATGTATTATGGCATATGATGTGGCTGCTATGATGGGGACTGCAGCTGGCCTTCTTTTTTTTGATCCTTCAATTAGATGAGATGTTATTTCGGATGATTCCACCTATACTGGTGGTTGAGCAATTATGGCTTTTCATACGTTTGCAATCATACCTGGGCCATCTACTTACTATAAATACACCTATATGTAGTATAGATATTTTTTTTATATATTTAGTGTGCGGTATCACAGCATGAAGCGTCTTTCATAAAATATATATATTAAGAATGATAGGAATGAACTAGTTTCAGGACATCCTCATTCATAAATGATGCACAGTTTCAAGTACTACAACTAAAATGCCACTTTGGGATGAAAACAAACAGCTGTGTCCCGCACGATAACTGCATATTTTTTTTTCTTCTTCTTTTCAGCTCCCTGTGGAGAATAGGTATTCAACAAACACTTTCAGCTCCCTGTGGAGAATAGGTATTCAACAAAAATGTCAGCTCCCGGTGGAGAATAGGTATTCAACAAACACTTCCAGCTCCCTGTGGAGAATAGGTATTCAACAAACACGTTCAGCTCCCTGTGGAGAATAGGTATTCAACAAACACTTTCAGCTCCCTGTGGAGAATAGGTATTCAACAAACACTTTCAGCTCCCTGTGGAGAATAGGTATTCAACAAACGCGTTCAGCTCCCTGTGGAGAATAGGTATTCAACAAACACTTTCAGCTCCCTGTATAGAATAGGTATTCAACAAACACTTTCAGCTCCCTGTGGAGAATAGGTATTCAACAAAAACTTTCAGCTCCCTGTGGAGAATAGTATTCAACAAACACTTTCAGCTCCCTGTGGAGAATAGGTATTCAACAAAAACTTTCAGCTCCCTGTGGAGAATAGGTATTCAACAAAAACTTTCAGCTCCCTGTGGAGAATAGGTATTCAACAAACACTTTCAGCTCCCTGTGGAGAATAGGTCTTCAACAAACACTTTCAGCTCCCTGTGGAGAATAGGTATTCAACAAAAACTTTCAGCTCCCTGTGGAGAATAGGTATTCAACAAAAACTTTCAGCTCCCTGTGGAGAATAGGTATTCAACAAACACTTTCAGCTCCCTGTGGAGAAATGGTATTCAACAAACACTTTCAGCTCCCTGTGGAGAATAGGTATTCAACAAACACTTTCAGTTCCCTGTGGAGAATAGGTATTCAACAAACACTTTCAGCTCCCTGTGGAGAATAGGTATTCAACAAACACTTTCAGCTCCCTGTGGAGAATAGGTATTCAACAAAAACTTTCAGCTCCCTGTGGAGAATAGGTATTCAACAAACACTTTCAGCTCCCTGTGGAGAATAGGTATTCAACAAACACTTTCAGCTCCCTGTGGAGAATAGGTATTCAACAAACACTTTCAGCTCACTGTGGAGAATAGGTATTCAACAAACACTTTCAGCTCACTGTGGAGAATAGGTCTTCATCAACCACTATGAGCTCCCTGTGGCGCATATGTCTTCACCACAAACTTTCAGCTCCCTGTGGAACATAGGTCTTCAACAAACACTTTAAGTTCCATGTGGAACATAATTCTTCAATAAACACTTTATGCTACACGTGGAACATAATTCTTCAATAAACACTTTATGCTACACGTGGAACATAATTCTTCAACAAACACTTTATGCTACACGTGGAACATAATTCTTCAACAAACACTTTAAGTTCCATGTGGAACATAATTCTTCAACAAACACTTTATGCTCCATGTGGAACATAATTCTTCAACAAACACTTTATGCTCCATGTGGAACATAATTCTTCAACAAACACTTTATGCTCCATGTGGAACATAATTCTTCAATAAACACTTTATGCTACACGTGGAACATAATTCTTCAACAAACACTTTCCAGACCATTCAATGAAAATAGTTACATGTCTTCCCATACTATCTTAATCATCGCTTTGATCTGTTTTCTCCAAATATGTTTTACACTTTCTCATTGTCTCCGTCCCTGGGGTTTCCAAAAAACGGGCTTGTCATATCATACTTTTAACTGGCCTCCCAAGTATCTGTCTTATCCGATGCCATCGTCTTCGTCTTATCGCTTTGTCCACTGGTATTTGCCTAGTACTTTTTCCAAAGTTCTAAGTTAGCATTTTTGTCCTGCCATTTCCATCCTTCTATTGTCCGCAAGGATCAATTGATGGGAGTCCGTATGTTGGTGACTGTCATGGTAACTGCATTTAGAGAAATGAAAATGCATTTAATATTTGCAGATGAGAATTGCAATAAACTTATCCTCAAAATATTCTGATGTTACAGAGAAGAACACACGCAAAAAAAAAAAAACACTTCGTAAGCAAAGTGAAAATGCACAAAAACTTGCAAATAACTAAAGTTATCAAAGAAAGCTCACTTGTCTTTATTATAAGGTCAAGGGTGGCCCCTAACTTATTTTTAATATTGTAGGACAATAAGGCCTATCTTGGATAATGAAGAATGGGATATGAAAGCATAATAAGAGATGTGAATTTTGAAGAGAGATAGTCTATAAATAACATTGTACTGTCGAAGTTTACATTCTACGATCCCGTCGAAAGATACAGTGGTCTCGATGACAAGAACGATAATTTAAGGCAGGGGTGGCCAAATGGCGGCCCGTGGGCCGGATCCGGCCCGCCAGCCTAGTTTTCTTGGCCCGCGAAGCTCCACGGACTTACTTCATTTTTTACCCCTAATAGCGGATTTCTCCTGGTTTTAATCCGTGTCGGAGTTAACTCTTCTATCGTTCAAGAATACACAATTTGAAAATCTCTGTCAATTTCTCGCAACAGCTAGATTGGCAACATAATTTCAAATAACACACACACACACACACACACACACTCACACACACACACACGCACGCACGCACGCACACACGCACGCACGCACGCACACACACACACACACACACACACTGCACAACTAATGGTGCCGACAATATTCAAAGTCTTTGCTTCGAGTTGGTACCGCAAAGTTGCTTTATTGTCAGTGCGGTGATAGCGTCAGATCTTTGGCTCAACATTTGTCGTCTGGACTTGTGGTGGCTCTTTCATTTCGCGGTAAGGGGTTAATGAGGTTGGGAGGGACAGGGGTGAGGGGACTTCGTAGCTCTAATTCTGTCTTTGAAGTTACATTCAAAATGTTTCACTGTTCGCCTTCATTCCCTTTGATCCCATCGTCTTGTCTTGTCCATAAAATGACTGCAACGTGTTTATTTGGTCACAATCTTTTGATTTCATTGTCAAACACAAGTCTGTGTATAACTGTCAAATCTGGACTTATTTTCGATAGTGGACCAACATTCTGTGACTTTTAACTTTGATGTGAGATTTTGTATTAAATCATGTTAAAACGTAGAAAAGTTGATTGTGAAAATCGCATATTTAAACCTGAATGGGAATTAGATTATTTGTTCATCTTCAATAAGGATAGTAAACCTCAGTGCTTAATTTGCGTTCAAGTGTTAGCCGTTTTGAAGGAATATAATTTAAAACGGCACTATGCCACACATCATCAAAACATGTATGAGAAACATAGCATTGAAGCTAGGAAGCTTTTGGTTGAACAGCTGAAGACAAAGTTGAATCAACAGCAAAGTATGTATACAAAGGGCAATAAAATTAAAGAGTCATCGATCATTGCATCATATACAGTTACCTATGAGCTTGCAAAATCTAAAAAACCCTTTACTGACGGAAATTTTGTGAAGAAATGTGCGATTCAAATGGCAAAGGCATTCGGTCAAGAAAAAATAGCCAAAGAATTTGAATCTGTGCCTCTTTCAAAACAAACTGTAGCCAGAAGAACAGAAGACATCAGTCTGCAACTGTCTCAAAGTTTAAAATCTTGTATTGAAAACTGCTCATATTTTTCGCTCGCGATTGATGAAAGTACTGACATCACTGACACTTGCCAGCTTCTTATTTTTGTTAAAGTTATCCAGGAGGATTTTACTGTTATTGAAGAATTGTTGAAAGTTTGCTCTTTGCATGACACTTGTAGAGGGACAGACATATTTTCTGCAGTTCATAGTGCCGTAGATGAAGTAGGTGGTTTTGGAAAGTTGTCTGCAGTGTGTACTGATGGTTGCAAAGCTTTTATTGGTTCAAATACTGGTTTTGTTGGACTTCTAAAGCAAAACAAAATTAACGTACCTACATTGCATTCCATAATTCATCAAAAGGCCCTTTGTGCAAAGTCCATAAATCTAAAAGACACCATGGCTACTGTTGTGAAAATAACAAATTTGATAAGAGGAGGACACCAGTCTTTAAATCACAGGAAGTTTTTATCATTTTTAGAGGAAGTAGATTCTAGCTACGGTGATCTCCTGCTTTATACAGAAGTAAGATGGCTTAGTCGAGGGAAATGTTTAATAATATTTTTTGAACTGAAGAATGACATTTATGACTTCCTGCGAGAGAACTTACCATGCTCCATTGATCTTCAACATGCACTCAAAGACATTAATTTCCTTCATAATCTGGCATATCTCACAGACATCACACAACATTTGAACATATTGAATTTGCAGCTACAAGGGGAAAAGCAAACCATTTTTCAATTGATGGGATATGTTGATGGTTTTAAAAAGAAGCTGAATCTATTTAGACTTTCTTTGCAAAAAAATGATCTGTTCCATTTTTCAAGTTGTAAGCAGTTGTTGTCAGAGATAGAAAGTGCAAACTTCAGTAAGTACGCAGCTGACATTGAACATTTGATTTGTGAATTTGATCGACGATTTCAAGATTTTGAAATGTTTCGTCCGCAAACGGAACTTTTTAATAACCCAATTAAGTGCACAGTGGAGTGCCAGCCATCAGATCTTCAACTAGAGTTGTGTGACCTTCAGTGTGACCCCTTCCTCAGTACTGTAAAGGCATTAGGAGCTGACTTCTGGAAATTGCTACCAAATGAACGTTACCCGTGTCTGAGAAAATGGGCACTAAAGATGTGCTCTATATTCGGCAGCACATATCTCTGCGAGACAACATTCTCTTCCATAAAGTTAATTAAATCTAAGACCAGGAACAGAATGACCGATTCGACATTGTCCCATACTCTCCGAATCGCCACATCAAAAATGGAAGTGGACTTCAAATCTCTGGTGGAAAGCTGTGACAAGTCACAATCGTCGCACTGAGACATTAAAGGTAATTTTAAAATGAATAATTAATGGATTTGTTACAAATCAAATATGTAGTCAAAGTGCAAGCATTATTTATATATTACTATATCGCATAGGTCCCTACTGTCATTTTTGACGATATTCTTAAGTGTGGCCCGCGGGTCTTGGCCTTGGCTTTAATCCGGCCCTCGGGCAACCTCAAGTTGGCCACCACTGATTTAAGGTATGGTTCCGGTAATGGTGAGACATGGGTCAATAAAAAAAAAAAAGTGGTTTTAAGATATTGAAGAGACATTGAACTTGAAAACGGGGGAAATGGGAGACCTAGCTAGAGAGATATTACTTCATTTGGGCTCTGATGAGGAAAACATTTTGTAAATGAAACGCAACGCAAACGATAATGAAGTTTTAAATTAATGTGACTGTACCAGGTTACATCATTTGTGAGTGTTGAAACCAGAACTCTTCATCACTGTTATTTCCTCCACCGTAGCTCACTGAGTAACGTATTCATCTTATAAATGTTGTTTACTCAGAGAGTTCCAAGCTGTATGTTGATCGAAGCTTACTTTCATATCGCATGGTATATCACACGCCATATCATACGCCAAGATATCTTGGAGAGATCAATAATGTAATGCATATTTCCAGAAAGACGGAAAAAGATGCAATCTAAATCCCCAAGACATTAATAATGACTCCTTACAAGCTGTACACACTGAAGTAGGCAGCACAGCTAGACAGCGAAATGTATTCAGACAGCCAGTTAAAAGAGCGACATCCCCAATTGTGATGATCGGATAAATAACTGTCTTCTATATGAACGTATTGCGCCATGTCTCACGTAAATGATGTCTATATTGGATCGTTAAAAGCACACGTTATTCCTGTCCAGACATAACACATAATTGCTGCTTTAATTGGATATTTGCAAACACACGGAACGCATGCACGCGAGGCGTTGATTCAGTTATTGTAAAAAAAATGTACAGAAACAATTATGTTACTTCACCTGCTTGTACATAAATGCTGCTGTTCCTGATACAACCATCATAGGTGAAATTAATTACTACAGTGACTATAATTTTTACATAGGCTACCACTTAGTTATAATTGCAGGAGTTATTTCTACAAAATTATATTTGTTACTGTCAATCGACTGTCATGCATATCGTCCATCTGCACATACATCCATCTGCACATACATCCATCTGCACATACATCCATCTGCACATACATCCATCTGCACATACATCCATCTGCACATCCAATTATCCACTCTTCTATTCATTCCTTCACTTTCCTCCTCCCGGGCCAACGATGGCACACAAGAGTCGTATTTCTTCACGATTGACAATTTCCCGCTAGTTCATGAAGTTCTTGCTAGTTTCTTAGTCTCCTGGCTGAGTCTTCCCTATTAATTGTTCTGCCTAGCGATTTTCTTGGTCTGCCTTGGTTTCATTTACCAGATGGTTTCCGTATGAATACCTGATGGGCAAGTCTTTCTTCATCCTCAGCTCATGGCTCTTGTATTTCCAACGCATTCTTTTTATAAACCTTAACACCCATAAATACATTTATCAAATCATTCTTCTATCCACTATCGTTCTGTAAAACCACATTTCTACAGCCTCCAGTGGTTTTCTTGTCTGGTGTCCTATTGTCCATGATTCACATCCATATGTTAAAACTGGTTCTACACAACATTTAAGAACTCTTTTTCTTGTTTCCATTATTAAAATGGATTGCACAGTATCTTTCTCATTTTTTGGAAAGCTGCTTTTGCCTGAGCTACTCTGCATCTCACCTCTTTTGTACATCTACCATATAAGGTTAACATTGTTCCCAGCTATTTAAATTAATTTTCCTGTATTAACTTTGTTTACTTCTCTTATTATGCATAACGATATCTTTTCATTTTTTCTATTGATTCTGAGTCCTTTATTATTTCATTCCTTCTCTATAATGCCTAACATTTCTTGTAACCCATTTTCATTATTATTGATTCTTAGTCAACTTTAATGTGTACATAAGGGTAGATTGCTGAAAATACAGCCCTTTCTCCTCCACATTAAGCTGTTTCTTTCAATGTATTTTGTGTTGGCACTTTATCTTTAAAATGATTAGCGGACAGAAGAGTTACTAAAGTGGCCAATGGTAGGAAACATATTAAAATGGTCAATGACAGCAAAAAATAATTAATTGACCAGTTGGAATGAAGTATTTTAACAACCAATGACAGCAAAAAATTATTAATTGACTAGTTGGAATGAAGTATTTTAATAACCAATGACAGCAAAAAATTATTAATTGACCAGTTGGAACAAAGTATTTTAGTAACCAATGACAGAAAAAAATAATTAATTGACCAGTTGGAACAAAGTATTTTAGTAACCAATGACAGAAAAAAATAATTAATTGACCAGTTGGAATGAAGTATTTTAGTAACAAATAACAGCTTGTAATAACGAATTAAGTTGAGTTACTGAGTTACTAGCGTATCATCATTGCACTCCGAACTTGCCCATAGTTGCTCAAATCCCCTCTTCAGAAAGTTCCGTAGTTTCTAGCGATCGGCGACTCCAGTTCTGTGTTGGTTGATAAGTCTTCTTACACGCCCACTAATTTTCTCGTTTCTGGCTGTGCCCAACTTAATTCCCATTTCTTTCATCCGAAGGAGTGACGTGGCCTCATAGTTGTCGAAATCTTGTGTTCATCCCACATCTCGGAGGGTATTGATGACGTTCGCTCGATCTATTGGTTGACCGTCTTCAACAACAGCGCAGCTAGCCAACCTGTCCGTGCTCTCATTTACCCGTATTCCCGCTTGTCCAGGGACGTAGACAAAGGTGACTCTACGTATTTTTGACATCTGCATTGACTCTGCCCATTGCCTGCGTACAGAGAACAATGTACTGACCAATAGTAACGAAGATTTCTCAGTTGAAGAGGAGACTATTTAAATAATCAGGGTGTCACGCAAACTGTACAGGTCAAAGTAGTGGACCAGTCGGAGAGCGTTCTCAACGTGTTGGAATAGTATTCTCGACGCTATATGTTACAAAATTGTCCATCCAATTGTCTCCACATATTCGCCACGAAGAGAGAATCGGAAAATGAATCAAACGCTAACACAATCACAACACACTGTCATGAATAATGGTTCTAGTGTTTTCAACTGCGATCAAGAATCAGAGCGCTCGATAAATGTAAACAACGGACAATTTACAAACTAATTTAATTACAATTTCCCCGTGATCCTATAATGTCATTAATCTATGACAAATATTTTCATTAAGCAGTAGGAAAGTAGCTTTTATTTAATGGCATCCAACCATGTCAATTTTTCGGTCTATTTATTGCTCGCGGTTGAAATTGTTTGTCTCTAATATTTAGGCTGATGGACCAGGAAACAATCATTATTGATTTCAATTAATCTTGCATCTGTAGCTCACTGTCTCGTTAATATACCTTGCTTCTGGCTATATTTTGTTTCTCTTATTTGATATATTTTGTGTAGAGGCCGTTAATCTAATTTGTCATCAGTCACGATGCTTTAATTAACTAGAAATGTGTTTTTTTTATCTTCTACAGGCATGGTGAATCAGCATGCAAATTGTTTGCTTTCGCCACTTCTTTCTTCGTGTTCAGCTCAGCCTTGTCGCTTCTTGCCATCGCAATCGACCGCCATGTTTCAATCGTCTACTCCAAGACATATCGTCGACGCTCTCTGGGCATCGCAAATCTTGTCGCTGCCATTATTATTTGGATCATCGCGTTCTCAGTCTCATTCCCTCCAGTAGTTGGTGTTGGGGATTACGTCTTCATCCCTGAAGAGGCTCAATGCTCATACCAGCACAAGAATTACAAGTACAACGATTCTGTTTCATCCGTTTTAGTTTTCGTTGCCATCTTGTTTTTGACCTACTTTCTGTACTTCCGGATCTTCCGCTTCCTTCGCGCTCATCGGCGCATGCGTCCTTTACAACACACCCCAGCCTTGAGCTCCAACTGGGCATTCGTTGGACCTGGAGCTAACGGTCAGGCATTCATAAATTGGCTCAACGGGTTCGGCGGTCAAGTGCCGGTCCGCCAGGGAGGTCAGAGAACTGTTCAACGACTCAACTTTGGAAGAGTAGTCAACTTATCAACGGCTAAAAATGAGCACTTGACTCGCATTTTCCTCATTTTGACATTAGTATTTGGTATTGTGTGGTCTCCATACGTCATACTTTCAATATGGCGGATATTTTTTGACGCGTCGCTCATTCCATCTTCTTACGTGACAGTATCTGCCTGGCTAGGATACGGACAGCTCGCGTTGTGTCCCGTGATTTACTTAATTATACGGGGGCCCTCGAGGAAGCCTTCAAGAACAATGTATGCCCAGGCTGAGAAACGAGAGTTTCTGCTAGAAAACAAAATGGGAAAATAATGTCGATTTTTCCATCAACAAAATATAAGTGTTAGATCTCTTGTGATTTTACAATTGACACGATTCAATGAAATGTGCTTTTAATAATTCAACGATATTTAATACATCTCTTTTATGAATGAGTGGTTGTGTGGAATACAGAATGTATTTGGGAATAGAGACAATTAATAACGATGCTCATGAAGTTGCTGTAGCGAAGTGGTTAATGAGTTCGACTAATGGCGGAGTGTGTCAGAATTCAATATGGCTCGTAGTGTGACACGAGTTCGAGGGCCGGTTTTACAGCCTGTGAAAATGGGTACCAGATGTTATTTTTATTGGAAAGTAAATCGGCGTGGCATGAGTATGTGTACCAGGTAGTTTTTCTCTTGGAAAGTGCGTCGGCATGACGTTATATTGACCACATCTACTATAAATGTTTCGATGGTTATAGAAGCATGTGAAAACTAACAGCAAATTCCCTAAAGGCGCCTCACGATTTGACAGGACTCGGTTCGCTAGAAGCATCTGTTGAAGAGGGAAACAATGTCCAGTTGTACAAGAAATGATGATAAACAAGGGCTGCGATTAATAAATAATATATAACGACGGTTCTCAGCCTGTGGGAAACGATCAGATGGTGGTTTGTGGTTTGCCACGTTTATTTTTTAATTGAATTATTTGTGAACAGATTTTCATCAGGAATGTCCTGAACGACTGTTTACAATTTCCTATGTCTGTTACCAAACTGGGTTGTCAGTTACGTGGATAGTATGACAAGTAAATAACGGCTTACTTGGCTGTTGAGAAAGAAAGGGATTTCAAGTTTCTCGGCTGTTGTTAAAGGGGCGAAGGTTACTTGGTTGTCATATAGGGGATCACAGGTTACTTGGTTGTCATATAGGGGATCACAGGTTACTTGGTTGTCATAAAGGGGATCACAGGTTACTTGGTTGTCATAAAGGGGATCACAGTTTACTTGGTTATCATAAAGGGGATCACATTTACTTGGTTATCATAAAGGGGATCACAGTTTACTTGGTTATCATAAAGGGTATCACAGTTTACTTGGTTATCATAAAGGGGATCACAGTTTACTTGGTTATCATAAAGGGGATCACAGGTTACTTGGTTGTCATAAAGGGGATCACAGGTTACTTGGTTGTCATAAAGGGGATCACAGTTTACTTGGCTGTCACAAAGGGGATCACAGTTTACTTGGCTGTCACAAAGGGGATCACAGTTTACTTGGCTGTCATAAAGGGGATCACAGGTTACTTGTCATAAAAGGGATCACAGATTACATGGTTGTCATAAATAGGATTGCTGGTCACTTGGTTGTCATAAAGGGGATCACAGGTTACTTGGTTGTCATAAAAGGGATCACAGATTACATGGTTGTCATAAATAGGTTTGCTGGTTACTTGGTTGTCATAAAGGGGATCGCAGATTACTTATTTGTCATAAAGGGGATCATAGTTTACTTGGCTGTCACAAAGGGGATCACAGATTACTTGTTATAAAAGGGATCACAGATTACATGGTTGTCATAAATAGGATTGCTGGTTACTTGGTTGTCATAAAGGGGATCACAGGTTACTTGGTTGTCATAAAGGGGATCACAGGTTACTTGGTTGTCATAAAGGGGATCACAGGTTACTTGGTTGTCATAAAGGGGATCACAGGCTCTTGATTGTTATAAAGGGGATCACAGGTTACTTGGTTGTCAAAAAGGGGATCACAGGTTACTTGGTTGTCATAAAGGGGATCACAGGTTACTTGGTTGTCAAAAAGAGGATCACAGGTTACTTGGTTTTCACAAAGGGGATCACAGATTACGTGGTTGCCATAAAAGGGATCGCAGGCTATTTGATTGATGCAAAAGTTGGCAACAATTTATGTATCTATTATAATACGGAGTCGTGTTTCCAGAAAAAATGTGGGGATCATTGATACACACAATATAACTAGTTTTTAAAAAGTTTATGAAAATACAATTTGTTGAAGGTTTACTTATCTGGCATACTAGAAGTCTGCACGAGATTTGTTTCCCTTCAATTATTATTTGTTCATTATAACGTAAGAATTAATAGTCGTACTGAATGTCTGTTTTGTTTTGCTAAATGTGGCTGAAAGAACAAATGAAAATAAAAACTATTTTATAAAAATATAGTTTTTGTTTCGTTTTTAAAGTTATTTGATGTTTTTAGTTAATATATTTGGTGCTAGAGAAAATCACTGGAGTCTGTAAAAATGTGGTTTTTCAGAAGAGTGTTGAGAATACTATGGACAGCTAAGAAGAGTAATGAAAATGTTCTGAAAGAGGTCAGAGCAAAATGAGAGCTAATTTCCAATATTAGGAAGAAACAATCATCATTTTTTGGCCATGTAATGAGAAGAGAACGACTGGAATATATTGCAACAACTGGAAAAATTGAGGGGGAAGAGATAGAGGGAAGCACAGAAAAAACATAACAGACAGCTTAAGAGAATGGCTTGGCAGAAGGTCAACAACAGAAATGATAAATAACTGTCGAGATCGAAAGTTGTGGAGAGACATGTCCACCTACGCCAGCAGGCCCGGTACTTGATGATGATGATGATGATATTTGGTGCACGCCACATCCAGATATAAAGAAGACTCTAATTTATTGACGCTATTGGAATGATATAGTGTGTTTAAGATGTTTCCTTAGGGTGAAGGGTGTTTCCTTAGGGTGAAGGGTGTTTCCTTAGGGTGAAGGGTGTTTCCTTAGGGTGAAGGGTGTTTCCTTAGGGTGAAGGGTGTTTCCTTAGGGTGAAGGGTGTTTCCTTAGGGTGAAGGGTGTTTCCTTAGGGTGAAGGGTGTTTCCTTAGGGTGAAGGGTGTTTCCTTAGGGTGAAGGGTGTTTCCTTAGGGTGAAGCAATACTCATTATCACAAAGAAACATCTTATACGGAGTATTTTCATTCCCATGTTGTGCTATTAGTGCTAAGCATGGTCACTTACGACTAAACATAATAGAAAGCTTCTCATCTATCTATCTATCTATCTATCTATCTATCTATCTATCTATCTATCTATCTATCTATCTATCTATCTATCTATCTATCTATCTATCTATCTATCTATCTATCTATCTATCTATCTATCTATCTATCTATCTATCTATCTATCTATCTATCTATCTATCTATCTATCTATCTATCTATCTATCTATCTATCTATCTATCTATCTATCTATCTATCTATCTATCTATCTATCTATCTATCTATCTATCTATCTATCTATCTATCTATCTATCTATCTATCTATCTATCTATCTATCTATCTATCTATCTATCTATCTATCTATCTATCTATCTATCTATCTATCTATCTATCTATCTATCTATCTATCTATCTATCTATCTATCTATCTATCTATCTATCTATCTATCTATCTATCTATCTATCTATCTATCTATCTATCTATCTATCTATCTATCTATCTATCTATCTATCTATCTATCTATCTATCTATCTATCTATCTATCTATCTATCTATCTATCTATCTATCTATCTATCTATCTATCTATCTATCTATCTATCTATCTATCTATCTATCTATCTATCTATCTATCTATCTATCTATCTATTGACCTTTCGAGCCGTAGCCGGCCCATATGGCGTAGACCAAGATACACCTTCTCTTATCTGAATTTTTGTTCTAGCAGTTTTCTTTTAAAGATATTTTATCAAATCTCGCCATTTGTTTCTGTTCTGTGCAAGCAGCTCTATCTCATTGAGGGAGCCGAATCCTGCTGCTCTTGCCTCTCTCATCAATGTTCTCGAAGGAAGAAGAAAGAAGCTTCTCATAACAGAGATGAAATTTCTTTAAATTCTTCAAATTAAAAATGAGGTCACAAGAGACAGAGTGGGCATTGAACCAATCCTAAACTGCATACAAAAGTAACATATTAAATGGATTGCTCATCTATAAAGAATTGTATATGATTCATTATCATACAAAACATGTATTAAAAGAGGAGAATGGAAAAGAGCAAGAGGTAGGCCCAGAATAAGATGGACCAATGTTAAAGAAAGGCTACGATAACATCAATTGGCACTGGTTCATGCTGCCAGAAAGTCCTGAGCTACAACGTTATATCTCCCTCGACACCTGAAAGCGTACAAGAGGAAGGGATCAAGGCAAAGAAATACAAATAAAACTATAAAAATGCGAAGCTGCAGTAAAGCCAAAACCTCCAATCGGTTTGTCCACTACAGTGCCTATTTTGCACCACGCATTCGTTTTCCTTCAGGCCACTGGCCACTATACAGGGAAGTCATTTTTTTTTCTCGCACTAGTTTGTATTATTTTGTTTTGGATGCTTGATTATTAGTTAGCTATGTAGAACAGGACTATGACTATCAGGTCAGGTCAGGTAATTGTATCTGCTACTGTATACAGTAATCAGGTACAACCTGTTGCTGCCCAGCTGCCTTGCAGGTAAGCTCAGGAGAGTAAAAGGCAAATGGAGGGTACCCCGAAGTAAAACAACCCCACTGCCTTGTGGGTGAGACTTTTTAGTCAAAGACAAGCGGGGCCAACCGTAAACAAACCGACGGAAGGCAACAGAAAACCACCGTCGTAATTTCTTTGTACAATCATGAATCGCCACAACATGAGAAATAACGACAACAACGTTAAGGGGGATTCCAATGGAAAACCCTCGTTCGGTAGGGGAGATCATGTGCTACAGGTGAAACCCGATCGTCATCAAGCTACTGTAAGCAAAATAAAGATAAAACAAACTCTAAAGATAGGTACTTGGAATGTGAGAACACTCATGAAGAAGGGTAAACTAGAAAACATCATACAAGAAATGAACAGAATGGGTTTACAATTACTGGGACTTTGCGAAATGAGATACACCGGATCAGGGGAGCTGTATTCTGATAAACATAAAATAATCTATTCTGGAGGTACTGAACACCAAAGAGGAGTAGGTATCATCTTGGATGCAGAAAGAGCAAGAACAGTGAAAGGCTTTTACCCAATATCTGACAGTGTCCTTTTAGTGAAATTGAATGGAAAGCCAATAAACATAAATCTTGTACAAGTTTATGCACCAACAGCAGACAGTCTAGAGGAAACAATTGATAAATTTTACAACGAGTTAAATGAGGCACTTCATAAATGCAAACCACATGAAAACACCATAGTTCTAGGGGATTTTAACGCAAAAGTAGGAAAGGAAAGAGTTGAGGATGTAGTTAGTCATTATGGCTTAGGCGAGAGGAATGAAAGAGGTGAGAAACTTATTGACTGGGCAAGAACACACAACATGATGATAGGAAACACCTGGTTTAAGCAACATCCAAGACGTCTGTGGACATGGAAAAGTCCAGGGGACAACACACGTAATCAAATTGATTATATAATGATAGGCAATAGATTTAGAAACAGTCTGGTGTGTGTGAAAACTAGACCAGGGGCAGATTGCAATAGTGATCATGTAATAGTTGTGGGAAAGCTTAGAGTAAAATTAAAAAGAACAAAACGAGTCTCAGTTAACATCAAGTTAAATTTAGATTTACTCAAATCAGACAAGAAGCTGCAAGACAAATATAAAATCACAATTCAGAACCGGTACAATGCAATAAAGAAGATACAAAGCATTGATGAACAGTGGGAAATGCTAAAAGAATCAATGCAACAAACATCAAAAGAGTTCATACCACCAGTGAGGACAAATTCAAGAAAGAAATGGATGACAGATGACATTTTGCAGCTAATGGATACAAGAAGAAGAAATAAAGAAAATAAAGATGAGTATAACAGGTTAAATAAAGAAATTGTAGTAAAATGCAATGAAGCAAAAGAAGCATGGCTAAAAGAGAGATGCAAAGAGATTAAACTGCAACAAAAAGGAGATGCTAAAGCTATATACAAACAAATTGAGTAATTAACAGAAAGAAAAACGCAATAAAAAAATGGAAGTCTAAGATCAAAGGAAGGAGAACTGTTGATTGATCAAGAAAACATAAGGGAACGATGGACAGAATACATTAAAGATCTGTATAATGATGAACGAACGGAAGTAAATATAAAGGATAATGGAGAAGGACCAGAAATACTCAGAGAAGTGGAAGATGCCTTGCGCAATATGAAAGCAGACAAAGATCCTGGACCACATAATATAACTAAAGAAGAGATTGAAGCCATGGGTGATTTTGGAATAGAAATAATAATAATAACAATATTGAATTATATCTACAATTAGCGGATATATACCAGACGACATGCTCAAATCAATATTCATAGCCCTACCAAAGAAATCGGGTGTGATTGAAAATCGCACAATAATCCTTATGAGTCATATGACTAAGATATTACTAAGAATCATCATGCGAAGAATGCGAAACAAAATCAGTTCAGAAATTAGCGATGAACAGTGTGGTTTTGTTAGAATTAAAAGGGACAAGCAATGCCATTTATATCAAAAGATCTTTAGTAGAAAGAGCCATAGAGGTGAAAACAGATCTATACCAATGTTTCATAGATTACACCTAGGCATTTGACAAAGTAAAGCACCAAGAAATAATCAACATTTTAGAAAGCATAAACGTAGACAGCAAAGATCTAAGAATAATAAAGAACATGTACTGGCAACAAACAGCGGCCATAAGAATTGGAAACCAATTGGGAATGTTTCAACAAATAAAACAGGGTGTTAGACAAGGTTGTGTGCTGTCACCAGATTTGTTTAATATTTATAGTGAAATTATTTTAAGATCCATAAGGGACATGACTGGAATAACAATCGGAGGTCATAATATAAATAATCTAAGGTAAGCTGATGATACAGTCTTAATCGCTAAGAGTGAAAATGAGTTACAAGAAATGTTGGACATTATAGTGAATGAAAGCAAAAATAAAGGACTTAGCCTTAATAGCTAAAAGACAGAGGTATTGGTAACAACAAAGAAAAAGTCATCACCTCAGTGCAAAATAAAGACAGGTGGAACGCTATTAAAACAGGTAAATGAATTTAAATATTTGGGAACTTTGTTAACCTCAGACGGAAGATGTACAAAAGCGGTGAGATGCAGAATGGCCAGGCCAAAGCAGCTTTCCAAAAAATGAGGAAGATACTATGCAATCATTTTTTTGACAATAGAAACAAGAAAAAGAGTTCTTAAATGTTATGTAGAGCCAGTCTTAACATATGGATGCGAATCATGGACAATAGGACAACAGACAAGAAAATCACTGGAGTCTGTAGAAATGTGGTTTTACAGAAGAATGTTGAGAGTACCATGGACAGCTAAGAAGAGTTATGAAGATGTTCTGAGAGTGGTCAAAGCAAAAAGAGAGCTAATTTCCAATATTAGGAAGAAATACTCATCATTTTTTGACCATGTAATGAGAAGAGAACAACTGAAATATATTGTAACAACTGGAAAAATTGAGGGACGAAGAGATAGAGGGAAGCAAAGAGAAAAAAATAACAGACAGCTTAAGAGACTGGCTTGGCAGAAGGTCAACAACAGAAATGATAAGTAGATGCCGAGATCGAAAGTTGTGGGGAGACATGATCACCTACGCCAGTAGGCCCGGTACTTGATGATGATGTAGAACTAGTTTTATTTACTGACATATATGTGTGTATGTTATTTGTTTGTTCCTACTGAAGGCCTATTGAGCAGAAACGACGTTCAAATTTGTGTCGTCCATCAGTTACGTAGATCTTTAACAAAACAATTTTTTCCTATTTTTTTCATTTCTCCTTTAGAAAAGGAAATGAAGAAGAAAATGACGATTGTCAATATATATCTATTATTGCAAGATAATCATCATCAAGTACCGGGCCTGCTGGCGTAAGTGATCATGTCTCTCCACAACTTTCGATCTCGACAGCTATTTATCATTTCTGTTCTTGGCCTTCTGCCAAGCCATTCTCTTAAGCTGTCTGATAATTTTTCTCTTTGCTTCCCTCTATCTATTCGTCCCTCAATTTTCCCAGTTGTTACAATATATTCCAGTTGATCTCTTCTCATTACATGGTCAAAAAATGACGATTGTTTCTTCCTAATATTGGAAATTAGCTCTCAATTTGCGTTGACCTCTTTAAGAACATTTTCATTACTTTTCTTAGCTGTCCATGGTACTCTCAACATTCTTCTGTAAAACGACATTTCTACAGACTCCAGTGATTTTCTAGTCTGTTGTCCTATTGTCCATGATTCACATGCATATGTTGAGACTGGCTCTACATAACATTTAAGAACTCTTTTATTGCATGATGATTTTGTCATTTGTGAAGAATCTTCGTACTTTCTGCCCTCAGTGAGATCAAATCGTGTGATAGGGAAAAGATCAAAGTACTAATAGACCCTGTTTAAGAAATTATTATATAGCAGACTCGGTGTGTCATAGCTGACTATGTATTTTACAGCGCCACTATGAAATGTTTTTTTTTATTATAGTATAATACTGCTTCTAATACTAGAGCTTCTTCTTCCTCTTCTTTCCTTCCTTATTTGCCTTTCAGCGTCGAGGGGAGATATAATTTGCGGTCTTTTGCTCTTCTGTTCGCCTCTGCTGCTGTTATTTTTCCTAGTGCTTCTAGCATTTCGTCATTCCATCTTTTTCATGGTCGACCCTTCGGTCTGGAATCTCGCAACGTTTATTGGCGGCTCGTTGTGTTTTGCTCATTCTGCAGCGTTACGTGGCCAAAGCATTTTTTTTTTAAATTTATATAATCTATAGCGTGGGTTATTCCTAGCTTTTTTCTCAGTTCTTTATTTCTGATCTTATCTCTCAGACTGTTTCCTGTCATTCGGCTAACACATTTCATATCAGTAGAGGTTATTTTCTTATTGTTCTTGCATCTAGGGTCCAGGTCTGGCATTGGTAGCACAACGTTGGGATGAAGATTGTATTGTACAGTGGCAGTTTTGCCTCTAGAGTTATTTCCCTTTTGGACAATAGTGGTGTTAACTGTCCTATGATTTGGTTGTTTGGTTGGTTGCGTTAGCCCGATGATTAAAGTATTCTAGAGTATCGTGAATTATCGTTTGTCATTTAACTTCCTAGGTATTTGAATTCCTCTACTTGTTTTAGTTGTCTGCCTTTTAAAGTTATGTTGATGTTCTGTTTATTCTTGGCAACATTCATGACTTCTGTTTTGTTGATGTTGATTTTCATGTTGTATTTTGTGCCTGTGCTGCTTAGTCTATTTAAGTGTTCTTGTAGGTCTTCCATCTTTTCCTGTATTAGTGCCTGGTCGTCTGCAAATAAAAGCTCGTTGATCTCCTCTGCCTCTGGTGGGTTGGCTAGCTTGCATATATGGTCCATGTATGTAATAAACAGTAGGGGGGATAGTACGCACCCCTAAACCTGATCTAACTTCGAAATGGTCCGTGCAGCTTGCTGCTATACTGACTGTGCAGCTTTTTGATGAAGATACTTTTAACTCGGTTTGTTAGATGTTGGCTTACTCCGTATGTTGTTAGTATCTCCCACATGTGTTCTCTGTTTACTCTGTCGAATGCTTTTTCCTGGTCAATGAAAGCTATTTATACATTTTCATTGTGTTCTGTGTTTTTTTTCTGCAAGCTGTTTTTAATGTGAATAGTGCATCACTACATCCTCTGTTTTTTCGGAACCCCATTTGAGAATCGCTTAACTGTAGTTCTATTATTGGTCTCAGCCTTTTTTCCACGCATTTTGGCGTATAGCTTTCCTACATGGTTGAGAAGAGATATACCTCTATATTGATTGCAGTCTCTTTTGCTACCTTTCTTTTTCCTTATTGGTACAATGATTGCTTGTTGCCAGTCTTCTGGGGACTTTTATCGTGGCCATACTGATTTAAATATTCTGTGCAGCCATGTCACTCTTGTTTCTCCTGCTGCTGCTATTATTTTTATTGGTGTGGTATCTATCCTCGGTGCTTTATTTCTTGGTGCATATTTGATTGTTTATTCGATTTCCTCTTTCATGATGTTGGGTTCAGTATTTGTGCGTTGTTGTTGTGCGTTTGTTGTCTTGTTGGCAGTTGGTTATTGTTGTAATGTTTAATAGTACTTCAAAATATTCTTTCCATCTCTGTTGCATATGTTGGTTATTTCATATTGGCTGTCCGTCTTTGTCATTTATGAGCTCAGTAGGATCATGGTTATCTTTTCTCGCTCTTGTGGCTTTTACTGCTTTACTATACTAGAGCAAGAGCACGATTTTACTTCATTTTTTTAAATGGGTGCCGTCTCCACACCAAAAGTTGGCTACCACAAGCGCCATTTTACTCTGTCTCTTGTCTTGATGGTGCACGTTTCATAGGTTCACCTGATCACCTTTTGATGTTGTCAGTCTATTTATCCTTGGTCTGCTTCTGCCTCGTATGAATTGTACCTTCTCTTGCAAGTTAGCGTTCCCAATGGTATTATGTTTCTTCTCATGTCCAAGAAATTTCAGTTGCCCTTTATCGAATTGTGTTCTTTTTTAGTTCTTTTTTCATTTTCAGTTGATCCAGAAATTAGCTGATTTGTCTTTTTTTTTCTTTCCACCAAATTCAACCCCATGTTACCATATAACCTCATTTTACTATAGATCTACATTTTAAATACTTCAATTTTCTACTCTGTTTTCTTATTTAATGTCCATGTTTCTGCACCATGCATGATTGTAGAGTAAACAGAGCATTTTTCTATTCGTAGGTTTAGTTCTGACGTTATTTCCTTGTTATTTGATTTTACTTAGCTTTACAAATACATGCGCATTTAGTATATTTATATATACGTTAAATGATAAATATAATAGTAAAAGAAAGAAACAAGAAAGTTCTCAGTCATAGTAAGAAAATAGAAGTAATGTCATATCGAAGAAACAATCATCACCATTATGCAGCACAAAAATAAACATGGCAAATTAAACAAATGCAACGCGTCAAATATTTGGGCACAATAATAAAATTAAATAGAAGATGCACCACATAAATAAAAAGCAGAATAGATCAGGTGAAAACAGCATTTCAGAAAATGATAAACGTCTTATGCAACACATCTATGTCAATAGAAGTGAGAAAGAGAGTTCATCGGTGCTATATAGAACCAATTCTGATCAATGGAAGCGAATTATGGACAGTAAAAAAATAAATAAAAAGCTGATTAGAGGCTACAGATATGGAATTTTTCAGAAGAATGTTAATAGTTTCATGGATAGTTAAAAAGACCAACAAGGACGTTCTTGAAGACGCTAACACAGAAAGGGAGCTCCCAAGAAACATCAGAGAAGAAAAAATCAACATTTGTTCGGGCACATTATGAGAAGGGGAAAGTTGGAATACTTGATTACAACTGGCAAAATACAGGGAAAGAGAAATCACGGACGACAAAGACAGAAAATACTAGATAATTTGGTGTCATGGCATGGAAAACAGTCAACAACAAGAAATGATACGGTGCACGGTGTATAGAAGATTGTGGAAGGGTGTGATCGACTACGTCAACCGGCATGGCACATCATGATGATGACGATGATCGTATATACGTGATCTGTAACGACAGTTGAAAAGGGCTGAGTATTCTTGACACCACTCTGTCTAAATATCCCAGTTGTAGCCGTAGGTGATCGATAACATCTTGAGCGGTTCTAAATGTCAACTTCGACAATATCATCGGCCAATATCGGAAGATCACATCTTTCATCAAGTTGACACCACGGGGGCATTTTCCAGTGAAATAAAAGTTGGGGAATTATGCGATCACGTACGCATACAAAACGGAGAACAACAAAATTTACAATCATGAAGATACAGACTTTTATTAATGGATGCTTCACGCAAAATAAAAGGATGGAAATGACATTACAAAATCACTAACATAGAATTATGGAAATATACCAGTGAAATCTTCTTCTTCTTCCACCTTTATAGCTCCCAGTGGAGCATAGGTCTTCAATAAACACTTTCCAAGTCGTTCTGTTTTTTGTCATTCTTTTAAGATCAAGTCAAATACCGGTGGAAAAAAAGATACAGCGAAGAAGATGGCGCTGGTTAGGACACACACAACGGAAGCCAACTGAGAGTATTTCACAATAGGCCCTTTTTTGGAATCCCCATGGGAAAAGACAAAGAGGAAGACCAAGGAATTCTTGGAGAAGACAGATAGAAGCAGAGATGAAGATGATGGGGAAGACATGGAATGAGCTTAAAAAAATGGCAAAAAACAGAACAACTTGGAGGAACGACTTCAACTTTGTTGAAGACCTATGTTCCACAGGGAGCTGAAAGGTAGAAGAAGAAAAAAGTACGCATAAAAAAATAATAATCTCTGCTGGATGAGCAAGCTAGTCAATTTATATTGTCCACCCAACTGTTTTTGCAATATTTAAGTATTTTCACTGGGAGCCACAATAACTCTGTGGTTAGTGAACTGGACCACAATCACGATCGACGACTTCCGGGTTCACCCAGCCTTAAATGGCTGCCTGATTATTTTCTGGGAAAGTAAAGCATTATGGGCGTAATATCGACCACATTACCCCAAAAATAATTTGCCGAAGGTCTGTAAAAATTATGGTCACTAACACCAATTCCCTATACGGCACTTGGCATGACGGGGTACTTTACCTTTTTTTCCCCACTATACTCTTAATTCTGCTTTCATTTAATAATCCCGATTTTATGTATTAGCTTTTCATTGCATATAAAACATGAATCTGTAGTGTTACATCTCTGCAATAAAATAAATATACATTCGATTAAAACGGATTGAATGTGTGGTGTACTGTGTTGGATTCTCTCATCTATTCCAAATTGTTCGGTTAAATCAGAAGTCTCTTTCCAGGACCACCACTTGGAGATTGAACAGGATCTTCTTAATTCTAGTCTCATAATTCTAGTATATTCCACTTGGTGGATGCATCTCTTACTTAGATCGTATCACAGATGAATAAAGTTTGCAAAAGAATACACCAGGCAATTGAAATTAATTATGGTCTATTAATTGTAAAAAAAAATACAGGCATCCCAATAGCACCCCACTTCAACTGTCAGGACCATCAGGGTAAAGCGGATGTCCTAGTTACCGGCCTAGTGGCATGTTCTTCTGACAGCCGCAGCCGTCTGATCGCCCGTATGGGTTGCCTCACCCCACGGGGCAGCAATGTACCCCTTTCTCACGCTCAACTCCCCTCTCCCTCCACCCATTTTTCCTTCTTTCACTCCTCTCTCCCCCTCGGTTCCCCTGTCTTTCTTTTCCCTTTTTCCTTCCCCTGATTGTTTTGGGTCCTACCACCTGACGTGATCCCCTCAGGCGATTTTCTGGGTCTGTATTTCACGCCTCACTTATCGCTAGGGTGTCTGAGGAATGTCTGGTCGGTTTGTTGATTTTCACACTCCTAAAGACAAAAGATGGAGTAAAATAGCTTTTCATGGTAGCCAGTCTTCGATGTGGAGACAATACCCAGTGAAATGATATACGCCATATCTTGCTTAACTAATGTGGAATAACAAATATATAAAGAATCATTGTGGCATGTTAATTACGTCATATATTGTATTACATTTATATAGTAGCATTGTAGCGTTTCATTTTGACATGTTAGTTACGTCATTTGTTGGATCACATTTACAAAATAAAATTGTAAACTTTAGTTCTGACATGTTCGTTGCGTCTGTCGTGTCGGGGCTGCGTTTTTCCTGCAATGTGAAAATAGTTGCTTAACAAAATGGATGCAGTATCGCTGCTGTATGCGTGAGCTAATGCCGGATCAATAAACTGAATGTAAAATGGACGTGTGTGGGCTGTCATTCTATAATAATGTCGTCGTTTTCAGTCTGTGTAGAATTATGCGAAAACATTGACATCTTTTCAACAATGATGACATTTTATACAGATGTCATTGCGGTTTTCTTTTCGTTTTAACAGAAGTGATATTAACGTGTATGTATCTTTTGTCACGTCACAGCAGCGATAATCGCCCCTTTTGTTGTTTATTCTTCATCGCTTTTTGTATTACTTTAGCGTCAAAGGAAGTTCCCGACATTTAAAAGAACAATTTTTTTGAAGAATAATTGAGTACTAAATTGTTCTTCAATATTTATTTTGTTTCTGCTCTGTTTGCTTTATACAGCAATTATTTCTGCATTCAACAATGTTGTATCGTTTTAATTGATATCGATTGTGACACGTTTCAGTTATAAGTTGAACGTTATCACAGGTTTAACTTGCTGAAAGCAAACATCATACTTCATAATAATAGGAATAATAATAGTTGAAATAATAATATGAATAATAATAAGAATAATAATAGTAGGAATAATAATATGAACAATAATAGGAATAATAATAGGAATAATAATAGTAGGAATAATAATATCAATAATAATAGGAATAATAATAGTAGGAATAATAATATGAACAATAATAGGAATAATAATACTAGGAGTAATAATAGGAATAATAATATGAATAATAGTAGGAATAATAATAGTAGGAATAATAATAGTAGGAATAATAGGAATATTATCTTCTTCTTCTTCTTCTTCGTCCCTTCTTCATCTGCCTTTCAGCGTCGAGGGGAGATATAATTTGCGGTCTTTTGCTCTTCTGTTCGCCTCTGCTGCTGTTATGTTTCCTAGTGTTTCTAATATTCCATCGATCCATCTTTTTCGTGGTCGACCCTTGGGTCTGTTGTTCTCACAACGTTTGTTGAAAGCTCGTTGTGTTGTGTTTTGATCTTTCTGCCTTGTCACGTGGCCGAACCATTTTATCTGTTGTTTCCTTATATATTCTATGGCTGGGGCTATTCCTAGCTTTTTTCTCAATTCTTCATTTCTGATCTTATCTCTCACACTGTTTCCTGTCATTCGTCTAACACATTTCATCTCTGTAGAGGTTATTTTCTTATTGTTCTTGCATCTAGAGTCCAGGTCTGGCATTGGTAGCACAACGTTGGGATGAAGATTGTATTGTATAGTGCTCGTTTTGCCTCCAGAGTTATTTCCTTGTTGGACAATATTGGTGACAACTGTCCGATGATTTGACAAGCTTTGTTGCATCTTGATTCTATCTCTGCTGTTTGGGAATTATCGTTCGTCATTAGACTTCCTAGGTATTTGAATTCCTCTACTTGTTTTAGTTGTCTGCCTTCTATAGTTATTTTGATATTCTGTTTATTTTTGGCGACTTTATGACTTCTGTTTTGTTGATGTTGATTTTCATGTTGTATTTTGTTCCTAAGATGTTGAGTTTGTTTAAGTGTTCTTGTAGGTCTTCTATTGTTTCATGTATTAGTGCCTGATCGTCTGCAAATAGAAGCTCGTTGATCTCCTCTGTCTCTGATGGGTTGGCTAACTTGCATATGTGGTCCATGTATGTAATAAACAGTAGGGGGGATAGTACGCACCCCTGTCTTACACCTGATCTAACTTCGAAGTGGTCTGTGTAGCCTGTTGCTGTTCTGACCCTGCAGCCGCTGTTGACGTAGAGGCTTTTAATAAAGTTGGTTAGATGTTGGCTTACTCCGTATGTTGTTAGTATCTCCCACAGTTGTTCTCTGTTCACTCTGTCGAATGCTTTTTCCTGCTCAATGAAGGCTATGTATAAGTTTTGATTGTGTTCTGTCGTTTTTTCTGCAAGCTGTTTCAATGTGAATAGTGCGTCGGTACATCCTGTTTTTTCGGAACCCCATTTGAGAATCGCTTAACTGTAGTTCTATTATTGGTCTCAGCCGTTTTTCCAAGATTTTGGTGTATAGCTTTCCTACGTGGCTGAGCAGAGATATACCTCTATATTGATTGCAGTCTCTTTTGCTATCTTTCTTTTTCCATATTGGTATGATGATTGCCTGTTGCCAGTCTTCTGGGGCTTGTTGTTGGTGCCATGCTGCGTTAAATATTCTGTGCAGCCATTGCATTCCTGTTTCTCCCGCTGCTGCTATTATTTCTATAATATATATATATCTATAATATATAGGAATATTATAGGAATAATAATAGTAGGAATAATAATAATAGTAGGAATAATAATAGTAGGAATAATAATAGGAATAATAATAATACATAATTTTTTAAAAAATATTTTGTGAACAGGGCACTTATTGATCATACAGTTAATGAACAGGTACAGGAGTAATGCTCTGGATGGAACTGTCTGCGGGTTATCGTCAGAGAGTTTCATTGTCAGGTCCTTCAAGTCCGCTACAGATGGTCAAAGAAGACAACTCATCTCCTTGTGTGAGATGTCAATCAGATGGAACTCGCTGTACCAGAGGGTGGGGAGCGTCGTTTTGATGGTTGGGTGTTTGATTGGTCCAGGAGTTTTTCAATCCTTGCCTTTTACTTAATGCATATCAGTCACTCAGACAAAAAGATCAAAATTACTTCACAAATCTTCAATAAACATTGGGAGAACACCAGATCAAAGGGCCGACCACAATCAACTGTAGAGAAAGCCAGGGCGAAACCCCAGTGACGTCACCGGTCGAGGCTCAAGCTTTACACGGCAGACATCCTATCCGCAATCGTAAAGCTGTAAACGTGACTAGTGTGGTTGCACTCAGGCCTTATCTGCTGTTGGTTGTAGACCGACAAAGATTGAGTAATGAAATATTAGAAACACTAAGAAATATAACAGCAATCGAGACCAGCAGCAGAGCAAAAGACCGCTAAAAGGCAAATGAGGAAAAAGATAAGAAAACGACAGATAGCCCTTTTATGCCCTATGACATGAGGAGTCACCACTAGAGAGCGCCATAGTTCTCTGTTGTGTGACAGCATTTCAATCAAGCCCAACCTATGTAGAGCAGTTTTCCTTCAGTTATTCATTAACCATTACTCAGTTTTCCTTCAGCTATTCATTAACCATTACTCCCCATTACTTTCATGATCTTCATCTTGTTCTCTTGCAATCTTGAGTCCAGCGATGAGCTATTCTCGGTTGGGCAATTTTAAGCAATTTGCCAAGAATTACATGTTCGGCTCCATCTTCTTGTTGGGGACCTCTATGTTGATGTTATTAGTACGAGTTTCCTTCAAAGTAAATAAACAAGAATTGCATGTTCGGCTCCATCTTCTTGTTGGGGACCTCTGTGTTGATGCTATTAGTACGAGTTTCCTTCAAAGTAAATAAACAAGAATTGCATGTTCGGCTCCATCTTCTTGTTGGGGACCTCTATGTTGATGCTATTAGTACGAGTTTCCTTCAAAGTAAATAAACAAGAATTGCATGTTCGGCTCCATCTTCTTGTTGGGGACCTCTATGTTGATGCTATTAGTACGAGTTTCCTTCAAAGTAAATAAACAAGAATTCAACGAAGAAATTTATTTTGAAAGACTTTTAGCCAAATTGGTTGGTAAGTTTTATTCTACTTATTTTTTCTTCTTCTCCTTCTTCTTCTTTCTCTTCATTTGCCTTTCAGCGTCGAGGGGAGACATAATTTGCGGTCATTTGCTCTTCTGTTCGTCTCTGCTGCGATGTTTCATAGTATTTTTAATATTTCATCGATCCATCTTTTTCGTGATCGGCCCATGGGTCTGGCGTTCTCGCAACGTTTTGGGAGGCTCATAGTGTTATGTGTTTAGATCGTTCTGCCTTGTCACGTGGTCAGACCATTCAATCGGTTGCTTCTGTATATATTCTATGACAGGGGTTATACATAGCTTTTTTTCTCTCTGTTCTTCATTTCTGATCTTATCTGTCAGACTGTTTCCTATCATTCGTCTAACACATTTCATATCAGTAGAGGTTTTTTACTTTTTGTTCTTGCATCAAGGGTCCAGGACTGGCATTAGTAGCAGAAAGTTGGAGTGAAGATTGTGTTGTACAGTGCTCGTTTTGCCTCTAGAGCTATCTCCTTGTTGGACAATAGTGGTGATAACTGTCCAATGATTTGACAAGTTTTGATGCATCTTGAGTCTATCTCTGCGGTTTCAGAATTTCCGTGTCATTAAACTTCCTAGGTATTTAAATTCCTCTACTTGTTTTAGTTGTCTGCCTCTAAAGTTATATATATATTCTGTTTCTCTTTTGCGATATTTTTTACTTCTGTTTTATTGATGTTGATTTTCATGTTGTATTTTGTGCACCTACTGTTGGGTCTATTTATGTGTTCTTGTAGGTCTTCTATTTTTCCCTGTATTAGTAGTGCCTGATCGTCTGTAAGTTTTCAATTAAATTAATTCCTGTTAATGAAATAACAAACAACTTTCACAGTTCATATTTTAGTTTGTATTCTTTTACTTGTTTTGTAGAGGAGTGGTAGAAATAATTTAAGAAAGCAAAATGTAAATAAGGTATAAATTTTAGGGAGAATGGAAACTCCAAATAAAAAGTTTATGCTAAATTTGAGAGATGTTTCTTGTGCAGAAATTGTTTTTATATTTTTTTTTTCACGAAAAAATAAATAAAATAGTGAAACTGCATTTGCTATCGTTGATCTTCCTGTAAAGTGTCTGCTTTTTATGCTCTTTGTTGCAGCCAATCTGCAATATCTCACATCTATTTTAACCCGATACATTCGACTTCTTCATGGAACTTTTAAGACTAGATTGCCCTCTCTCTTCGATTCCAAATTATCGATCAGAGTGGCATATTTTTTATATCTGTCACGTGTATTCGAGATTGGTCTTGGTCAGTTCTGGTTTGTTGACTCCGATTCTAAATTGCGAAGGCGGCCGACCGACCAGTACCGAGCACATTAAAACATGACCTCTTTTTTTTATTACAATCTTCAAGATGCTGTCGTTTTGAACATCGTATTAAATCGTTTACTTAAAAAAAAGTTGAAAATAAGAAATGTATTTAGTTCTCATGAAGCTGCTGATACAGTACAGATTTAGGCAAGTAGTTTACTGTGAGTATGTAAGTAAAGTAAATAGCCCCGTCACGCCAAATGGCATATAGGGAATATGGTGTTAGTGACCATAATTTTTACAGACCAACGGTACATGATTTTTGGGGTAATGTGGTCGGTATTGCGTCCGTGCCGCTTTACTTTCCCCCCAAAAAATCTGGTACCCATTTAAGGCTGGGTGAACCCGGCGGCCATCGAACAGAATCGAACCCGAATTATTGTTCTTTGTAGTTCAGTTCACTAACCAGTGAGCTATCGCGATTCCAGTTTATTATGAACTTTTATTGAAATGTTCAACTCAAACGTACTAGCGGGGGACTGGTTGGTCTCGAGGCAAGACGCCGGCCTCGAGACAGAGAGGTTGCGGGTTCAAATTCCGGTTGGTTGGAATATTTATTTATGATTTCTCTCTGCGGCAACCACCCCTGGTCTCAGCAGCGAGGCCCGGCTTGAAACGTAAATTAATCATCGACGGAAAAAATATGAGTACCTCTGAAGTCGGAGATATCTGCTTGTGTGGCGAGGGACTTCTGTGCACACGGCTGCCAGAGAAAAATGGATTAACACGTAAAATTCAGTTCCTAGTGTCTAGGGACTTCGTCAGAGGTAAAAGCTGGCGAACGAAAAGAAAAACACGTACCAGCGATTAAAATCGTCGACCAGATATGTGCTGTATGATAAAAATATGAAAATCGTTAATATCGCACAGAGGCTTTGGTTGTGAAACTTGTAACCCACAGTAACGAGCGTTCCGAACACTGGGTGGGCCAAGTGAACGTCACGGACGTGATCTAACAATACAGCTGATTCTAGACTGTAACCATCTCCTGCATCTTAATCTATGAAGACACAACGATTTGGATGATTATGTTGGACTTTGATATTTGCGTTATTCAGCCCAATATATCCGACTTCAGCATGGCATTTTTAAAATACTGGGTTGCTTTCCCTCTGGATCCCATTTAACTAGGACAGACCATGCTGGTTAACCTGTTTATAGATTAGCGGAAAGATTTTGTGAACATGTACGTGATGTCCGACAGAATACTGGCACTCCAGTGTTTTCCCATTTCAACTCCCCAGATCACAAGGGCAAAGACGACATCCGTGTCACTGGTATTGTCCTCTGTCACTCTGGCGACCGCAGCCGATATACTTTGGAAAATCGCCTCATAGTCCAGTATGGTTCGCTGACCCCACGAGGCATGAATGTATCACACTCATACACATAGTTTCCTTTCGGCTGCTCCTTCCCTCTTGCATAGCCCTCTCTACCACCCATGTGGTGGCTCTTTAGTCTATCTACTATGCCACGCTATTCTTAGTTCTTCTCCACTGGTCCCCGTTGAGGCACTTCGGTGTTCTCCTATATACCTTTTTTCTACGCTACTTACCCCTCATATGTTTTTATTGCACCCCACCCTCATACATCTCACTCTTTCCGCCTTTTGAGTACCTGTCATTCCACTGTTCTATTCTTTCTCCTTCGAGTTTGCACACTGACCCCGGTGTGAACCCTTCCACACATATTATTGTCCCCGTATGGATGTGCACATGCATGTATGTGTCCATAGGCACGGGTATTAGTATATATATGTATACGCATATACATGCATGTATATGTGCTCTTGCTTGTATGCATACACATGTATGTATGTGTATATGTATGTGTATGTTGATATGTATTAGTATGTGCACTTCTTCTTGCACGTGTACATATGTATACACGCATCTGTGTGTGTGTGTATACATGTATTTATGGGCCCTTAGATACTTTCAGATATTGCCTGTGCCTTTGTAGTCGACGTACCTAGATAGCGTTCCCCCGACTCGTGTATTTTTAGAACCCTTCACCTCTGACCACAGAGTATAAATTACAGCTACACCCATGAGAAATTCCTTTCACAGCCTGACCACTGTCCACGACACACAGGGAAGTCAACATATTTCGATTATTTTGTTTTTGATGTTTCATTACTAGTTAGCTATGTAGGATTAGTTTTATTTATTCACATATCTGTGTGTGTATGTTGTTTGCTTGTTCCTGCTGAAGGCCTATTGAACCGAAACGTCGTTCGAATCTGTGTCGTCTACTAATCACGTAAAGCTTCTAACATACCATTTTTTATTTTTTTTCAATTTTTCCTCGCATTCAGCTTTACTGCAGCTTCGCCTTTTTATGCATTCATTTGCATTTCGGTGCCTTAACCCCTTAACCTGTTTATAGACACCGCGAAGAGGTGCAGTTGAATCAGAATAGTTCTGGTCAACCTATCCTAGCGCAGGCAGTCAGCTATGAGTCGCTGACAACTTTCAGCCCTGTTACTGCCATACTCTCCTCACGCTCCTTTAGACGTAAGATCATTCTAATGTTTATTCTGGCTATCGCTCTTCAGTCCTTGTTTATTATGATCGAATCATATTTGTTAAATTATTTCATTCTCTACGGTCACGAACCAAGGTTTCCTCTCGGACTACCGAGTTATTTGTGGCTTGTCATCATAGCTCTCCAAACAAAACCACAGGTACTCATGTCACCTCCTCAGCATGTCCCGCGACGTCCAGCGACTGTCGACTCCAGCTCCGTGTTGGTTGATCAATTCTCTTTAAAAGCCCACTAAGCCTCTGCTTTCTGGAAGCCCACATCTTTACGCCCATCTTTTCCATCCGAAGAAGTGACACGGACTCATGGTTGTCAAAGACTGTGCCCTTCCTGCATATCAGAAGGCATTAATGATGCCCGCTTGCTCCATTTGTTGCCCGTTTTCGACTATATCACAGCTAACTGTCCGTTTTTATAGTTTCTACTGCTTCCAGACTACTTGACATTCTAATGAAGCTAATTATGCCCTTTCTAGTGGTGACACGATTAGGAATTAATATAATTCCTACATTATCAATCTTTGTTTGAAACTCTAAATAAGTAGCCCAATGATGAAAATAAAGAACAAGAAATAAAACAATAAAATAAACAGGCAGAAAATAAAAGTAAAGTAAAGTACCCCGTCACGCCAAGTGGCATAAAGGAAATATGGTGTTAGTGTCCATAATGTGTATAGACATTCGGCACATGGTTTTTGGGATAATTGAATTCATAACAAATTACACACTATATAGTAAAGAGTTAATTGGTTCGGTGGTGGAGCTGGCCTTACATCAAGGGTAAATAACAAATATAACACAGGGTAAACAAGGAAAATAACTGATTTTTGAATAGCATTGCCCTGGGCTTCTTATATAGATATGTGCAAGAGAAATAGCGGTCATAGAGTCAACGACTGTAATGATACAGAATATCGTACTTGATAATTATCAAGTTACATGTCTGTCAGTGTAGGCAACCATGTCTTTCCCCATCTCTCTCTCCTGCTCTCTCCGTCCCTTTCTCTCTCTCTACAGCTGTTTAAACATCCGCTTTCTTACTCCTTCGTAGCGTTCATCCGTTGTGTGGACGCGGATGTCTTGTGTCGCCAGTTTACGGCTAGCCATGATATCTGCACCTTTCGGCCCGATACATCCGTCATCTTATAGCGCCAGTAAACCTCTGTCTCCTTTACTCCTCGACCCATGCAACGAACGATCTCGGCCCGATACATCCGTCATCTTATAGCGCCAGTAAACCTCTGTCTCCTTTACTCCTCGACCCATGCAACGAACGATCTCGGCCCGATACATCCGTCATCTTATAGCGCCAGTAAACCTCTGTCTCCTTTACTCCTCGACCCATGCAACGAACGATCTCGGCCCGATACATCCGTCATCTTATAGCGCCAGTAAACCTCTGTCTCCTTTACTCCTCGACCCATGCAACGAACGATCTCGGCCCGATACATCCGTCTTCTTATAGCGCCAGTAAACCTCTGTTTCCTTTACTCCTCGACCGATGCAATGAACGATCTGACAGAGTTCCAAAGATATTTTTTTTCTTTTAAGGTCATAAATTACATAATTATTGTTTGCATCTCGTCTTTTATTAGAGCGACTGATGTTTAACGTAGATAAGGGAACGAGTTCTTCAATGTTACCCAATCTTGGCTTATGGAAGTGAATGATGGACAGTCAGACAACAGGCAAGAAAATCGTTGGAGATCATAGACAAATAATTTTACAGAAGAATGTTGATAATTCTGAAAGATTGATGTTCATGTTTTGAAGGAAGCCAGAACATAAATAAAGTTGATTATCAAAATCAGGATGAAATGATCAACATTTTGAAGTCAGGGAATGGAAAGAGAACGACTGAATTATTGTGGGTTTCTTGCATTCTATTGTTATTGTGTGATAACAGGAACAAAAGGAACAGGAAGGGGAGCAGAGATAAAGAGAAACAAGGAGAATTGATAGCAGATAAAAAGTGGTTTGGTAGGAAGGCAATAACAGAAAAAAATAAACAACTCTAGGGATAGAAAGTTATGGAGGAGAGACATGTTTGCTTGCGCTCGCCCGATGAATAAAGGAGTACATCTCTTCGTCATCCGCCCTTAAAAGGACGTTAAGTTGGTGTGTCTGCGTTGTGTTGTTGTTTGCAGTAAAACTGTGATATTTACTCCTTCGGCCCCACATATCCGACTTCCACACAACATTTGAGTACAGGGTTGTCTTCCCTCTTCGATCAAAACTCGCTTGGACAGACTCGACAGGTTAGTCTGTTACTAGAGGCACCACGGAGAGGATGAGCAGGGTCTGGATGTTTCTGGTTCACTGATCCTGGCGCAAACCATCGGCTGTAGGTCGCTACTGTGAAGCGCGCCTTCGCCTCCAAGGAGAGACATGATCATCTACGCCTGCATACATGGTATTTAGTGATGATGGCGTTACAGTCAAGCGTGGTACAAGTAATACATGGTTTCTGAAATGATAGTCAATAAATGAAATAAAAGTGAAATCACACCCACAATGCGCCCACCTGTACACAGGGACGAATCATCAGTTAGGTCTATCCCAAAGTCCGGGAAAGTCGATTCCATCATTCAGTGCGAATAACAATGTCATTTCATTAAAGTAACCAAAATAAATATTACAGAGACTACTCCAAGTTTAATTTATAATATTTCCTCTGAGAAGCCAGAAATGTACTTTAGTAACGAATTCACTCTGGCCCAAGCAGTGATTCCATTAAGACAGGCTGTGAGAACTAACAAATGATATTCTGTTATACCGTGCTACTGACTGTGAGCAGTAATAACTCAAGAACATTTTGTTGTAACTTATAACAGGCTGCTCGTTTTTATTATTATATTTCCCATGAGTCCATCCATTCTATCTATTTATCCTCCTGTACCCCTAATATTTTATTCCGTCCATTTTATTTGTTTCCATTTATCTCATAATGGTATAGCTCACCTCTGACAGAAGCAGTCATTCTTTTATGGAAATCCACAAATGTATTTCGTGGAAGCATAGGCTAAAAATACATCAATTCTTAGAAATAAAAATGTACTAATAAATCATTTACGTGGCTTTTGAAATGACAATCGTTTGGTGAAAAATTGAACTAGTTTTGTTTTATGAATGGAAAGCACGGACACTGGCAGTTAGTAGAGAGGAACATAGAATGTTAAAAACAAATATGTTCATAGAATTTGTGAATCAGAAAGCTTTCGATAGGCTGGATAAAAAATATTATGGCAAACATTGGTTCGGTAGCCGCGATAGCTCAGTGGTTGGTGAACTGGACTACAAAGGACAAGAGGTAGGGTTCGATCCCAACTGATGGGGTCTGGTTCACCCAGCCTTTAATGGGTACCGGATTTTTTTTCTGGGAAAGTAAAGCGGCACGGGCGTAATACCGACCACATTACCCCAAAAATCATGTTTTTTACCGAAGGTCTGTAAAATGTATGGTCACTAACACCATGTTCCCTATACGCCACTTGGCGTAACGGGGGTACTTTACTTTTTTTTTAAACATTAGTTCATGACGGAGTAAATGACCACCTTATTAGATGTTGTGAGAGCTAGTGGTGTGTGAACGTGCAGAAGTGTGGGAAGAGCAAAATAAAGGAACATCAAAACATTTAGCAGTAACATGTGAAGTGAGACAAGGCTGTGTGTTGTCACCACTCTTGTTTATCGTTTACATTGACAAAATATCATGGATGTCCAATCACAATGTGACGATAGAAATGAATTACTTTTTGCTAACGACCAGGCCCTAATTGCTCTCGAAGAAACATATATTCAACATCTACTTATTATCATCATGTGCCACACCGGTTGGCGTAGGCGATCATGTCCTTCCACAATCTTCTATCCACAGTGCATCGTATCAGTTCTGCTGTTGACTGTCTTCCATGCCATGACACCATGCTATCTAGTATTTTCTGTCTTTGTCGTCCGCGATCTCTTTTTCCTTTTATTTTGCCAGTTGTAACCAAGTATTCCAATTTTCCTTTTCTCATGATGTGCCCGAAAAATGTTGATTGTTTCTTTCTGATGTTTCTTTGGAGCTCCCTTTTTGTGTTGGCCTATACGAATTTCCTGGTTGGACTTTTTAGCTGTCCAGGGACCTTTCAACATTCGTCTGAGAAATCCCATCTCTGTGGCCTCTAATCGTCTTTTCATTTGTTTGTTTACTGTCCATGATTCGCTTCCATATGTCAGAATTGGTTCTATATAGCACAGACGAACTCTCTTTTTCATATCTATTGACATAGATTGTTACATAAGACGTTTTTATTTTTCTGAAATGTTGTTTTGGCCTGAGCTATTCTGCTTTTTCTTTCTCTTGTGCATCTTCCATCTGATGTTATTATTTTGCCCAAGTATTTGACGCGTTGCATTTGTCTCAGAATTTAAATCCATAATAAAAGACCAGTACCTTGAAAAATGGAAACAAGAACACCCAAAGTATAACGAGAGGGACGGATACCACCAACTATCAAGGAAGATCAAGTCATCATACTTCACCTACGCACTGGCCACAACAGAATGAGAAACCACATGTTCACCAAACTCAAAATAGTAACTACCAGCCTATGCCACTGTACCCTGGATAACATGACAACAAAACATGTTCTACAGGACTGCCTCCAGTACACAGACCTGAGAAGGACCATGTGACCCACACCCACCTCCCTGGAAGAGAAACTATACGGGGCAACCGAATCACTGAAACAGACAGCTGCATTCATAAGAGAGTCCGGAGTCCTAGTCTGAATAAGCCATGATCGCAGAAAAATAAGAAAAAGAATTGTCCTGTTAATTTTTGTACTGCATGATGGTAACGATTGTTTCTTCAATATGACTATTGCTTCTGTTTTCTTACTGTTCAGAGTGAAACCTTTCTTTTTGTCTTTTTTTTTTACTATTATGTCTATAACATTCCATACAACGGTACTGCAATGAAGAATGTTTTAATTTTATTTAAATTATTTTTTAGGAGCTAGTTTTAGAGTATGGAATGTTGACGTAAAGATTAAACGTTATTGTTCTGGAATTAAAATAAATTGTAAAGAAAGTTCTGGATCAATTTTGCAAGAGCATGCCATATTCTTAAAGACACCCACGTCTCGGCCTAGAAGTCTTCTTCTGTAGCATTATTACAATGTAAAAGCTGAAAATAGATTTAGAAAAAATGTACACTCGAACCGCTGTAAAGCTGGATAAAACGTTTGAAAATATAGACAGAAAATGTAATATAACAGCTTTACTATAAGGAAGACATGACACAATCTAAGCGTTTCTGTCAGAGGCCTTCGTCAATATAACAAGGTAACAAACAAGCACAGTAACACAGACATATATACATTTTATATTCTATTCTATCCACGGAACCAATATAATTGCAATAAAGAATGTCCCATATCCGCTCCACCTCTTGTCACAGTATTTCCCAAAATATAAATGAGATGTCTACTTAGCTTCAGTCAAAGCAACGGCTAAACGGAAAGTGACTATAATGCTGAACATTATCTAACCAAATGGGGTACCCAGATAAATTGGGGTACTAAGGGTGTGCCCTAGTGAGAAGTAGTTTAGACTCGCCACTGTAATAATCGTACCTTGTAATGAATCATTGGCTTTCTTTGTCCGTATATATCTCTTCAAACATTGATCATCGATTATACCTTCTCGCGGATGTATCTCGCTTGTTTTTTCATTATTCTAGCGAACAGGGGAAAGAATCACAAAAAGGGACATAACTACTTAATATTCATGAAATCCGGGACCGTAAAACAAAACACAAATGTCTGTAGATCTGCCAGTTATTTTTAACCCTACCTCAGAATGAACAATATTCCTATAATGACGACATTTACATTAGCCCTGTGCCCTGCAGTGACGTCATTCGCTCTGAGCCCAATCAAAATTCCGGGTTTAATCAGCTGATCAGTCATAACGCTAGATTGCAAGGCTTTGGTGCGTTTGCTTGTCTGCAGTGGCGTATTGATACCATTTTTTAACTACCCGAAACACGCCAGTGACAATATGAGTGCTGGACGTACCAGAAATCGTGCACCCCGACCAAAGTAAGACAAAATAAAAATAAGACAAAATAAAAGTAAGACAAAATAAGAGTTCATCATCATCATGTGTCATACCGGTTGGTGAAGGCGATCATATCCTTCCACAATCTTGTATCTACAGTGCATCGTATCAGATCTGCTTTGACTGTTTTCCTTGCCATGACACCAAGCTATCCAGTATTGTTTTCTCTAAGTCGTCCGCGATCTCTCTTTCCTTGTATTTTGCCAGGTGTAACCAAGTATTTCAACTTTCCTCTTCTCATGATGTTCCCGAAAAATGTTGATTGTTTCTTTCAGATGTTTTTAGGAGCTCCCTTTTTGTGTTGGCCTCTTTGAGAACTTCCTCATTGGTCTTTTTAGCTGTCCAGTGATCTTTCAACATTCTTCTGTGAAATCCCATCTCTGTGGCCTCTAATCTTCTTTTCATTTGTTTGTCTACTGTCCATGATTCGCTTCCATAGGTCAGAATTAAATAATAGTTTAAGACAAAAATAAAGTAAAGACAAAATAAAAGTTAAGACAAAATAAAAGTAAGACAAAATACCATTCTAATTTTTCTTCATCGTTTTACATTTCTCTAATGTCACGGTCGGTTGTTGAAAGAGATGCTAAATTTTAGTTTCCTATGATCTGGTAGGTTCCCTGGACAGCTAAAAAGACCAATGAGGAAGTTCTCAAAGAGGCCAACACAAAAAGGCAGCTCTTAAAAAACATCAGAAAGAAACAATCAACATTTTTCGGGCACATCATGAGAAGAGGAAAGTTGGAATACTTGATTACAACTGGCAAAATAAAAGGAAAGAGAGATCGCGGACGACAAAGAGAGAAAATACTGGATAGCTTGGTGTCATGGCATGGAAAACAGTCAACAACAGAACTGATACGATGCACTGTAGATAGAAGATTGTGGTGTGACATGATCGCCCACGGCAACCGGTATGTCACATAATGATGATGATGATCTGGTAGTCCCAACAATTGTTATATGATGCTTTTGTAGAGTTTCCTAAATGTTGTAACAGACTCCTATGAGTCTATGCATTTTCTTCTTTATCAGTTTTATTTTCAGTGTCTCTCTATGTCTTCCTCTTTTTCTGTTTCCTGAAAGTAAGCATAAGTATATCATATATTATATTGCATACAATATGGCTTTTGCCGAAACTTTTGTAGTTAATCTCGTCTATGCTTAATTCCATTTTATATATTTTGATTTTATTTTTCTGTATCCTGATGTTTTACATATATAAGCCTTATTTGAAGTTATCTTGCTGTCTCTTCTTAAACAAGATCAGAAACTAAGAATTGCTTAGGAGATTCAACAAAGAGACGTCATAACGATGGCTGATCGTATATTCCTGTACCGGTCGTACGTTTATAATGAAGGGCGAAATGACGAAGTTTTGTTCATGACTTTGTAGCCCCGGTATGAACTGGTTTATCATTTCACAATTTCACATTGCAGGGGAGATGTGAGTGCTTACGGACTGTTGTTTGATGTATGGTGAGAGTAATCCTACGAATAACTGTGCATTATGTATTCGGATTTGGAGACACAAGCGATGGCCTAACATCATCAAGCACTATACATTTTTAAAAAATATGACGATCAACAATTTCAGAAGGACGTGAACATCCAGCCAATATGGTGGATAGGCGGCAGGAACTGTTAAATCCTGTATCTAAAAAAAAGTTTCTTGTTGCAGTTTCCATATTCCAAGTCCGGCTTCCTGCCGGAACTACTGAGTTAGGTCCTCTGTGCACACCGTGAGATGCGCGTTTCATTCCTTTTGATCGTGTTTTGATATTCCGATTGTTTACCATGAATGTTGATATCGTATGACGGGGAACAGATGGCTGTGTTCATTTTCTGTGCGGTTTCGCCTTATATATTGTGGCGTGTGTTGAGACTATTATTATGGGGACTGCAGTTACATTTCTTTGTTTTGGAAGATGAGATATTAATTCTGATGATTCCACTGGCACAGGCGTTGGGCAATTATGGATTTTAATTCGTTTGCAGTGATACCGGGGCCTTCCATAATCATAACCATAACAAAGAGTCAATACACACATTGAGTACAGACTGGAGGTGGAGTTGGAGCAGTCACTGTTTTCGCAGAAGTGAGCCAGAAATTTTCAAAGGAACTGTTATGTGATGTACTTAGAAGCGAAAGTGAGAGAGAGAGGAAAAACAATGGTAATTTACTGAGGGAGAGTACTTAAAGATAGTTGAACCAAACTTGGGACATTCTACGAAGTATTGCCAGGGACTGAAAGAGATGAAGCTTATTGTAGAACGTTTTCACAAATTGACAGTTTGACAATTTATTATCAATGTAATTGCACGAAAGAAAGAAAGAAAAAAAAGATGAGTGAATGAAAGCATGAATGAAGGAATGAAATATAGAAAGAAAGAAAAAAGAAAGAAAGAACGAAAGAGAGAAAGAAAGTTAAGAATGAAGACAGAAATGGAGAAAGAAAGAAAGAAAGAAAGAAAAGAAGGAAGAACGAAAGAAAGAAACAAACAAACAAATGAAGAAAAAAAGAAAGAAAGAAAGAAAGAAAGAAAGGAAGAAATAAAGAAATGAAGAAAGAAAGAAAGAAAGAACAAAAGAGAGAAAGAAAGGAAAGAATGAAGAAAGAAATGGAGAGAAAGAAAGAAAGAAAGAAAGAAAAAAGAAAGAAAGAAAGGAAAGAAAGAAAGAAAGAAAGAAGAAACAAACAAACAAAGAAAGAAAGAAAGAAAGAAGAAAGAAAGAAAAAGAAAGAAGAAAGAAAGAAAGAAAGAAAGAAAGAAAGAAAGAAATTAAGAAAGAAAGAAAGAATTTTGTTACATACTGTAACGTACAGTAACAGTTTCCATGACCACAGGGCACATATTTGTTGTTGGTCAGCATTAACTGCACTCTATGTTCTTTACAACAAAGGAAATATTTAATCTAATACAACTGTATAAGAAAAGAGAACTACTAAACACAATTCAAACAAGATAAATGCGATTTTTTGGGCCATATTAAAAGACACAACAGTCTGCTGAAAGTAATCTTGGAGGGAAAAATGCAAAGTAAAAGAGGCAGAGGCAGACCAAGACTAACATGGACGAGTAACATCAAAAGAGTGATTTAGTCAGCTTATGACAACCTGCCCTCATCAAATAAACAGACAGCGCGGAATGACGCTACATGGTAGCCAACCTTCGATACGGAGACGGCCCTCAATGATTATTATATATTTTAAAATATTAAATGATTTCTTTTTTATTATGAAACTTGTAATCATCACAGCAGTAACATCTCAGTTCTAGTGAAGACACTTCTCTCTATCAGCTGAGAACCCATGTTGGTGTTGCTAAATTCATGCACTGTGTTGGGAAATCCCCTTTTGTAATAAACAAATGCAGGGGAAAATGTAAGCAATCACACGATACTCCCTACTCGCCTTGAATCAAGATGTCTACCCATGTTTTGCTATCCCATTTTAAGAAATAAAGAATTACACGAGTAATCAAAACATCAAGTATCGGGACTGCTCTGGGTAGGTGATCATGTCTCTCCACAACTTTCTATCTCGACCGTTATTTATCATTTCTGTTGTTGACCTTCTGCCAAGCTATTCTCTTAAGCTGTCTGGTATCTTTTCTCGTTGATTCCCTCTATCTCTTCGTCCTTCATTGTTCCCAGCTGTTACAATATATTCCAGCTTTTCTCTTCTCATTACGTGGCCTAAAAAGGGTGATTGTTTCTTCCTAATATTGGAAATTAGCTCTCTTTTTGCTTTGGCCTCTTACAGAATGAATTCATTACTCTTCTTAGCTGTCCGTGGTATTCTCAACATTCTTCTGTAAAACCACATTTCTCCAGTGGTTTTCTTGTTTCCAGTCGGATTGTCCATGACTCATATCAATATGTTAAGACTGGCTCTACATAACATTTAAGAACTATTTTTCTTGTTTCTATTGTTAAAAATAGATTGCATAGTATCTTCCTCATTTTTTGGAAAGTTGCTTTTGCCTGAGCCATTCTGAATCTCACTTCTGTTGTACATCTACCATCTCACCTCTGTTGTACATCTACCATCTCGCGTCTGTTGTACATCTACCATCTCACCTCTGTTGTACATCTACCATCTCATCTCTGTTGTACATCTACCATCTCACTCTGTTGTACATCTGCCATCTCATCTCTGTTGTACATCTACCATCTCATCTCTGTTGTACATCTACCATCTCACCTCTGTTGTACATCTGCCATCTCACCTCTGTTGTACATCTACCATCTCATCTCTGTTGTACATATACCATCTCACCTCTGTTGTACATATACCATCTCACCTCTGTTGTACATCTACCATCTCACCTCTGTCGTACATCTACCATCTCACCTCTGTTGTACATCTACCATCTCACCTTTGTTGTTCACCTCTGTTGTACATCTACCATCTCATCTCTGTTGTGTTGTACATCTACCATCTCACCTCTACATCTACCATCTACCATCTCATCTCATCTCTGTTGTACATCTACCATCTCACCTCTGTTGTACATCTACCATCTCACCTCTGTTGTACATCTACCGTCTCACCTCTGTTCGTAGAGCTCTTGAGAAGTACCAGACAAATACGAGCGGACAAAGAGATGCAAGAAAAACGAGGGTAGTGGATTAGATACACTGCAGAAGCTAACTGGCAATATTACGGGGCAGGCTCTTTTTTGGAATACACAGAGGTAAAAGAAAAAAATATGGATGTGAATCATGGACAATAAGACAACAGACAGGAAAATCACTGGAGGCTATAGAAACATGGTTTTACAGAAAAATGTTGAGAATACCAAGGACAGCTAAGATGAGTAATGAAAACGTTCTGAAGGAGGCCAAAGCAAAATTAGAACTAATTTTCAATATTAGGAAGAAACAATCATCATTTTTTGTTGTCATGTAACGAGAAGGGAACTGCTGAAATATATTGGAAAAATAGGAAAAATCGGACAAAAAGATAGAGGGAAACAAAGAGAAAAGATACCAGACAGCTTAAGAGAATGGCGTGGCAGAAGGTCAACACCAGAAATGATAAATAACTGTCGAGATGGAGAGTTGTGGAGAGACATGATCACCTACGCCAGCAGGCACGGTACTTGATGATGACGATGACGAAGAGACAAAGGGGAAGGCTAAAATATACGTGATAAAGACAAGTGTTAAAAGAGGCGAAGAAGACTTAATAGGAAGACTTGCCGCATGTCTATTGAACCAAACAGGACGGCTTGGAAAGTGTTTGTTGAAGGTCAATGCTCCAGTGAGTAAAGGGTAGACTGAAAAAAAAGTGTCAGTTTCGTATCGTAATAGCATACCTGCACGCAACTACTAACACTCATTAGGACACCGACAATTCCAGAAAGCTGATTATTACGATAATATATCTATGAGCGCACATGTTAAACGCAGTGAAGTAAATGTTGTGTTACACCAGCAAGGCAGAAAAGATACACGAGATAATGAAAGAGAGCAATGAAGATATATTAAAAGCTTCAAACATGAAAAAGAACTAGCGTATGAACACCATTCTACAGAAGAAATTCAATTACTATGGCCACGTCAAAGAAACAGCGGCCTGGAAAGAACAATAATCGGTTTCGGGCGACGCATCAGATGCAAACCAAAAGGCAGGTGGTTTCAAGACATCAAGTAGACCTAACATTAAGAACTGAAGAAGTGGAGATTCTTTCAAACGGTCAGTGGTGAATGCAACCTTCTGTGGGAGGTCTGGCTAGAGACAAAGATTCTTTCAGACGGTCAGTGGTGAATGCAACCTTCTGTGGGAGGTCTAGCTAGAGACAAAGATTCTTTCAGACGGTCAGTGGTGAATGTAACCTTCTGTGAGAGATCTGGCTAATACAGAGATTCTTTCAGACGGTTAGTGAGGAATGCAACGTTCTGTGAGAGATCTGGCTAATACAGAGATTCTTTCAGACGGTTAGTGAGGAATGCAACGTTCTGTGAGAGATCTGGCTAATAAAGAGATTCTTTCAGGCGGTCGGTGGTGAATACAACGTTCTGTGAGAGATCTGGCTAATACAGAGATTCTTTCAGACGGTTAGTGAGGAATGCAACGTTCTGTGAGAGATCTGGCTAATACAGAGATTCTTTCAGACGGTTAGTGAGGAATGCAACGTTCTGTGAGAGATCTGGCTAATACAGAGATTCTTTCAGACGGTTAGTGAGGAATGCAACGTTCTGTGAGAGATCTGGCTAATAAAGAGATTCTTTCAGGCGGTCGGTGGTGAATACAACGTTCTGTGAGAGATCTGGCTAATACAGAGATTCTTTCAGACGGTTGGTGGTGAATACAACGTTCTGTGAGAGATCCGGCTAATACAGAGATTCTTTCAGACGGTCAGTAGTGAATGCAACGTTCTGTGAGAGATATCTGGCTAATACAGAGATTCTTTCAGACGGTCAGTAGTGAATGCAACGTTCTGTGAGAGATCTGGCTAATACAGAGATTCTTTCAGACGGTTAGTGAGGAATGCAACGTTCTGTGAGAGATCTGGCTAATACAGAGATTCTTTCAGACGGTTAGTGAGGAATGCAACGTTCTGTGAGAGATCTGGCTAATACAGAGATTCTTTCAGACGGTTAGTGAGGAATGCAACGTTCTGTGAGAGATCTGGCTAATACAGAGATTCTTTCAGACGGTTAGTAGTGAATGCAACGTTCTGTGAGAGATCTGGCTAATACAGAGATTCTTTCAGACGGTCAGTAGTGAATGCAACGTTCTGTGAGAGATCTGGCTAATACAGAGATTCTTTCAGACGGTCAGTAGTGAATGCAACGTTCTGTGAGAGATCTGGCTAATACAGAGATTCTTTCAGACGGTCAGTAGTGAATGCAACGTTCTGTGAGAGATCTGGCTAATACAGAGATTCTTTCAGACGGTTAGTGAGGAATGCAACGTTCTGTGAGAGATCTGGCTAATACAGAGATTCTTTCAGACGGTTAGTAGTGAATGCAACGTTCTGTGAGAGATCTGGCTAATACAGAGATTCTTTCAGGCGGTCAGTAGTGAATGCAACGTTCTGTGAGAGATCTGGCTAATACAGAGATTCTTTCAGGCGGTCGGTGGTGAATACAACGTTCTGTGAGAGATCTGGCTAATACAGAGTTTCTTTCAGACGGTTAGTGAGGAATGCAACGTTCTGTGAGAGATCTGGCTAATACAGAGATTCTTTCAGACGGTTAGTGAGGAATGCAACGTTCTGTGAGAGATCTGGCTAATACAGAGATTCTTTCAGACGGTCAGTAGTGAATGCAACGTTCTGTGAGAGATCTGGCTAATACAGAGATTCTTTCAGACGGTTAGTGAGGAATGCAGCGTTCTGTGAGAGATCTGGCTAATACAGAGATTCTTTCAGACGGTCAGTAGTGAATGCAACGTTCTGTGAGAGATATGGCTAATACAGAGATTCTTTCAGACGGTTAGTGAGGAATGCAACGTTCTGTGAGAGATCTGGCTAATACAGAGATTCTTTCAGACGGTCAGTAGTGAATGCAACGTTCTGTGAGAGATCTGGCTAATACAGAGATTCTTTCAGACGGTCAGTAGTGAATGCAACGTTCTGTGAGAGATCTGGCTAATACAGAGATTCTTTCAGACGGTCAGTAGTGAATGCAACGTTCTGTGAGAGATCTGGCTAATACAGAGATTCTTTCAGACGGTTAGTGAGGAATGCAACGTTCTGTGAGAGATCTGGCTAATACAGAGATTCTTTCAGACGGTTAGTGAGGAATGCAACGTTCTGTGAGAGATCTGGCTAATACAGAGATTCTTTCAGACGGTCAGTAGTGAATGCAACGTTCTGTGAGAGATCTGGCTAATACAGAGATTCTTTCAGACGGTTAGTGAGGAATGCAACGTTCTGTGAGAGATCTGGCTAATACAGAGATTCTTTCAGACGGTTAGTGAGGAATGCAACGTTCTGTGAGAGATCTGGCTAATACAGAGATTCTTTCAGGCGGTCGGTAGTGAATGCAACGTTCTGTGAGAGATCTGGCTAATACAGAGATTCTTTCAGGCGGTCGGTGGTGAATACAACGTTCTGTGAGAGATCTGGCTAATACAGAGATTCTTTCAGACGGTTAGTGAGGAATGCAACGTTCTGTGAGAGATCTGGCTAATACACAGATTCTTTCAGACGGTCAGTAGTGAATACAACGTTCTGTGAGAGATCTGGCTAATACAGAGATTCTTTCAGACGGTTAGTGAGGAATACAACGTTCTGTGAGAGATCTGGCTAATACAGAGATTCTTTCAGACGGTTAGTGAGGAATACAACGTTCTGTGAGAGATCTGGCTAATACAGAGATTCTTTCAGACGGTTAGTGAGGAATACAACGTTCTGTGAGAGATCTGGCTAATACACAGATTCTTTCAGACGGTCAGTAGTGAATACAACGTTCTGTGAGAGATCTGGCTAATACAGAGATTCTTTCAGACGGTTGGTGGTGAATACAACGTTCTGTGAGAGATCCGGCTAATACAGAGATTCTTTCAGACGGTTAGTGAGGAATGCAACGTTCTGTGAGAGATCTGGCTAATACAGAGATTCTTTCAGACGGTCAGTAGTGAATGCAACGTTCTGTGAGAGATCTGGCTAATGCAGAGATTCTTTCAGACGGTCAGTAGTGAATGCAACGTTCTGTGAGAGATCTGGCTAATACAGAGATTCTTTCAGACGGTTGGTGGTGAATGCAACGTTCTGTAAAGGACATGTGACTTGGTGACATCACTGAACACTAGGACGGTATTCCAATTACACCCGTAGACATGATAGGAATTATTCTTTCTGGTTTTTTTTTATTTACTTTTGGTTTCTGCAAACAGCAAAACTTTAGTATTTGGTCAATTCAAAATGTGTTCAACGTTCTTTCATTAGTATCCAATAGGACCAGACATCTGATCATAATTATAGTTGTAGTAATTGTAGTTAGTCGAAAGTCCCGGTATCACTATCATTAAAATCCATAATTGCTCAACCGCCCGTGCCAATGAAATCACCCAAATTAACATCTCATTGCATTGAAGGATCCAAACAAACTAAAGTCAGCTGCAGTCCCCGCCATAGCCGCTACAGCTCACGCCAAATGATATAAAGCGTAACCGCACCGAAAGTCAACGCAACCAAACTGTCCTTCGTCAAACTATATCATCATTCATCGTAAACAATCGAAATATCTAAATACGGTCCGGATGAAAAGCACAGCTCACGTTGTTTACAGACCACTAAACTCAGTAGCTCCAGCAGTAAGTCGGACTTGGAATATGAAGAAATTTGAACAATTGACACTTTTTTTTCAAAAAGAGCCTCAACGGTTCCTGTCGTCTACCCGCTATATTGACCGGAAGTCCCCACCAGACCATCTGATTATATATGCATAGAGATTGTGACTCAATAGAGGCAGCATAACAGTCCCTCGGAAAAATAAGTAGCAGATGCTCCTAAACAAAGGATAAGCAATATAATGGGGGAATAAACATTGTGGGAAATATCACATCTGATCGTTCACAGAAGGGAATAAATCGTAATTAGTATGGCCATGTCTGCTGCCGTTGCAGATTATGTATCTCCATAACTTTATGCCTTTGTACTTGTTTTGTGGTTCTGTTGTTTATTTACTACAATTCTTTTCTCTTAGACTGTCTGATATTTCTATGTTTCCGTCTAACAATTCTCTCAATATTTGCAGGTGTTTTTACAATAATTCTGATTTATATTATTTGTTTTATTTTATCTGTTTTATATTTTTGTTTTATAGTATACTAGACCGGACAGCTTATATACCTGCTGCTGTATGCAGGTGTACCACAAATAACTGTCCTGCTGCTGTATGCAGATGTACCACCAGTAGCTGTCTTGCTGCTGTATGCAGATGTACCACCAGTAGCTGTCTTGTTGCTGTATGCAGATGTACCACCAGTAGCTGTCTTGTTGCTGTATTAAAGGATTAATACCAATAGCTGTCTTGCTGCTGTATGCAGTAATACCACCAGTAACTGTCTTGCTGTTGTATGCAGATATACCACCAGTAACTGTCTTGCTGCTGTATGCAGATATACCACCAGTAACTGTCTTGCTGCTGTATGCAGATATACCACCAGTAACTGTCTTGCTGCTGTATGCAGATATACCACCAATAACTGTCTTGCTGCTGTATGCAGATATACCACCAGTAACTGTCTTGCTGCTGTATGCAGATATACCACCAGTAGCTGTCTTGCTGCTGTATGCAGATATACCACCAGTAGCTGTCTTGCTGCTGTATGCAGATATACCACCAGTAGCTGTCTTGCTGCTGTATGCAGATATACCACCAGTAGCTGTCTTGCTGCTGTATGCAGATATACCACCAGTAGCTGTCTTGCTGCTGTATGCAGATATACCATCAGTAGCTGTCTTGCTGCTGTATGCATATATACCACCAGTAACTGTCTTGCTGCTGTATGCAGATATACCATCAGTAGCTGTCTTGCTGCTGTATGCATATATACCACCAGTAGCTGTCTTGCTGCTGTATGCAGATATACCATCAGTAGCTGTCTTGCTGCTGTATGCATATATACCACCAGTAGCTGTCTTGCTGCTGTATGCAGATATACCATCAGTAGCTGTCTTGCTGCTGTATGCATATATACCACCAGTAACTGTCTTGCTGCTGTATGCAGATATACCATCAGTAGCTGTCTTGCTGCTGTATGCATATATACCACCAGTAGCTGTCTTGCTGCTGTATGCATATATACCATCAGTAGCTGTCTTGCTGCTGTATGCATATATACCACCAGTAGCTGTCTTGCTGCTGTATGCATATATACCACCAGTAGCTGTCTTGCTGCTGTATGCATATATACCATCAGTAGCTGTCTTGCTGCTGTATGCATATATACCATCAGTAGCTGTCTTGCTGCTGTATGCATATATACCACCAGTAACTGTCTTGCTGCTGTATGCAGATATACCATCAGTAGCTGTCTTGCTGCTGTATGCATATATACCACCAGTAGCTGTCTTGCTGCTGTATGCAGATATACCATCAGTAGCTGTCTTGCTGCTGTATGCATATATACCACCAGTAGCTGTCTTGCTGCTGTATGCAGATATACCATCAGTAGCTGTCTTGCTGCTGTATGCATATATACCACCAGTAACTGTCTTGCTGCTGTATGCAGATATACCATCAGTAGCTGTCTTGCTGCTGTATGCATATATACCACCAGTAGCTGTCTTGCTGCTGTATGCATATATACCATCAGTAGCTGTCTTGCTGCTGTATGCATATATACCACCAGTAGCTGTCTTGCTGCTGTATGCAGATATACCATCAGTAGCTGTCTTGCTGCTGTATGCATATATACCACCAGTAGCTGTCTTGCTGCTGTATGCAGATATACCATCAGTAGCTGTCTTGCTGCTGTATGCATATATACCACCAGTAGCTGTCTTGCTGCTGTATGCAGATATACCATCAGTAGCTGTCTTGCTGCTGTATGCATATATACCACCAGTAACTGTCTTGCTGCTGTATGCAGATATACCATCAGTAGCTGTCTTGCTGCTGTATGCATATATACCACCAGTAGCTGTCTTGCTGCTGTATGCATATATACCATCAGTAGCTGTCTTGCTGCTGTATGCATATATACCACCAGTAACTGTCTTGCTGCTGTATGCAGATGCACCACCTGTAACTGTCTTGCTGTTGTATGCAGGTGTACCACCAGTAGCTGTTCTGCTGCGCTGTAAGCATTATCGTAGAAGCAAAAGAGAAATAGGCTGCACTGTAACAGAATGTACCCCTATTGTTGAGTGAGTGAGACTTTTAAGTAGAATATAAGCGGAGAAAACGTTAACAAACAAAAAAAGAGGCAAAGAAAAACAACTGTGTCGTACTATGTTCAGAAAATTACGCGTACATCTGGAACAATCAGTCAACATACACAAGACCTTTGGAGGACACACAAACTCTGTTTCATAGCGGGGAGTTGAAAGTGCCTTTGCGAAGAGTAGAGACATCCCATGCACATCCCATAACCCTGGGATTCACTGGCGTACTACGAACTGATTTCTTCAACCTTCCCCATTGATTATTATTTTCAGCCGTTCTTTGGGACTTGATGAAATCAAAGCCGGTCAATTCTTTTACTTAAACTGTTGCATGCCATCTTATGATTTTTATTTCCATTTGTGTTATATATTTGTAAATGAATAATATTGAGTTATTGAGTTATTTGCGGGTCATCATAATTGCACTCCGAACATGTCCATAAGTGCTCAGATCCCCTCCTCAGCAGTTCCCGCAGTGTCCAGCGACTGACTACTCCAGTTTAAAGTTGATTGATAAGTCTTCTTATACGGCCACTAAGTTTCTCATTTCTGGCTGTGCCCATCTTAACTCCCATTTCCATCATCCGAAGAAGTGACGTGGATCTGTGTTTGTCGAAGTCCTGTGCTCTTCCCACATCTCGCAGGGCATTGATGATGTCCGCCCGATCCATTGGTTGCCCGTCCTCAACGACAGCACTGCTAGTTAACCTGTCCGCTCTTTCATTTCCCATACTCCCGCATGTCCAGGGACATAGACAAAGGTGACCTTACGTATTTTGGATTTCTGCAACGACTCTACTTATTGCATGCGTACAGGGCCCGCCTCTACTTTTTTAATCATGCTTATCGAATCACTCAGTATACATGCGTTGGTGTAGTCTTGTGACTCTAACCATTTGAATGCCTTGGTCACTGCCATCACCTCCATTGTCAAGCTACTCGTGGTCATGACGTATGTACCACTGTCTTCTTTGACTATTCTGCCTGCCGAGCGTGCTGTAAATGCCCATGCACTTCTTTCGTGTCGTCTTACAGATCCGTCTGTATAGATGACTGCATCTTTCTCATCGGTGTTATCGCAGATAAGACCGTTGACCTCAACATTAACCACGACCGGGTTCTGTTCCCTACTTTTCCTGTCGAGTGTTACAATACACGAGGAAGTCCCCTTGAATGAAGTAGGCACCGGTATCCACTCCTCACCAACGCTGATATTGGTAAGCCCACAGACCTGTTTGATGACATCTTCTGCTCTGCCCACCCATGATATGCCTCTTTTTAGCCTGGCACCTTTCCATGTGTTGAGCACGTGGTGCAATTGATGCTTTTTATCTGTACTAATCTTTAGGTATGCTCGTGCTCTCCAGATCTTGATTCTGTCATCCATGGTTGGAAAGTCAAGAAGATACCTCTTTGCTACACAGGGAGTGTTCCTTGTACATCCCAAGATAATGCGCATGGCTTCATTTTGTATTTTCTCCAGCCCATCAATTTGAGTCGTACTGACAGTAAGAATGGCCAGGGCATACTCGATTGGTGCGAGGACTAATCCCTGGAACAGAAGAGTAAGTAGCCTCTGCTCGATGTTGGCAGCTGCCATGACCTTCAAGGCGGCTAATCCTTTGCGGGATTTTGTTATCACATGGTCGACGTGTTCCCGAAAACACAGGCTGCGATCAAACTTAACTCCGAGGTATGTCATCAACTTGTCCCTGGTCACCTCATCAGCTCCCATTCGTACTACCGGTGTGGTCGTATTAACGATATGATTGTTAAGGGAGAACCATGAAACTGATGCTTTATTAGAATTAACCAAGGCACCTGAAACCCCACACCAGGAAGAAATGCGATGGAGTTCGTCTTGCATTGTGGAGGCGATTCCCGTATGTCTCTTCCCTGTTGATATACCAGAATATCATCAGCAAAAGTCATAGTTCTTCCCCTCCATTCAGCGGTTGTTCCGTGATCGTTATTGTGTACACGTTAAATAGAACTGGTGACAATGGTGAGCCTTGTGGCAGCCCTGGACAAATGGATGTTGGCTCGGAAGACCAGCTTCCACATCTGAGTATCACATTCCTCTGAAACAGTGCCGCGTCGATCCATCTAATGAGGAAGGGGTGCACCGCCAGTTTGAGGAGCATATACATGAGATATTCAAATGGTACCCTGTTGTATGCATCCTCCAGGTCTATAGCAGCAGCACATATCTCCTCTCGTCTTTGGAAGCCTTCGAAGACGTCATAGGCAAAGACTGCCGCATAGAGCCATGTCTCTTTGTTATATCTATAACCTCCGAGTGTGGGTGGGATTGTACGTTTCTGTTCAAGGTGACAGGTGAGGACACGGAAAATGAATAATAGCATAAGATTCGTGTATTTGGTAATAAGCAATTGTTTGAAATAATTAGCACAATTTCTTTACTCATCATCATCGAGTGCCGTCTCCGCATCAAAGGTTGGCTATCATGGAGCACCATTCTGCTCTGTCTCTTGCTTTGATGGTGCAGATTGTCATAGGCTAACTTTCCATCTTTTGATGTTACTAGTCCATGTTAGTCTTGATCTGCCTCTTTTACCTTCTATTTTCCACTCCAAGATTACTTTATTAGGCTGTTGTGTCTATTAACATGCCCCCAAAATATCATTTTACTTGTTTGAATTGTATTTAGTAGTTCTCTTAATTGTTAGCTGTTTTAAGACATCATTCGTTTCATCGTTTGTTTTCTTTTCTTTCCATCCAACTCTACCTATTCTACTATAAATCCACATTTTAAAGGCTTCAATTTTCTGTTCTTTTTTTTTTGACTAATGTTCATGTTTCACACCTTACAGGAATGTTGAGAAGATATAACATTTTGCTATTCTTGGTTTTAGCCGTGGTGTGAGTTGTTCTGATGTTAGTATATTCTTCATTACATTAAAATTACTTTTTGCCATCCGAATTCTTTTTTTCTTCACTAAAAGTTTCTAAACCTCGCTTGTTTCATCAAAACTGACAAAATTTTCTTGGTAAGCTCTGATCCAGAAGTAAATCTGAGTAGTCTCATGATGATTTTTAGTTCTGCAGTAATGAGACATCATAAACATCACATACGTAACAAAATAATCCCTTAACGAGCAACACATTTCATTCGCCACTTATTAACGCTAGACTTCACATTTTAACTTATTTTTTACTTCATTGATTAAGCTGAAGTCAAGTTAAGTGAAGTCTTCGATCTCTATCGAATCAAAGTCTGGCGTGAGTGGTCTCCATCATTGTGTGTCTCCAACATTTTTACCGCACATTTTAGTCAATTAACTAACTGTTGTTGGTTGGTTATAGTTGTCCAACAACGTGTAATGTAGGAAGGGGAGTGAAGAATTCACTCATTTATTTTGAGATTATTTTGTTTGTTTGGAGAAAACTGGGAGCCATGGTAGGGTAACTGTTAGTGAATTGGACAAAGTGTCGGGTTCGATTTGTATCAATAGCTTTTAGGTTAATCCAACCTTAAATGTCTTCTGGATTTTTCTAGAAAGACAACATTGGTATAATACTAACTATCCTCCTCTTCTTCCTCTTTTCTTCTTCTTCCCATAACCCAAGGGGTTATAGGGACAACACTGACAGACTTTGTCTTGTCAAGTTTCACCATATCTCTTTATCTTCACTCACTTTTCGGACTCTGCAATGTCTACTCCTGTCCATTCTTTGATGTTATCTCCCCATCTCTTACTCGGACTACTTCTCCTTCTCGCTCCATTCAGAGTCGTTTGCAGAATTGTCTTCACTAGACTAAACGATCGGGATTCGTTACCAAGCTATTTAATTTTACGCTTCTTCACAACAGTCAATAGTTCATCATGTACTCCGATTACTTGTATCTTTCTGCGAAATTTCTCATGTAGTATACTATCTATGTAAGAGATGCCCAAACCTTACGATCTATGTAAGAGATTCTCAAACCTTACGATCTATGTAAGAGATTCCCAAACCTTACGATCTATGTAAGAGATGCCCAAACCTTACGATCTATGTAAGAGATTCCCAAACCTTACGATCTATGTAAGAGATTCCCAAACCTTACGATCTATGTAAGAGATTCCCAAACCTTACAATCTATGTAAGAGATTCCCAAACCTTACAATCTATGTAAGAGATTCCCAAACCTTACGATCTATGTAAGAGATTCCCAAACCTTACGATCTATGTAAGAGATGCCCAAACCTTACGATCTATGTAAGAGATGCCCAAACCTTACAATCTATGTAAGAGATGCCCAAACAAACGATCTATGTAAGAGATTCCCAAACCTTACAATCTATGTAAGAGATTCCCAAACCTTACGATCTATGTAAGAGATTCTCAAACCTTACAATCTATGTAAGAGATTCCCAAACCGTACAATCTATGTAAGAGATGCCCAAACCGTACAATCTATGTAAGAGATGCCCAAACAAACGATCTATGTAAGAGATTCCCAAACCTTACGATCTATGTAAGAGATTCCCAAACCTTACAATCTATGTAAGAGATGCCCAAACCGTACAATCTATGTAAGAGATGCCCAAACCGTACAATCTATGTAAGAGATGCCCAAACCTTACGATCTATGTAAGAGATTCCCAAACCTTACGATCTATGTAAGAGATTCTCAAACCTTACAATCTATGTAAGAGATGCCCAAACCGTACAATCTATGTAAGAGATGCCCAAACCGTACAATCTATGTAAGAGATGCCCAAACAAACGATCTATGTAAGAGATTCCCAAACCTTACAATCTATGTAAGAGATTCCCAAACCTTACAATCTATGTAAGAGATGCCCAAACCGTACAATTTATGTAAGAGATGCCCAAACCGTACAATCTATGTAAGAGATGCGCAAACAAACGATCTATGTAAGAGATTCCCAAACCTTACAATCTATGTAAGAGATGCCCAAACCTTACAATCTATGTAAGAGATGCCCAAACCGTACAATCTATGTAAGAGATGCCCAAACCGTACAATCTATGTAAGAGATGCCCAAACAAACGATCTATGTAAGAGATTCCCAAACCTTACAATCTATGTAAGAGATGCCCAAACCTTACAATCTATGTAAGAGATGCCCAAACCGTACAATCTATGTAAGAGATGCCCAAACAAACGATCTATGTAAGAGATTCCCAAACCTTACAATCTATGTAAGAGATGCCCAAACCTTACAATCTATGTAAGAGATTTCCAAACCTTACGATCTATGTAAGAGATGCCCAAACCTTACGATCTATGTAAGAGATGCCCAAACCTTACGATCTATGTAAGAGATGCCCAAACCTTACGATAACTTTTCATCTCCATAGCTGGTATCTTCAGTAACTCGACTATAATGGTCCATATTTCCTAAGCATATGTTATATTTTAAATTCTTCTTATTATTAATCGTTTGCATTTAGAGGTTCACATTAATGGTTCCGATGAAGGCAGCAATTCGTTCAATATTCACATTTTCATTGTAAAAAAAAATCTTGATTATGCTATGTGCTACTTATTTTGTTATTTACATTGGGCAGGTTTCCAATAGACGCCGGATTGACGTCACTAGTGCTTGCATCTGCCTCTGTTGTTCCTTTATTGTGGGCGACTGACTGACTGTTTATCTGGTCATGTTTTTGCCAAGAAATCATCATACAGCAAAGTTATCAAATAAAACATTCCTCTTGATCTGAATTTTCAGGTTTCTGTGGTACATCATCATCATCATCATCATCATCATCATTATCATCATCATCATCATTATCATCATCATCAAGTACCGTGCTTACTGGCGTAGGTGATCAGGTCTATACACACCTTTTGATCTCGACCGTTATTTATCACTTCTGTTGTTGATCTTCTGCCGAGCCATTCTCTTAAGCTGTCTGGTATCTTTTCTCTTCGCTTCCCTCTATCTCTCCGCCCTTCTATTTACCCAGTTGTCACAATATATTCCAGCTGTTCTTCCTAATATTGGAAATTAGCTCTCTTTTTGCTTTGACCTCTTTCAGAACATCTTCATTACTCTTCTTAGCTATCTATGGTATTCTCAAAATTCTTCTGTAAAACCACATTTCTACAGAATCCAGTGATTTTCTTGTCTGTTGTCCTATCGTCCACGATTCACATCCATATGTTAAGACTGGCTCTACATAACACTTAAGAACTCTTTTCTTGTTTTTATTGTCACTTTAGACTCTTGAGCAGTCATGTTTTTCTCTATATAAAACTAGTCAAGACGATTATAAATACTGTCTCACTCGCTATCGAGCTCGACATTTCTTTACTGAGTTTTATAACTCTCGTTCCTCATGAGGATATAAATACACTCCTCAGCGATACCGTGTCAACTCGCATGATCTTTACACTAACAGTCAGAAACAACAACCGTATTGTGAAGACACTTTGACCCCAAACACAGAGATCAGCAGAGAAGCGTCAATCAGTCTGACCTGCTACTGAGTGTCACAGCGATTCAGCGCCAAACACACACACACACACACACACGCACGCACGCGCGCACACACACACGCACGCACGCACGCGCGCACACACACACACGCGCGCGCACACACACACACACACACTATAACAACATTTGTTTGTTCATCTCTTACACAATAAACTTACTTCTGTTCACATTTCGCTGTAATGTCTTCATTGATGTTTGAATTATTGAGGCAATTTGACATTTTGAGAAAATTATTTGACAATTCTGTTGTTGGGACAATATAATCTAGCTTCTCCATTCTCATTGTAAGGAAACAAAATGATTGCTTCTACCTGATGTTAGAAACAAGTTAAATTTTGGTTTGTTTTTTACTTTATCGACCTTTAGCCGACTATGACATTTTCATTGTTTAAACATTAACCAGCTCTTGTGAAATGACTGTGTGTTGGTCTCCAACGAAGAAATGCTCACATTGTGGTAATGTCAGAGGAAAGAGATACTGAATCATGTAGGAGCACAATGTCGAGTGCTCAATAAACATAAATTAAATAATTAAAAAATCATTGTATTATGGAAGATGGGTTTGTGAGGTTATTGGGGGCTTACTTTTTTGTGCCGGGAGGCGCGATAGCTCAGTAGTTAGTGAACTGGACTAAAAAGGACAAGGGGTAGGGTTCGAGCCCAACCGACTGCTTCCGGGTTCACCCAGCTTTTAATGGGTACCGGATTTTTTTTTCTGGGAAAGTAAAGTGGCACGGGCGTAATACCGATCACATTGCCCCAAAAATCATGTGCCGAAGTACTGTAAAATATATGGTCACTAACACCATATTCCATATACGCTACTTGGCGTGACGGGGGTACTTTACTTTTTACTTTTCGTGCACAATGCCAGGGTTCTAATCTGTTCTTCAAGTCACAGAAGCTGAACTGTAAAGTGGCACTTAGTGTTTTGTCTGTGCAGGAAAGCTATCCAGAAAGACAGCGCTGGGCTGGGATTCATTCATGAGAAGTCGATGCACAAAACTCCCAACTAAATCGCACAAATGATTTGATCTCTCTCTCTCTCTCTCTCTCTCTCTCTCTCTCTCTCTCTTTCTCTCTCTCTCTCTCTCTCCCCCTCTCTCTCTCTCTCTCTTGTGTGATCAGGACTCAATCAGAGTAGGATTCCAGGCTTCCACATGAAGTCAGCTGTCAGGTTAAGTGTGTTGACTTTGATATAAACTTTCATGACCTTGTTCTATCTCTTCATGAAAGGTTGGTTACCATAGCGAGCCAATTTCACCCTGCCACTTGCCTTAATGGTGTCATGGGTTTCCTGTCCACTTCTTGATGATGTCTGTCCATTTTAGTCTACGTCTGCCTCTGCCTCGTTATATTTGTGTTTTCCCCTTGAAGATTCCGGTAGCTTTTGTTTCTCTTGTAGTTTTTATTATTTTTCTCTTGGACAAACACATTTTCTCGCTGGTCCGATGCACAGTAGTGTGAAACGTTGTATCATTGGGGGGGGGGGGGGGGGGGGGGTGTGTGTGTGTGTGTGTGTGTGTGTGTGTGTGTGTGTGTGTGTGTGGAGTATATCGTATTAATTATGTTGTTCATATGTACTGTTTTTGATACTTCGACACAAAGCTATCTTGTGTCTTCTCTTTTTGCCGTCCTCGATCTGCCTATCATATTTTGCCAGATGTAATCTATTACTCGCTCGTACGCCGACGAAGCTCGAAAGGGGAGTAAAGAATTGTAGTGCTGTTCCCTATCAGACATGTTCATAAGAGGCGCCTAAGGAGTGCTGCGTATGGGACTGGCTATCTTGTACTGTATAGAAATAAACCGTAAAAGCTTAACAAACATGGACAAGTCAAAGGAAGGAAACCTTGATTAATGGATGCTTGCGCAGAATAAAAGGATGGAGGGGAAAAATCACTAACGTAAAGTTATCGAAAAGTATCAGTCAAATACCAGTAGATGAAAAGATACAACGAAGACGATGGCGCTGCATACGACACATACTGGGGCAGCCAACTGAGGGCATTACAAGACAGGCCGTTTAATTGGAATCCACAGGAGAAAAAGAGGAAGACCAAATTATTCTTGGAGAGGTGGAAGCAGAGATGAAGATTATGGGGAAGATATGGAATGATCTTAAAAGAATGGCACAAAACAGAACGGCTTGGAAAGTGTTTGTTGAACATCTATGCTCCACAAGGAGTTGAAAATATTTGTTGAAAACCTATGCTCCTCAGGGAGTTGAAAGTGTTTGTTGAAGACCGATGCTCCACAGGGAGTTGAAAATATTTGTTGAAAACCTATGCTCCTCAGGGAGTTGAAAGTGTTTGTTAAAAACCTATGCACGTCAGGGAGTTGAAAGTGTTTGTTGAAAACCTATGCACGTCAGGGAGTTGAAAGTGTTTGTTGAAAACCTATGCACGTCAGGGAGTTGAAAGTGTTTGTTAAAAACCTATGCACGTCAGGGAGTTGAAAGTATTTGTTAAAAACCTATGCACGTCAGGGAGTTGAAAGTATTTGTTGAAAACCTATGCACGTCAGGGAGTTGAAAGTGTTTCTTGAAGATGTATGCTCCACACAGAGCTGAACGATAGAAGAAGAAGAGGCAGAAGAACCAAATATTCCAACTTTCTATGTGTCCGAAAAATGTCGATTGCTTCTTTCTGATGTATTTTAGGAGCTCCAATTTTGTGTTGGTCTCTTTGAGAATGTCCTCGTTTTCATCTTTCCAGAACACTCAACATTATTCTGAGAAGTAGCATCTAATCGTCTTTTCATTTACCTACTGTCCATTATTCGCTTGCATAGGTCAGAATTGGCTCTTATTGCACCGATAAACTCTCGGATATATCCCCTTTATGTATAAGTTTATGTGCTGTCTCTCTGTTTATTATAATAGTTTTAGTCTTTTAATTATTTGTATCTAATCCATATTTTGACGGATAAAAAAAAGTAAAGAGCCCCCGTCACGCCAAGTGGCATATATGGTGTTCTATATGTGTTAGTGACCATATATTTTACATACCTTCAGCACATGATTGTTGGGGTAATGTGGTCGGTATTACGCCCGTGCCGCTTTACTTTCCCAGAAAAAAAATCAGGTACCCATTAAAAGCTGGGTGAACCCAGAAGCCGTCAGTTGGTATCGAACCCTACCCCTTGTCCTTTTTAGTCCAGTTCACTAACCACTGAGCTATCGCGGCTCCCATTTTCACGGATACTTTACTTTAAAGGTAAATGGTGTACCGAAGTTTCTTGTAAAGCTCTTGGGCGGTAAAGCGTCACACTTCGCCTTACAAGATAACATCATCTGGAGTGAGAAAAAAACATCATTGCTCTCCTCTCTGTATCTTCCCCAACTCAATAAGAGAGGTACACATACCTTTATCCCCTGAGTAGACTGAACTGAGAGCGTCACGTCAGTGCCGAACCCACGCTCATTCTATCACCAATCAGAGCCCTATTATACGATATAAATGGACATAAATGTCAAATTATACTTTTTTGACATTTAAATTTATTAAAATTTCTTGCACATGAGTAATGAGATTGGTTGTCAGCTGCGCCTTCTCATCGATCTGCACCATCCTGAGTGAAACCATGTCAGCGCCTCTGAAAGCTGTATTCATAGAAGCTGAAAAAGGCCATCTGTAAGCTTATTACAGTAAGAGGATGATGATAAGAGTGCGTGATGTATTTTAAAATAAGTGAAAAATAATCTCAAGCAGCAAAATGCATTAACATGCGGCGAGATCATCTTGAGTTAATACGCAAAGTCTCCCAGGGACAGCATGTGGTAGTTCCAAACTATAATGCCGTTGTTGCCCATAATTTCAATAGTATTTCACTTTCATAAGTTTGTGAATCTGTACTGTTTCAGTATTTAAATATTTAATATTTTATCAAATGGAAGGATGCAAAGATAGCGAATATATTCTGTCACAGAATTTGGAAGCGAGGTGGTGACTTGTCTTCCTAGCTGTCACCGGTTTTGTCCAACACTGTGAGTCTGTACACATTTCTTGATCAACTGGGAAGTAACTGAACGGTAATTCACAAATCTAGCCTGAATGTTGGGATGTGTGAACACTAGTTCACAAATCTAGCCCTAGAGAATGGACATATGAACACTAGTTCACAAATCTAGCCCTAGAGAATGGACATATGAACACTAGTTCACAAATCTAGCCTGATAGTATGGATATATGAACACTAATTCACAAATCTAGCCCTAGAGAATGGACATATGAACACTAGTTCACAAATCTAGCCCTAGAGAATGGACATATGAACACTAGTTCACAAATCTAACCCTAGAGAATGGACATATGAACACTAATTCACAAATCTAGGCCGATAGTATGGATATATGAACACTAGTTCACAAATCTAGCCCTAGAGAATGGATATATGAACACTAGTTCACAAATCTAGCCATAGAGAATGGATATATGAACACTAATTCACAAATCTAGCCCTAGAGAATGGATATATGAACACTAATTCACAAATCTAGCCCTAGTATAGGGATAGAGTAAATTCGTAGAATTATGTTTCTTAAACTGGCAGGTTTGAATTAAAAAAACGGGACCTCGAGTTTTCTTTTATTTTCCTGTATTGAAGTAAAACAAGCATCAAATATGTCCATCAAATATGTCCACCAAATATGTCCACCAAATATGTCCATCAAATATGTCCACCAAATATGTCCATCAAATATATCCATCAAAAATGTCCATCAAATATGTCCATCAAATATGTCCATCAAATATGTCCATCAAATATGTCCACCATATATTTCCATCAAATATGTCCATCAAATATGTCCATCAAATATGTCCACCAAATATGTCCATCAAATATGTCCACCAAATATGTCCATCAAATATGTCCACCAAATATGTCCATCAAATATGGCCATCAAATATGTCCATCAAATATGTCCATCAAATATGGCCATCAAATATGTCCATCAAATATGTCCACCAAATATGTCCACCAAATATGTCCATCAAATATGTCCACTAAATATGTCCACTAAATATGTCCACCAAATATATCCACCAAATATGTCCATCAAATATGTCCACTAAATATGTCCACTAAATATGTCCACCAAATATGTCCACCAAATATGTCCATCAAATATGTCCACCAAATATGTCCACCAAATATGTCCACCAAATATGTCCACTAAATATGTCTTTCGCTAAGGAGCCGCAGTAGAGAAATGGATAGTGAACTAACTGGTCCACTGAGAAAAAGAAGTCGAGTATATTTTCTTTTCACAAACCGACTTCTATGCCAAAAGAGGAAACAAAATAACAGACAGCTTAAGAGAATGGCTTGGCAGAAGGTCAACAATAGAAATGATAAATAGCTGCCGAGATCGAAGGTTGTGAAGAGACATGATCACCTACGCCAGTAGGCCCGGTACTTGATGATGATGATCATATCCCAAGACCGGCCATACGCTAATCGTACGGTCTGTTGTTTGATGTGCGACGGGGGTAATTCGATGACTATTTTATATGTTCGGAATTTGAGTCAACAACGATGGCCTAACATCACCAAGCGCTATACATTTTTAAAAAAATATGACGATCATCATTTTCAGCAGGACGTGAACTTCCGGTCAATATGGTGGATAGGCGGCAGGAACCATTGAAGGCTATGCATGAAAGTGTTCCTTGTTGCAGTTTCCTCATATTACAGGTCCGACTTGTTGCAGGAGCTACTGAGTTAGGTGCTCTGTGCACACCGTGAGCTGTGTGTTTTATCCGTTTTGATCATGTTTCGATATTCCAATTGTTTACAATGAATGATGATATCGTATGGCAGGGAACAGTGACTGTGTTCACTTTATGTGCGGTTTCGCCTTATGTCTTTCGGCGTGTGTTGAGACTGCTAGATGGGGACTACAGCTACCTTTCTTTGTTTGGAGATGAGTTAGTAATTGGGATGATTACGCTGGCACGGGCGGTTGAGCAATTATGGATTTTAATTCGTTTGCAGTGATACCGGGACTTTCTATAACCAAAGAACTAAAGTTTAGTCGACCAGCCAAAGCCGTCGCACTGTGGTTGGCGCTACCGTACACAAGCAGAGACTAAGAGCCGAACGTATTTGTACTATAATCATTACTACAATTATCTTTACTATTATTCTTTTACTAATGTTATCGTTATGTTATTCTTTTATTATTATTACCGCTTATGTTATTATTGTTATTATTGTTAATATTATTATTAATAATGTTATTAGTCTCATTATTATTATTACTATAACTATTAGAATTAGTATTATAATTACTATCGCTATCATTATTACTACTATTAGCATTGTTACTATTACTATTGTTATTACTATTAATATTGGTATTATTACTATTACTATTATTAGTCTAAACGAGCCAGTCTCCCGTCGATCACGGCAACACTTAGGATTCGTAGACTAAGGTGGCTTGGCCATGTAAGAAGAATGGCAAACAATCGTATCCCCAAACAAATATTGTATGGCGAACTTAAGGATGGAAAGAGACCAAAGGGCAGACCAGTGTTGAGATATGAGGATGTTTGCAGGGCTTCCTTGGGGGAATTTTCTATCAGTGAAAGAAACTGGAAAAATGTGGCTGCGTGCCGTAGCACATGGAGATCAAAAATAATAAAAAAATAGCACAGCAACTTTGGAGGCAGTGTTGATGTCAAATTCAGAAGACAGAAGGCGCAAGAGAAAGGAGACATGGCCGGGTACCGCGGGTACACCCTGCTCGTTCTGTGGATGAATCTGTCCAGGATTGGCACATTCAGCCACGAGAAAATATGTTCAGTAAAGCAGCACCCAGTATGAGACACTTGCTTTACCAAACTACTGACTTCTGTCAAGACGCCAAAGGCCATATATTAGTCTATTGTTCATACGACTATTATTATTACTATTATTATTACTATTATTATTACTATTATTATTACTACAATTATTACTATTATTATTATTACGTCTATACACCAAGCACAGCATTTTGTAACTGACATCTTAGTTGCTTTGCTCATTTTTCTTACTTTCTGTAATATGATGAGGATCACCAACACATATTTATTTCTGGTTGACACTATTAACACTGAATTTGACGCTGGCTGAATTATCTTGATTTAATTTGAACTTATTAATATAATGCCTTTGAATATCCTCTTTGTATAGAATTGCTTCTATCTTGACTTGATTTATATTGATGACTTCGCGTTGTGTTTATTTTCCTATTCATCTTGTTAATATTATTAGGCGTCTCATTCTCCTTTCTACATATTCCTTAAATTAATTCCATTCTTTAAGCTTAGATGATCGACAAATGCTTGAGATGTATTATCACACTAACACATGTTTATTTACAAAATAGTTACAGATGCATGGTTCCACATTAGATACATGTTTCATGAATATTCAGGGCATATTTTCATTGTAGCCTACTATCATGTTGATTACTTGTTCTCGTAAGGATCTTGCACAATTATCTTCATCTAGCTAACTAGTTATCTGCCTTTCTCTCAGCGTGGTTGTGAGTGGCTTTCTCTCAGCGTGGTTGCGAGTGACTTTCTATAAGCGTGGTTGTGAGTGACTTTCTATAAGCGTGGTTGTGAGTGACGTTCTCTCAGAGTGGTTGTGAGTGAGTGACGTTCTCTCAACGTGATTGTGAGTAAGTGACTTTCTCTCAGTGTGGTTATGAATAAGTGACTTTCTCTCAGCGTGGTTGTGACTGACTTTCTATAAGCGTGGTTGTGAGTGAATTCTCTCAGAGTGATTGTGAGTGAGTGACGCTCTCTCAACGTGATTGTAAGTGACTTTCTCTCAGGGTGGTTGTGAGTAAGTGACTTTCTCTCAGCGTGGTTGTGAGTGACTTTCTCTCAGGGTGGTTGTGAGTGACTTTCTCTCAGGGTGGTAGTGAGTAAGTGACTTTCTCTCAGGGTGGTTGTGAGTAAGTGACTTTCTCTCAGCGTGGTTGTGAGTAAGGGACTTTCTCTCAGCGTGGTTGTGAGTGACTTTCTCTCAGCGTGGTTGTGAGTAAGTGACTTTCTCTCAGGGTGGTTGTGAGTAAGTGACTTTCTCTCAGCGTGGTTGTGAGTGACTTTCTCTCATGGTGGTTGTGAGTGACTTTCTCTCAGGGTGGTTGTGAGTAAGTGACTTTCTCTCAGGGTGGTTGTGAGTAAGTGACTTTCTCTCAGCGTGGTTGTGAGTAAGGGACTTTCTCTCAGCGTGGTTGTGAGTGACTTTCTCTCAGCGTGGTTGTGAGTGACTTTCTCTCAGGGCGGTTGTGAGTAAGTGACTTTCTCTCAGGGTGGTTGTGAGTAAGTGACTTTCTCTCAGCGTGGTTGTGAGTAAGGGACTTTCTCTCAGCGTGGTTGTGAGTGACTTTCTCTCAGCGTGGTTGTGAGTAAGTGACTTTCTCTCAGCGTGGTTGTGAGTGACTTTCTCTCAGCGTGGTTGTGAGTAAGTGACTTTCTCTCAGCGTTTTTGTGAGTGACTTTCTGCCAGCGTGGTTGTGAGTAAGTGACTTTCTCACAGCGTGGTTGTGAGTGAGTGACATTCTCACAGCGTGGTTGTGAGTAAGGGACTTTCTCACAGCGTGGTTGTGAGCGAGTGACATTCTCACAGCGTGGTTGTGAGTAAGTGACTTTCTCACAGCATTGTTTTCAGTGACGTTCTCTCAACGTGGGTGTGAGTGGCGTTCTCTCAGCGTGGTTGTGAGTGACGTTCTCTCAGCGTGGTTGTGAGTGACGTTCTCTCAGCGCAGTGGTGAGTGACATTCTCTCAGAGTGGTTGTAAATGAGTGACTTTCTCACAGCATTGTTGTGAGTGACGTTCTCTCAGCGTGGTTGTGAGTGACGTTCTTTCAGCGTGGTTGTGAGTGACTTTCTCTCATCATTGTTGTGAGTGACGTTCTCTCAGCGTGGTTGTGAGTGACGTTCTCTCAGCTTGGTTGTGAGTGACGTTCTCTCAGCATTGTTGTGAGTGACGTTCTCTCAGCGTGGTTGTGAGTGACGTTCTCTCAGCGTGGTTGTGAGTGACGTTCTCTCAGCATTGTTGTGAGTGACGTTCTCTCAGCGTGGTTGTGAGTGACGTTCTCCCAGCGTGGTTGTGAGTGACTTTCTCACAGCATTGTTGTGAGTGACGTTCTCTCAGCGTGGTTGTGAGTGACGTTCTCTCAGCGCGGTTGTGAGTGACTTTCTCACAGCGTGGTTGAGAGTAAGTGACTTTCTCACAGCATTGTTGTGTCTGACGTTCTCTCAGCGTGGTTCTGAGTGGCTTTTTCACAGCGTGGTTGTGAGTGACGTTCTCTCAGCGCGGTTGTGAGTGACTTTCTCACAGCGTGGTTGAGAGTAAGTGACTTTCTCACAGCATTGTTGTGTCTGACGTTCTCTCAGCGTGGTTCTGAGTGGCTTTTTCACAGCGTGGTTGTGAGTGACGTTCTCTCAGCGTGGTTGTGAGTGACTTTCTCACAGCATTGTTGTGAATGACGTTCTCTCAGCGTGGTTGTGAGTGACTTTCTCACAGCATTTTTGTGAGTGACGTTCTCTCAGCGTGGTTGTGAGTGGCTTTCTCACAGCGTGGTTGTGAGTAAGTGACTTTCTCACAGCATTGTTGTGAGTGACGTCCTTTCAGCATGGTTGTGAGTGGCTTTCTCACAGCGTGGTTGAGAGTAAGTGACTTTCTCACAGCGTGGTTGAGAGTAAGTGACTTTCTCACAGCATTGTTGTGTGTGACGTTCTCTCAGCGTGGTTCTGAGTGACTTTTTCACAGCGTGGTTGTGAGTGACTTTCTCTCAGCATTGTTGTGAGTGACGTTCTCTCAGCGTGGTTGTGAGTGACTTTCTCACAGCGTGGTTGTGAGTGACTTTCTCACAGCATTTTTGTGAGTGACGTTCTCTCAGCGTGGTTGTGAGTGGCTTTCTCACAGCGTGGTTGTGAGTGGGTTTCTCACAGCGTGGTTGTGAGTAAGTGACTTTCTCACAGCATTGTTGTGAGTGACGTCCTTTCAGCGTGGTTGTGAGTGGCTTCCTCACAGCGTGGTTGTGAGTATGTGACTTTCTCACAGCATTGTTGTGAGTGTCGTTCTGTTAGCTTGGTTGTGAGTGAAATTCTCTCAGCGCGGTTGTGAGTGAATTACTTTCTCACAGCGTGCTTGTAAATGAGTGACTTTCTCTCAACGTGCTTGTGGGTGACTTTCTCTCAGAGTGGTTGTGAGTGACTTTCTCTCAGCGAGGTTGTGAGTGACCTTCTCTCAGCGAGGTTGTGAGTGAGAGACTTTCTCTCAGCTTTGTTTTGAGTGAGTGACTTTCTCACAACGTGATGCTGAGTCTCAGCTGATCTGTCTCTGACTGTCTTGCTTCTCTTGAGTGCCAGTCTCTAAGTGTCTTTTGAGAATACCGGTCTCAAAGTGTCATGTGAGTGTGCCGGCCTCTAAGTGTATTGAGAGAGTGCCGGTCTCTAAGTGTCTTATTAGAGTGTCGGTCTCTAAGTGTATTGTGAGAGTGTCGGTCTCTAAGTGTATTGTGAGAGTGTCGGTCTCTAAGTGTATTGTGAGAGTGTCGGTCTCTAAGTGTTTTGTCAGAGTGTCGGTCTCTAAGTGTTTTGTCAGAGTGTCGGTCTCTAAGTGTCTTGTGAGAGTGTCGGTCTCTAAGTGTATTGTGAGAGTGTCGGTCTCTAAGTGTATTGTGAGAGTGTCGGTCTCTAAGTGTCTTGTGAGAGTGTCGTCTCTAAGTGTCTTGTGAGAGTGTCGGTCTCTAAGTGTCTTATTAGAGTGTCGGTCTCTAAGTGTATTGTGAGAGTGTCGGCCTCTAAGTGTCTTGTGAGAGTGTCGGTCTCTAAGTGTCTTGTGAGAGTGTCGGTCTCTAAGTGTATTGTGAGAGTGTCGGCCTCTAAGTGTCTTGTGAGAGTGTCGGTCTCTAAGTGTATTGTGAGAGTGTCGGTCTCTAAGTGTATTGTGAGAGTGTCGGTCTCTAAGTGTCTTGTGAGAGTGTCGGCCTCTAAGTGTCTTGTGAGAGTGTCGGCCTCTAAGTGTCTTGTCAGAGTGTCGGCCTCTAAGTGTATTGTGAGAGTGTCGGTCTCTAAGTGTCTTGTGAGAGTGTCGGTCTCTAAGTGTCTTGTCAGAGTGTCGGCCTCTAAGTGTCTTGTGAGAGTGTCGGCCTCTAAGTGTCTTGTGAGAGTGTCGGCCTCTAAGTGTCTTGTGAGAGTGTCGGCCTCTAAGTGTATTGTGAGAGTGTCGGCCTCTAAGTGTCTTGTGAGAGTGTCGGTCTCTAAGTGTTTTGTGAGAGTGTCGGTCTCTAAGTGTCTTGTGAGAGTGTCGGTCTCTAAGTGTCTTGTGAGAGTGTCGGCCTCTAAGTGTATTGTGAGAGTGTCGGTCTCTAAGTGTATTGTGAGAGTGTCGGTCTCTAAGTGTATTGTGAGAGTGTCGGCCTCTAAGTGTATTGTGAGAGTGTCGGTCTCTAAGTGTATTGTGAGAGTGTCGGCCTCTAAGTGTATTGTGAGAGTGTCGGTCTCTAAGTGTATTGTGAGAGTGTCGGTCTCTAAGTGTTTTGTCAGAGTGTCGGTCTCTAAGTGTCTTGTGAGAGTGTCGGCCTCTAAGTGTCTTGTGAGAGTGTCGGCCTCTAAGTGTCTTGTGAGAGTGTCGGTCTCTAAGTGTATTGTGAGAGTGTCGGCCTCTAAGTGTCTTGTGAGAGTGTCGGTCTCTAAGTGTCTTGTGAGAGTGTCGGTCTCTAAGTGTTTTGTGAGAGTGTCGGTCTCTAAGTGTCTTGTGAGAGTGTCGGTCTCTAAGTGTATTGTGAGAGTGTCGGCCTCTAAGTGTCTTGTGAGAGTGTCGGTCTCTAAGTGTCTTGTGAGAGTGTCGGTCTCTAAGTGTTTTGTCAGAGCGTCGGTCTCTAAGTGTTTTGTCAGAGCGTCGGTCTCTAATTGTTTTGTCAGAGTGTCGGTCTCTAAGTGTATTGTGAGAGTGTCGGTCTCTAGTTGTCTTGTGAGAGTGTCGGTCTCTAAGTGTTTTGTCAGAGTGTCGGTCTCTAAGTGTATTGTGAGAGTGTCGGTCTCTAAGTGTCTTGTGAGAGTGTCGGTCTCTAAGTTTATTGTGAGAGTGTCGGCCTCTAAGTGTCTTGTGAGAGTGTCGGTCTCTAAGTGTATTGTGAGAGTGTCGGCCTCTAAGTGTCTTGTGAGAGTGTCGGTCTCTAAGTGTCTTGTGAGAGTGTCGGTCTCTAAGTGTATTGTGAGAGTGTCGGTCTCTAAGTGTTTTGTCAGAGTGTCGGTCTCTAAGTTTATTGTGAGAGTGTCGGTCTCTATGTGTATTGTGAGAGTGTCGGTCTCTAAGTGTCTTGTGAGAGTGTCGGTCTCTAAGTGTTTTGTCAGAGTGTCGGTCTCTAAGTGTCTTGTGAGAGTGTCGGTCTCTAAGTGTCTTGTGAGAGTGTCGGTCTCTAGTGTCTTGTGAGAGTGTCGGCCTCTAAGTGTATTGTGAGAGTGTCGGTCTCTAAGTGTCTTGTGAGAGTGTCGGTCTCTAGTTGTCTTGTGAGAGTGTCGGCCTCTAAGTGTATTGTGAGAGTGTCGGTCTCTAAGTGTTTTGTCAGAGTGTCGGTCTCTAAGTGTCTTGTGAGAGTGTCGGTCTCTAAGTGTTTTGTGAGAGTGTCGGTCTCTAGTTGTCTTGTGAGAGTGTCGGCCTCTAAGTGTATTGTGAGAGTGTCGGTCTCTAGTTGTCTTGTGAGAGTGTCGGTCTCTAAGTGTTTTGTCAGAGTGTCGGTCTCTAAGTGTCTTGTGAGAGTGTCGGTCTCTAAGTGTCTTGTGAGAGTGTCGGTCTCTAGTTGTCTTGTGAGAGTGTCGGCCTCTAAGTGTATTGTGAGAGTGTCGGCCTCTAAGTGTCTTGTGAGAGTGTCGGTCTCTAAGTGTCTTGTGAGAGTGTCGGCCTCTAAGTGTATTGTGAGAGTGTCGGCCTCTAAGTGTATTGTGAGAGTGTCGGTCTCTAAGTGTATTGTGAGAGTGTCGGTCTCTAAGTGTATTGTGAGAGTGTCGGTCTCTAAGTGTATTGTGAGAGTGTCGGCCTCTAAGTGTATTGTGAGAGTGTCGGTCTCTAAGTGTATTGTGAGAGTGTCGCCTCTAAGTGTATTGTGAGAGTGTCGGTCTCTAAGTGTATTGTGAGAGTGTCGGTCTCTAAGTGTATTGTGAGAGTGTCGGTCTCTAAGTGTATTGTGAGAGTGTCGGTCTCTAAGTGTATTGTGAGAGTGTCGGTCTCTAAGTGTCTTGTGAGAGTGTCGGTCTCTAAGTGTATTGTGAGAGTGTCGGTCTCTAAGTGTATTGTGAGAGTGTCGGTCTCTAAGTGTCTTGTGAGAGTGTCGGCCTCTAAGTGTATTGTGAGAGTGTCGGCCTCTAAGTGTATTGTGAGAGTGTCGGTCTCTAAGTGTATTGTGAGAGTGTCGGCCTCTAAGTGTCTTGTGAGAGTGTCGGCCTCTAAGTGTATTGTGAGAGTGTCGGTCTCTAAGTGTATTGTGAGAGTGTCGGTCTCTAAGTGTATTGTGAGAGTGTCGGCCTCTAAGTGTCTTGTGAGAGTGTCGGCCTCTAAGTGTCTTGTGAGAGTGTCGGTCTCTAAGTGTATTGTGAGAGTGTCGGTCTCTAAGTGTCTTGTGAGAGTGTCGGTCTCTAAGTGTCTTGTGAGAGTGTCGGTCTCTAAGTGTATTGTGAGAGTGTCGGTCTCTAAGTGTCTTGTGAGAGTGTCGGTCTCTAAGTGTCTTGTGAGAGTGTCGGTCTCTAAGTGTATTGTGAGAGTGTCGGCCTCTAAGTGTATTGTGAGAGTGTCGGTCTCTAAGTGTTTTGTCAGAGCGTCGGTCTCTAATTGTTTTGTCAGAGTGTCGGTCTCTAAGTGTATTGTGAGAGTGTCGGTCTCTAGTTGTCTTGTGAGAGTGTCGGTCTCTATGTGTCTTGTGAGATTGCCAGTCACTAAGTGTCTTGTGAGAATGCCTGTCTCTAAGTGTCTTGTGAGAAGGTCGGTCTCTAAGTCTCTTGTGAGAATGCCTGTCTCTAAGTGTCTTGTGAGAATGCCTGTCTCTTAGTGTCTTGTGAGAATGCCTGTCTCTAAGTGTCTTGTGAGAATGCCTGTCTCTAAGTGTCTTGTGAGAATGCCTGTCTCTAAGTGTCTTGTGAGAATGCCTGTCTCTTAGTGTCTTGTGAGAATGCCTGTCTCTAAGTGTCTTGTGAGAATGCCTGTCTCTTAGTGTCTTGTGAGAATGAATGTCTCTTAGTGTCTTGTGAGAATGCCTGTCTCTTAGTGTCTTGTGAGAATGCCTGTCTCTAAGTGTCTTGTGAGAATGCCTGTCTCTTAGTGTCTTGTGAGAATTCCTGTCTCTAAGTGTCTTGTGAAAGTGCCGGTCTCTAATCGTTCCGCTTCTTCTGAACTTCTGTTAGACTATTGATTCTACTCCTCCATTTCGCGTCTCTCTGCGGGCGTCCCTGTATGCGAGACTCGTGTCGAGTATCCAGCTTGTACGAGACGTACGAGGGAGACTCTCGTTCAGCGTTCCATTTCTAGCATCTCTCCTAGCTTCGCACCATTTCGGCGTCTATTTCTGCTGGTCTGTCTCTCTCGGCTCCTCTCTCTATGTCCTGAGAGTAGGATTTCGTTGTTATAGTCCCATGACTTCTGGCCTCTGTTATTGTCATCCTACCTACGCACATTTTTTTGATCTGCCTCCTACGCTGTCTGGGGCTATTTTTAAATATACTGATCACTCCCAAATCAAACTTTAAAATATGTTTTCGTCCATGTGCTACCCTGACCTTGTTGTTGGTCCCTGCGCCAGTATTTGTCTTTTTCACGTGTATATTTCTATTTCTTCATTTACTCTTGTACCATTCGGGTATCGATGGATATGCAGAGTTCTGGTTCTCGTCCTTTACTCATTGTTAATTAATGTTGTAGCGTTTCTTTGATGTTGTCTTTCCATCTTATTCTTCTTTATAGGGCCTACATCTTGTTCTTCTCCCTTGCTCATTTCTCTCATATTAAAAATAAAACATGTATATACTTCTTCTATTAAACATCCTAGTTGATCTGTGTCTATCTATTGTCCTTTTGAGCCGAACACGGCACATAGGGCCGAACCACAATCACAGAAACAGAAACCTTGCATGTCAAAATGGCACATATTGCAGAAATCACTGCTTCTAAAATCTATGGCTATGTTTCCATAACAATACTTTTTACCATGACAGCTTGTCGGGAGCCGCGATAGCTCAGTGGTTAGTGAACTGGACTACAAAGGACAAGAGTTAGGTTTCGATCCCAACCGACGGCTTCCGGGTTCACCCAGCTTTAATGGGTACCGGATTTTTTTTCTGGGAAAGTAAAGCGGCACGGGCGTAATACTGACCACATTACCCCAAAAATCACGTGCCGAAGGTCTGTAAAATGTATGGTCACTGACACCATATTCCATATACGCCACTTGGCGTGACGGGGGCACTTTACTTTTTTTTGTGAGAGCTTGTCAAGCCATTGATCAGCCTCCTTAGTCGCCTCTTGCGACATGCCTGGAAGGTCACATTGTTACTATTCTTTGCTTCGCCGATAAGACTCATGTCTAGTTAATTAGAAGAAATGAAATCTCAAATTATAAAGACAATTTTTGTGCTGAAATACTGGAACTACTGGACCCCAGAATCAATCAAATTTGTTCGTTTGGGAAATTGTGTATGTTTTAAGCTTTATCCTAGATAAATTGTAATCATTCACAAATTAATTAAACTAGAAATGCTTTATATTCTTTGCTGTGATGTCACATGTAAGAACTACGTCAATAAGATATCGATTTTTTTTTGTATGTGCAATTTAGAAGAATCAGGATAGCTTCAACTAGAAATGCATTGAAAATATTCCAGATTAGAATTAAAGTGCCACTTTGAGGGTAAAGCAATCAGCTGTGAAGGAAAATGATGGGTGAATCCTTTTCTTTTTTCATGCTACTGTGTTTACACTGATTTGACAGCGGTGTTTATCGTTTATACTGACTGTTTTATATACTTGACATTCTCTATACAGTTGTGAATCATGGACAATCCCGCAAAATGCTAGGAAGAACATTGCTTCATTCAAAACAAATTTCTAGAGAAAAATCTTTAAGATACCTTTGATAATGAAAAAGAGCAATGAAGACAAACTAAAAGATTTAAACATTAAAAAGAGCTGGCTTATAAACAGCATTCTACAGAGGAAATTAAAATACTAGGGCCACGTCACAAGACACAGGGAAAGAACAATAATGGAAGGCTTGGTTTTTTAGTGACGCATTAGAGGCAGACCAAGAAGAAGGTGATTCCATGACCTCAAAGATTCCGTCAGCATGACAAAAGAAGAAGTGGGAGACCTAGCTATGGACAGAGATTCTTTCAGATGGGCTGTAGTGAATGCAGCGTTCTGCAAAGGACATGCCACCTGATGATGATTCTCAGTGTACGCTAACATATGCTATCAACCCACAAATTAACCAACTATTAACGTCTTGGCCAGAAACTCAGAGATGACCAAGAACCTTCTGCAACCACACGAAGTTGCCCCAGAAGCAGGCAGCTCAGCCAGGTCACGTGAATAGAAATCAAAGAAGGAGAGCAAAAACCCAACTTTAAAATGTAGTAACGAAGTCTGATATATCGGATCGAAATACGCTACGGAATTTGACATAAACAACAAACTCACGCTCCAGGAGGAGAAACATGGAAGCATCAATAATCTAATCATTCCAGTTGCAGACAAGAAAGATTTGTCATATAAAAAAAAAAATGAAAAAAAAATTACTGTAACAAAGAAATGCATTTTTAACATTATAATGAAATACAAAAAACAAAAACAATATGGCAATATGAACATAGCAATTTTTTTTTTTTTGCAAATTCTTGTGGTTTACACATCCTCAACATTTACCTTCAACATTTATCCCCAACTTGTTTCATTATTTGTGAGCGAACATTTCCTTTTTTTGTCAATTTCAATGTTTCTGTTACATCTAATTCAAGCTAACTTCTTCAATGTTTCCGCTTTTCTAGTTTTGTTTTTTTTCGTGTGTATTTTTAAACATTCTTATCTGAAAGCTCGCCATGCTTTGTCTTACAGCTTTCTTCTTCGCCTTCACTTGTTCTGTCTCTCTTATTCCTCCTCTTCTTTGTCTTCTTTTTAATCGATCGCCCTTTAGGTAGCATTTGTTGGCTTGTATCGTGGTAAGTTTGACCGTGTGGTTAACGGAGCACTGGCCACTGCGCTGCAAGAAAAGAATAGGGCCAAGGTCACCTGTCACGAAGACTGAAGACGAGAGGATGGGGGTATTGGGGACTAGGTCTCAGCTGGTGCCTCGGAGTTCGTGTTACTGAACTGAAGCCATCTTCAATGCTTTCACTAGTGTGTGGCTGGCGTGATTCATATTGAGTAAAGTGCTGAGGAGGGGATATAAGCACTATGGAGTTGTGCATTGGAGAAATAAACATGATATTTCTACTAAACTAAAGAAGACAAGCTGTAATATTTCTATCTTTCGGCCCAATACATCCGACGTTGTCGCATAATTTTCAGTACCAAATTTACCTTTCTTTTTATTCGCACTGCACCAGCCCTCCTAAATAAACCACGTGATCTACATGTTTTCATGAACGGCTAATCCAAAGAAGACTTATCAACCAACACAACACCATTAGTCGTTACACGTTGATGGATATTCTTCGGAAGTGATCTTAGCACTTATGGACTTGTCCGATGTGTAATAAGGATGACCTGTCGGCTAAACTAGTAACGGAGAATCATATCTGATGTAGTCTTTCTGTCTCATGCTAGTAGTAAAGTAAAGATTTCAGGCTAGTGCCCTCTGTATTTGTTGTACATTTCTGACTCTTTTATTTCACATGCCACCCTTACTTTATATTGTACCCCAGGCTATGGTACTCTCTTTAAACATGGTACTTGTAATATTTGTATTTTAACAAATATTTGTATTTACTTTGTATTTGTAGTAAATTCCTATTGAGCGTTCTTGCCATGTCACCTTTTACGTGTTCCTATACAAAACATTCGTTGGTTGTATCCAAAAAATGGACGGATTATTTTTCTCTGGCTTGGTATAGAACCGTTGATCAGAGGTTTAACAAGACGCTATCGTAAAAACGATTTTGTTAATGAAACGTAGACTTGATACAAAACTAGAATCAGAATAGCTAAAGCAGCAATGTCTTTCAGAAGCCTTGAAAAGTTGTTGAAATCAAAACTCATCAGCACAAACTTAGACTATTCAAATCGAATGTACTATCAGCCCTTACGTATGCGTGTGAAAGCTGGAAAACAACAAGAGACATAGAAACAAAGCTGAACGCATTCGAAAATAAATGTCTAAGGAAAATACTTGGTATAGCGTGGAACGAATTCAAAACAAACGAGGAAATTAGAGAAATCGCCAATCAACTACTGTCTTCAGTAATAAAGAAAAGACGATGGTCATATGTTGGAATGTGATGAGAAGAGATAATATCCGAATAGCAAAGCAAGCCCTCATGTGGGAAACAACAGGTAAGAGGAAATGAGGCCGACCCAAAGAGACACTGAGAAGAACATTGATGAGAGAGGCAAGAGCAGTAGGAATCGGCTTCCTCAATGAGATAGAGCTGCTTGCGCAGGACAGAGACAAATGGCGAGATTTTATAAAATATCTTTAAAAGAATTGACAACTGTTAGAACACAAATTTAGATAAGAGAAGGAGTATCTTGGTCTACGCCCTATGGGCCAGCTACGGCTCGAAAGGTCAATAGATAGATATACAGCACATCTTTCTGATATTTAAAGACCAAAAAAGTATATTTTTTTTAATTTGTAAATAAACTAAACGAAGATAAACTGGTAGATTTAATGAAATAGTGGAAACTAAAATGTGGTGGCCATGTTTTCATACGCGTGCAACGGAAAAGAATCTTAAAAATAGCTTTTAGAGACCGACTCAAACAAGAAGGTGACAAGGAGAATAGTAAACAACGTCAGAGGTGGATCAGGGCACCGTGGATCAGGACAATCATTCCTAGGGAAAGAGATAGCAAAACGTTTAATAAATGCAGGAAAGGAACAGACCAGTAGCTGAACATTTGATGTTTTTGCTCGAAGGGTCAGCGGAGCGGATATGGGAATGTAACGATTGCGATGACGATAGTCCGAACGTAAAATTGAAGACTAAAGTCTTCAAAAATAAGTAAATAATTGTGGAGGGGGGAGGAGGGGAGTTCCAAGAAAGATAAGAAGATAATGACTTTAAAATGATGAGATCGAGACCTCATTGATTCATCACCATCAAGTGTTTTCATGTGCAGTAGACTCTCTAGGGACCTCATTGATTCATCACCATCAAGTGTTTTCATGTGCAGTAGACTCTCTAGGGACCGCACTAAATAAGTCAATCTAGGTTGATAGCGAGAGACATTAAGATTTACTGTTACAACAGTGACGACTTCCTCTTGACAGTTCACCTGATAGAACTTCTGGTGACTCGTGAACAACGACCGACTTTTGTGACGTCACTAGACGTTATCGTCATTGACTGCTTTGTCGTCCATCTTATTCTTCTCGTTCACTGTCTGTCTTGAAACGTCTACATATTAACTCTAGCGCTCTAAATATATGTTTCTATCTATGACAGTTTTTCTGGACCCTCAAGCTAGCTTAGCGTATGTGAGTGTTTGTAAGCCAATGATCTGTCTATAATTGGATACAGTTTTGGCAATCCTGCAATATAAGTCCGGCTGTCTATGCGACATCTCCATATATGAACACGTGAACGAGACCTCCTGTAAGCCGTGCAAGCGAATGTTCAGTTCATTGTGTCAGGTTATACGGCTTTGTTGATATTCTTCTAAGGACAAGAATAAAAACACTTGCAGGAAGAAAGAGTGTGAAGAAAAAGAAGACATTTTGATAAATGTATGTAGTTTCAAAATGGCATTTCTTATATTGCCTGTACATCTAAATCGGCATTTCTTATATTTCCTGTACATCTACATCGGCTTTTCTTATGTTTCCTGTAGATCTTGTGTCCACACCACAATTATAATTTTTATTTTACAAGCTTGTCTGGTAGAAACATTTGCAGCAAACTGTGAATTGATGGCGTAATGTTAGAAGAAGGAAGAAAAAAAAACGGAAAGAGTAACATCAGAGAAAGGACAGGCCGTGGCAGCGCACAGGAAAGACCAGAAAACAGAGAGTCGATGGAGGAGGAGACTTTCTTCTTCTGTTCTTTTTCTTCTTCTATCCGTCCTCTATTGCCGTTGACGTCGAGGAGAGATACAATCTGCGATTCTTTGCCCTTCTGTTGGCCTCTTCTGGTGTTATCCCTCCTAGTGACTCTAGTATTACCTTTATCCATCTTTTTCTCGGTCTTCCTCTTAATCTGGCGTTTTCGTAGCGTTTGTTTATGGCTCTTTGAGTCATTGTTAGTTCTTTTTGTCTTGTTATGTGGCCGAACCAATTTATCTTTTGTTTCTTTATGTATTCGACGGCTGGTTCAATTTCGAGTTTCTTCCTCAGGTCAGTGTTTCTTACTAGGAGGAGACTAGTTGCAGGAATTCATGTTGGTCCAATAACCTTAATGGTTATGGAAATGGAGGGAGGGAGGGAGGGAAGGAAGGAAGGAAGGACGGAAGGTAGGAAGGAACGAAGGAAGGAAGGGAGGGAGGGGGAGGGAGGGAGTGAGGGAGGAAGGAAGGAAGGAAGGAAGGAAGGAAGGAAGGAAGGAAGGAAGGAAGGAAGGAAGGAAGGAAGGAAGGAAGGAAGGAAGGAAGGAAATTATAATAAGTTAAAGGTAAAAGGTAAAGTACGAGACTTGAATCGGCGTCTTAACACGCGAGTTTTCACCCATGTGTGCTCGGCCGCCTATCCAGAAGTGTTCGGGGACTTCTGGATCTTGTCGTATCAAGCATCGAAACTCAAGATGTGAGGCGGCATTGCTCACCTTCCCAGAGTACTTCTACTCTGGTACCCATTTCTGCCAGCGGCTGAGTCGACCGCGGGGGTATTTTTTCCCAACCACGATTACAATTCACTCTGCTTCCAGCGAGACTCGAACACGGATTGTCGGAATGTCGGGTTGTTTTCCCGATTGATGTAGTAATCAACTGTATGTATTGAATGTTTTATCATTTATAACGTGTGTCATATGCTGTTTTTGAGGTGGGGGGAATCTTGCATTCTCAATTAATGTAAAGATGTTCATTGCGATTGATTTGGATCAAAAACCTTTCGAATATCGAGTGGTTAGAAACCATTCTAGTAACAAAAAGTGCGAAAAGCTGTGAACAGTTTGTTGTTTACTTCGAAACATATGCGCTGTTTTACAAGTGTCTTACTCACAACAACCGCCTCATCCATACCCAGACACGTCTTTTCATCATTTCTTTCTTTCTCCACTTCACCCTGTACTCGTTCGGATGTCGAGGGAGTTACACAGTTCTGGTTCTTGCTCTTTTGGTGGGCTTACTCATTGTCAATTGATTTTATTGTAGCGCATCTTTGATGTTGTCTGCCCATCCTACTCTGGGTCTGCCTCTTGCTTTTCTCCCCTCTTAATATATATGCTTTGTATGGTAAAGAATCACACGACATTCTTTTAAGCGGGCCGAGCCAGTTGATTTACTGTTTCTGTGTGTAGCTTTGGATTGGCTCAATGCCATCTCTTTCTCAGATAAAGAAGAGCTGTAGTCACCACAATAGAGTCAGCGATCCACAGCTGATCAAGACCTTACTTCTGATGCTCCCTGGTAACTGTGTTAAAACAATCTGGCTACTGAAGTGAGCACCACGTAATCTCCACGGTGGTGGAGTCTGCTGCTATAGAAGACCTAGTATTGCAATATCTCCAAGATAGACAAGATCTAACTTTTCCACAATACCTGGGAAATTTAAAAAAAGCCATTACCACATGACCAAATGTTCAAGTTTCCGATGCCTTCCATTGATATTGAAGTGTGTACCTGGTAGTAACAATCACAATACTACAAGAAGTGTAGAAATGACCACAAAGATTTAAGCATTAACACGACATTTAATAAACGCAACACTCGAGGCGAGACCGAGTTGTTTCTTCATCCTCTGTGGGATGGCAACCTGAGAGCAGGATAAGTTTTATTTTTCTTGTCCAAAACTTTAAAAAACCCATAAACATTGTATATCTACTTCATTTATATAAATACGTACTCGTTCCTATACGGAACCTTCAACTTCCAATACTTTATCAAATGGAGCCCTTTTGGAGCACAAACCGCAGACAAGGTCTCTTCATCCTTCCCTATTCTTGGACGCTTTCTCTATTTCCTTCCAGTCTAAATCGTGTCATTGAAGATTTTGAAGGCTTCTCTTCTTCGTGTGTTCTTGAGGCTTCCCTATTTTCTATTTCCCTGTTGACTCCATAGCAATATCTGAATTGCTATACTGGTATAGTGTTTTCCTACTATGCATATAATTCATCTCCATTAATAAATACCGTTGCTTGATATGCTCTTGATCTGTTCTTTCCAAGATAATTTCATTTCTGATTTTGTCATATCATGTAATGTTCACAATTTTCCTCACAAAATTGTTTGCATTTTTATTATTTTATTTTACTTGGTTGTATTATCCACCACCCATGTCTGTGAACCAAATTTAACATGTTTTGTTTTTTTTGCAGCCCATCTTTTATGGCGACACTCATAATAAAACAACTTTACTTGTAAAAAAAAAAGGTAATGTCTGTGTCTAGTCTCGTCTAGGGCTGGAAAAGGTCACATAAGGCCACGTAAGACACACACTGTTCAATATAAAAGAAAGTGTCCTATCTGGAAGTGTCACAGGCCTGACAAGGTGACACACACACAGTAGCCGTAACTTGGATCTGTACTCAGTTGTTGGTATCAACTGTCTAATATCTGTACTCAGTTGTTGGTATCAACTGTCTAATATCTGTACTCCGCGTTGTGTTTGACTCCGGGCAGTTTGACAATCGATCTACAATACACATGTCTCAATGAATCAGTTACACACGTAAGTCTCTCGTGTGAAAACTTAAAAAAACGTTTATTTCATAACTCCACAAACAGAAATGTACATACTTCCCTGAGGGCCTACAGCTATCTGAGAGAGAACCACTGCATGAAGCAGTCACACAGACAGGTCAGGTTGTAATAATGGGAAGGTAATTTAGCATACATGCAACTAGAGTTCGATCGGGACCCTTATAATATGACGACGTAATGAAACAGCATTTCCCGTGGCAGCTGTCTGCTGGTCTGCCGTATTTCCATTAATATCTATATTTATTATCAAGGAAATTATTACTTGCATGGGATATAACTCGATAGCTGATTGTATGTACTCACTGACGAGCTTGGTCCGTTTTGCGGATGCGTTGCGCGGTGTGTGGTGTGCGGTGTGCGGTTTTATCGAGAATGTGAGTTTGAAGTGAGTATCAACGTTGGATGTGTTAGCTTACATGAGTCAGTGTGTGCTAATACCAAGTGAAATAACATGCGTGTAATAAATATTAAGATAGCAGAGGATATGGGGAAAAGAACCATACTTAATGCTGATGTAAAAACGTCCCGCTTGTATAATGTAAGAGAGTGAAGAATTAATGGACGATGCACCATGAAGGTCATGCCGTCTGGATGTCAGAGGAACAACGCTTTTCCTCACTGTTAGTGCTGTCCCCAGCTCAGACAGGGAACAGAACCCTACTATCGACAAGAGGTTGAATTTGGTTCAGATCGTCAGTTTCTAGGTTCACCCAGCCTTAAATGTGTACATGATTTGTCTTGGAAAGTAGAGAGGCCTGGTATGATAACGAACATATGAATCATAAATTGTATCGGTCGTCACTTAAAAGTGTGATCGCTAGCACCATATTTCCTGTATGTTTTATCGCGGAGGAGTGGCGACCCACGCTATAAGCTCAATGAACCATTCATCTAATTTTTATTTCTTTGGTCCACTGGAACGAGTCAAGATCGGATTGAACCCATGTTCACTTTATCCTCAATCCAGTGCGCTAACTACTACACCAGTGAGATTTTCATAATACCCACTATCATCAGATGTCATGCTACTGGCAGAGGTGTATCGTGTCTCTCCAAATCCTTCTGTCTCTACAGCTTATTATCAATATTTCTGTGGAAGCCAAAACCCTCTCTTAAGCTGTCGGCATTTTCTGTGTTTCCCTCTATCTTCTCTTCTACACTCAATTTTCCTAGTTGTTGTAATATATTCCAGCTCGTATTTTCTCATTACATTACCAGCAGAAGATTATTACCTTATCCTTCTTTGCTGAAAGGTACCCTCCTTCCTTCGCCTTCTTAGAACATCCATGAAACACTTTAAGCTGTCATTGTGTTGTCAATAATCCTCATAAAAAGCACATTTCTGTTGCCAACAAAAAATGTTTTTCCCTGTTGTCCGATTGTCCATAATTCACTGCCGTAATTTAGAGCTGGCTTTACTGGAAGACCTTGGATAATGAAAAAGAAAAATGAAGACATTAAACAATTTAAACATAAAAAAACTGCCTTGTAAACACCATTCTACAGGGGAAAATAAAACACTATGGTCACGTGAAGGCAAAACGGGCTGGAAAGAGAAATAATGAAAGGCGTGGTTCATGCGCGACGCAACACGGCCAGACCAAAAAAGAAGGCGGTTTTGAAACATCAAGGAGACCATGAACATGACAAGAGAAGAAGTGGGAGATCTGGCTAGAGGCTGTGGTAAATACGACGTTCTGCAAATGACATGCAACATGATGATAATGATGTACTGGAAAATTACTTTTTATTTTTGCCATTACTATAGATGCCTGCATCATTAGTATTTTTCTGTATGGCAGCGAATCATGGGCAACTGATGTAAAGAAGGAGAGGGGGCCAAATGCATTCCATATGTTATGTCTACGCAGTATTCTTGGTATCCCCTGGAAGGATAAAGTGACAAACGTGGAGGTCATGACTTGCACCAGCCTCCCGAACATCTACATGCTGCTCAAACAAAGTAGGTTACGCTGGTTTGGTTATGTACACGCTATGAAAGATAGCCGCATACCAAAAGATATACTCTATGGACAACTAGCAGATGGCAAAAGAACTAGGGGGCGCTCAAAACTTTGATTTGTAGATGTATGTAAACATGACATGGAGACTCTGAACATAAACCCTACTGAGGTCTTAAGACAACTAAAAATGAAAAGAGAACTACTAAACACAATTCAAACAAGACAAATGAGACTTTTGGGGCATGTTAAAAAATACAGCAGGCTTCTAAAAGTAATCTTGGAAAATAAAAAGCAAGCTAAAAGAAGCAGATGCAGACTAAGATTAACTAAAAGAAGCATGGACGAGTAACATCAAAAGATGGACAAGTCAGCCCACAACAATCTAAACATCAAATCTAGAGACAGAGCATAGTGACTTTCCATGGTAGCCAATCGTAGATGCGGAGACGGCACTCTATGATAATAAAGATCGGAACATCTATGGATGTATCCGGAGTGCAGTGATGATAACCCTAACATAACATAACATAACATAACATAACATAACATAACATAACATAACATAACATAACATAACATAACATAACATAACATAACATAACATAACATGCAGTCTTTGCACTAATCTGCATCTCTCACCACACCAATAGTTTACGTCACAAATGCAATTATAATTTCTGGGTACGTGAAATAATGTACCCATTATTTCATACTTAACCGTTTACGCTTTTTATCTTTGTCACGATCATTAGTTTTGTCTTTTATTGTGTATCACTATTGAGGCTATCACATTTATCTATTTTATTATCAGGGAAATGTTAATACCATAAAAGATGTGCCATGTGATCTCTGCAATGTGTGCCATTTTGGCACGCAAGGTTTCTGTTTTTGAGATTATTGTTCTGCCCTATGTGCCGTCTTCGGCTCGAAAGGACAATAGATAGATAGAGATAGATAGATAAAAGTTGTCCTACTTCCATATTGCTTTATCAATATGTGAAAAACGCAAATGAAGTAGTATAGTATATAATATCGGATCATACTCTGGTCTACTGAGTGTCTACAATAATCCACGATATGGCTTCAAGACGGTAATAAACGTGTGAACTTACAAGACAATTAGATAATAGTAGATTAGTCTGTGTAATAGCAATAGTCTGTGTAATAATATTAGCCTGTGTAATAACATTAGTCGTGTAATAACATTAGTATGTGTAATAACATTAGTATGTGTAATAACATTAGTCTGTGTAATAACATTAGTATGTGTAATAACATTAGTATGTGTAATAACATTAGTATGTGTAATAACATTAGTATGTGTAATAACATTAGTATGTGTAATAACATTAGTCATTGTAATAATATTAGTCTGTGTAATAACATTAGTCTGTGTAATAACATTAGTATGTGTAATAACATTAGTATGTGTAATAACATTAGTATGTGTAATAACATTAGTCGTGTAATAACATTAGTATGTGTAATAACATTAGTATGTGTAATAACATTAGTATGTGTAATAACATTAGCATGTGTAATAACATTAGTATGTGAAATAACATTAGTATGTGTAATAACATTAGTATGTAAAATAACATTAGTATGTGTAATAACATTAGTCGTGTAATAACATTAGTATGTGTAATAACATTAGCCCGTGTAATAACATTAGTCTGTGTAATAGCATTTGTATGTGTAATAACATTAGTATGTGTAATAATATTAGCCTGTGTAATAACATTAATATGTGTAATAACATTAGTATGTGTAATAATAATAGTCTGTGTAATAACATTAGCCCGTATAATAACATTAGTCGTGTAATAACATTAGTGTGTGTAATAACATTAGAATGTGTAATAACATTAGTCGTGTAATAACATTAGTATGTGTAATAACATTAGCCCGTGTAATAACATTAGTCTGTGTAATAACATTAGTCTGTGTAATAGCATTAGTCTGTGTAATAACATTAGTCTGTGTAATAGCATTAGTCTGTGTAATAACATTAGTCTGTGGAATAACATAAATCCGTGTAATAGCATTAGACTGTTTAATAACATAAATCTGTGTTATATCATTAGTCTGTGTAATAGCATTAGTCTGTGTAATAGCATTAGTCTGTGTAATAACAATAGTCTGTTAAATAACATAAATCTGTGTAATAGCATTATTCTGTTTAATAACATAAATCTGTGTAATAGCATTAGTCTGTGTAATAGCATTAGTCTGTTTAATAACATTAGTCTGTGGAATAACATAAATCTGTGTAATAGCATTAGACTGTTTAATAACATAAATCTGTGTAATAGCATTAGTCTGTGTAATAGCATTAGTCTGTGTAATAGCATTAGTCTGTGTAATAGCATTAGTCTGTGTAATAACATAAATCTGTGTAATAGCATTAGTCTGTGTAATAGCATTAGTCTGTGTAATAGCATTATTCTGTGTAATAGCATTAGTCTGTGTAATAACATTAGTATGTGTAATAACATTAGTCTGTGTAATAACATTAGTATATGTAATAACATTAGTCTGTGTAATAACATTAGTATGTGTAATAACATTAGTCTGTGTAATAACATTAATCTGTGTAATAACACGACTATATTAGACCAGTTATTCATGAATAAGGCACATCAAATGGGAGGACTAAATAACCAACTCAACTGTCCTGCAACGTGCTAAGACCTCAACAATCATGTCGATGCTCAGATGTCGAAGGCTAAGATGGCTGGAGCACGTACAGCGAATGGAAGAAAAGCGCATCCCAAGGCAAATACTATATAGTGAACTAATACACGGAAAAAGACAAATCGGCAGACCTAAACTACGATATAGAGATATCTGTAAGTCATCTCTGAATGACTTCTCCATCAGTGAAAATGTCTGGAAACATCTGGCAAGTGATCGCACATCATGGGGAGCCTGTATAAGGAATGGTATAACATCGTTTGAGGCTGTGCTAAGGCAAAACTTAGAAGAGAAAAGACTCACGAAAAAGGATGGAAAACCCTGTGGACCAGCGAGCCTGACCTGTTCATTATGTGACCGCGTGTGTTTGTCAAACATTGGTAGAATTAGCCACGAGAGAAGCTGTTTGACAAAAACAAATCCTCAAAAATATACACAATAGCCTCCATTAGATTGTCTGACAAGACGCATAGGGCCATATATATACATTAAACCAGTGGTTCTCAATGTAGGATCGGTGCAGGGCAAGATGTATAAACCAGGTCATCTCGTGTCGCTTGATAAACTGGGCTCTGACCATAGTCAGGGGGGGGGAAGAATCGAGCCATTGTCACCTGCCATGCATGTTGTTTGATAAACTGGGCTCTGACCAAAGCCAGGGGAGAGAAGAATATACCACTGTCACCTGCCATGCATGTCGTAGGAGCCGGCTAAATAGGTTGCGGTCAAGGCTTTCGCCAGTGCTACTTAGGTCGCGCTACTGAGCTAGAACCATCTTCAGTTGTTTAGCCAGTGTGTGGTGCTACTGAGGTGTGGCGCTACTGAGCTAGAACCATCTTCAGTTGTTTAGCCAGTGTGTGGTGCTACTGAGGTGTGGCGCTACTGAGCTAGAACCATCTTCAGTTGTTTAGCCAGTGTGTGGTGCTACTGAGGTGTGGCGCTACTGAGCTAGAACCATCTTCAGTTGTTTAGCCAGTGTGTGGTGCTACTGAGGTGTGGCGCTACTGAGCTAGAACCATCGTCAGTTGTTTAGCTAGTGTGTGGCGCTACTGAGCTAGAACCATCTTCAGTTGTTTAGCCAGGGTGTGGTGCTACTGAGCTAGAACCATCTTCAGTTGTTTAGCCAGGGTGTGGTGCTACTGAGCTAGAACCATCTTCAGTTGTTTAGCCAGTGTGTGGTGCTACTGAGGTGTGGCGCTACTGAGCTAGAACCATCGTCAGTTGTTTAGCCAGTGTGTGGTGCTACTGAGCTAGAACCATCGTCAGTTGTTTAGCCAGTGTGTGGTGCTACTGAGCTAGAACCATCGTCTGTTGTTTAGCCAGTGTGTGGTGCTACTGAGCTAGAACCATCTTCAGTTGTTTAGCCAGTGTGTGATGCTACTGAGCTAGAACCATCGTCAGTTGTTTAGCCAGTGTGTGGTGCTACTGAGCTAGAACCATCGTCAGTTGTTTAGCCAGTGTGTGGTGCTACTGAGCTAGAACCATCGTCAGTTGTTGAGCCAGTGTGTGGCGCTACTGAGCTAGAACCATCTTCAGTTGTTGAGCCAGTGTGTGGCGCTACTGAGCTAGAGCCACCTTCAGTTGTTGAGCCAGTGTGTGGCGCTACTGAGCTAGAGCCATCTTCAGTTGTTGAGCCAGTGTGTGGCGCTACTGAGCTAGAGCCATCTTCAGTTGCTTAGCCAGTGTGTGACGCTAATGAGCTAGAACCTTCTTCAGTTGTTGAGCCAGTGTGTGGCGCTACTGAGCTAGAACCTTGAAAGTTGTTGAGCCAGTGTGTGGCGCTACTGAGCTAGAACCTTGAAAGTTGTTGAGCCAGTGTGTGGCGCTACTGAGCTAGAACCTTGAAAGTTGTTGAGCCAGTGTGTGGCGCTACTGAGCTAGAACCTTGAAAGTTGTTGAGCCAGTGTGTGGCGCTACTGAGCTAGAACCTTGAAAGTTGTTGAGCCAGTGTGTGGCGCTACTGAGCTAGAACCTTGAAAGTTGTTGAACCAATGTGTGGCGCTACTGAGCTAGAACCTTGAAAGTTGTTGAGCCAGTGTGTGGCGGGTGTACTGGGGAAAGTGTTGAGAAGGGGATCTAGGCGCTATGGAGTTGGAGTTGTCCGTTGTGTAATGACGATGGTCTGCCCTGTAAACTAAACTAAACTAAATTGTAAACTAAACTAAAATAAACTAAACTAAATTATAAAATAATATAAACTAAACTATGAACTAAACTTAACATTTCTAGTTCGCGATTAAAAAGGTGAATAATTGATAGACAAACTAGAAACGTAAACAAATTAATAACACAAAATATTTTTAAAATTGTTTTTGTTACAAATATTATATTAATTAATGTAATGTGTTATACAAATATCAACAGGGCTGAAACTAAGAATGGCAAAATGTTACATCTTCTCAGTATTCCTGTATGGTGCAGAAACATGGACATTAGACAAGAAAACAGAACAGAAAATTGAAGCCTTTAAAATGTGGATTTATAGAAGAATAGGTAGAATTGGATGGAAACAAAAGATAACAAACGATAAAGTTTTAAAACAACTGAAAATAAAAAGAGAACTACTAAATACAATTAAGACAAGACAAATTACATTTTTGGGGCATGTTAAAAGGCACAACAGCCTACTAAAAGTAATATTGGAAGGAAAAATACAAGGAAAAAGAAGCAGAGGCACACCAAGACTAACATGGACGAGTAACATCAAAAGATGTCAAGTCAATCTATGACAGCCTGCATCATCAAAGCAAGAAACAGAGTAGAATGGCGATCCATGGTAGCCAACCTTCTTTTCGGAGAAGGCACACGATAATGATGAATGTGTTATGTAAAATCTTATGTATTTACGTGAATTCATTGTAACTTTGTTAGTTGAGAATGTAAAAACCTCAATGTTACAAAGCTCTATTTGATCGTAGTATCCTATGACTGTCCAGTAAAGAGTGTAGAACATGGGCTCAAACAATATGAGATCTAACTAACAGGCAGGACAACTCTGCTGTAGAGACTTCATGTGCAAACAAGTCCATCATATTTAATACAATTGTCTCAAGAGAAATGAAAGATCTTCTTCCTCTTTCCTTCCTCATCTGCCTTTCAGCGTCGAGGGGAGATATAATTTACGGTCTTTTTCTCTTCTGTTCGCCTCTACTGCTGTTATCTTTCCTAGTGCTTTTAATATTCCAGTGACCCATTTTTTCGTGGTGGACCCTTGGGTCTGGTGTTCTCACAACGTTTGTTGAAGGCTCGTTGTGTTGTGTTTTGTTCTTTCTGCCTTGTCACGTGGTCAAACCATTTATCTGTTGTTTCTTTATATATTCTATGGCGGGGGCTATTCCTAGCTTTTTTCTCAGTTCTTCATTTCTGATCTTATCTCTCAGACTGCTTCCTGTCATTCGTCTAACACATTGCATCTCTGTAGAGGTTATTTTTGAAATGAAAGATGCTAGTATCATATTCTAAACAAATACAATGACAATCGCAGATCTTGTGATAACCACATAGGGATATCACTTACGTTAATTGTACTGCCAAGATACTGACTCGAGTCTTTCTTAATCGATATAATGACAAATTATAGCAGAATCTAGTCAATAAAGACATCGTGGCTTTAAGGAAACTAATTAAAATGGACATTTTTAATCGATCAATCAAAGTCCTTTAGACTTCACATCTCTAGACATCTTCTAATAGTCATATTCACATCTCTAGACATCTTCTAATGGACATATTCATATCTATTTATCTTCTAATGAACATATTCATATCTATTTATCTTCTAATGAACATATTCATATCTCTAGACATCTTCAAAAGGACATGTTCACATCTCTAGACATCTTCAAAAGGACATGTTCACATCTCTAGACATCTTCAAAGGGACATGTTCACATCTCTAGACATCTTCAAAGGGACATGTTCACATCTCTAGACATCTTCAAAGGGACATGTTCATATCTCTAGACATCTTCAAAGGGACATGTTCATATCTCTAGACATCTTCAAAGGGACATGTTCATATCTCTAGACATCTTCAAAGGGACATATTCCCATCTCTAGACATCTTCAAAGGGACATGTTCATATGTCTAGACATCTTCAAAGGGACATGTTCATATCTCTAGACATCTTCAAAGGGACATGTTCATATCTCTAGACATCTTCAAAGGGACATGTTCATATCTCTAGACATCTTCAAAGGGACATATTCCCATCTCTAGACATCTTCAAAGGGAAATGTTCATATCTCTAGACATCTTCAAAGGGTTACATTCACATCTCTAGATATCATTTAATGGACATACTCACAATTTAACAACTTCAGGAGAAATGTCAGGAGCAAAAATGTTTTTTTTTTCTTTTATAGGACTCCCCGATATCTAACAAAAGGTTTGACAATATCATCAGAGATGAAACCTGGAAAGTCTGTAGGAAACGTGGCTGTTTTTCCACGAGAATCCTCCAACTATTCGACGAGGACAAGATGGCACGTGCGTTCAGTGACGGAGACCTGTGAGAGATTTTTTGGGACACGAACGTAGTCATGCAAGACTTTGTGCTGGCCCTCACGACCACTCCGCCATGATGTTACTGCCATATTAACACCTTACTTACAGGGTCGGCTTGCTGCCGGAGCTACTGAGTTAAGTGCTCTGTGCGCACTGTTAGCTGTGTTTCATCCGGATTGTGTTTCGATATTTCGATCACTTTCAGTGTTCATCAGTGTTAATGTGGATTCATAGAAGAATAGGTAGAATTGGATGGAAAGAAAAGAAAACAAACGAGGAAGTTTTAAAACAACTAAAAATGAAGAAAGAACTACTAAACACAATTAGAGCAAGACAAATGAAATTTTTTGGTCATGTTAAAAGACACAACAGTCTAATAAAAGTAATATTAGAAGGGAAAATACAAGGTAAATAGAGGCAGAGGCAGACCAAGACTAACATGGACGAGTAACATTAAAAGATGGACAAGTCAACCTATGGCAATCTGCACCACCAAAGCAAGAGACAGAGTGGAATGGCGCTCCATGGTAGCCAATCTTCGATGCGGATACGGCACTCAATGATGATGATGAATGATGATTCAGTGTTCACTTTCTGTACGGTTTCGCCTTATGTCTTTTGGCGTGTGCTGAGACTGCTATGATAGGGACTGCAGCTACCTTTTGTCTGTCTGGGAGATGATATATTAATTCGGATAATACCCGTGGCACGGGCGGTTGAACAATTATGGATTTTAATTCGTTTGCAGTGAAACCGGGGCCTTCCATAACCATAACCATATTTAGAGAGCTGTGATTGTGGTGTAATAACTATCAAGTGTAGGACAGAAGGAAACACTGATCATCTTAGACATATACAGGCCTACAGGAAAATGAAGGTGTCAAGGAATGTGACTATTTATAGACTGCAAACTATTCATAGCAAACTCTGAAACAGATTTATAGACTGCAAACTATTCATAGCAAACTCTGAAACAGATTTATAGACTGTAGACTATTCATAGCAAACTCTGAAACAGATTTATAGACTGCAAACTATTCATAGCAAACTCTGAAACAGATTTATAGACTGCAAACTATTCATAGCAAACTCTGAAACAGATTTATAGACTGCAAACTATTCATAGCAAACTCTGAAACATATGCAAACCACATGGGTAGGCTTCCAATAGACTGCGATAAGTTTGCTTTCACGGTCTGATTGATTGAGGCCACGCATCAATCGGCCCTAACAAGTGCAGTACCAGACATCAAAGGGCCCTAAAAAGTGCAGTACCAGACATCAAAGGGCCCTAAAAAGTGCAGTACCAGACATCAAAGGGCCCTAAAAAGTGCAGTACCAGATATCCAAGTCAAGAATAAGCGTCTCCTACCTGTTAACAGCTTCATCTACTTTAGAAGCACGATATACAGAACAACCATAATCGAGTCTCAGTTTAGCAACAAAATTCCTCTAAAACCTGACCAGTGAGACACTGACAATATATAGCAGACATGCCAGAAATCATGACTTCCCCGTGACCTGTTAGAATTGGCACTATAAAGACTCTGTAATCTTCAAAGCAATCAAGATTACAGCGTAACCACAAGTCTGTCAACAACTTTCGATCTCCACAGTTATTTATCATTTCTGTTGTTGACATTCTGCCAAGCCATTCTCTAAAGCTGTCTGGTATATTTTCTCTTTTGTCACAATATATTCCAGCTATTCCTTTCTCACTACATGGCCAAAAAATGATGATTGTTTCTTCCTAATATTGGATATTAGCTCTCTTTTTTGCTTTGGCTTCTTTCATAATGTTTTCATTACTCTTCTTAGCTGTCAACATTCTTCTGTAAAACTACATTTCTACAGCGCCCAATGATTTTCTTGTCTGTTGTCCTATTGTCCATGACTCACATCCATATGTAAAGACTGGAGTAACTGACAGAACTTTAAAAAGTCTCAACTGAGATTGCCTGTTTATGCTATCTCCTGTTTAAGCAACACGTTCCTAAACTGCTGTTTTACTACAAGCTCCACAACAAAAATTGACCAGCCCGTTGACAGAATTAGACTTCAAAGGCTCTCAGTGTAGTTAAGAAGCTTCAATATTGACGTCACTTCCTTGGTAATCTTGCGCAGCACCACCCACCATGACGTAGCATCATCATTAAAGGTGTCCCTATCACAGAGAATCGAGGAGTCACGAAGAATCCGCCATGACAGAAAGTCACAAAAATAGTGCACAAATCGATGAAATAATCAATCCTGATCCCACATATGGTAAGGGAGTCTACACCAACACTGATCTATAATACACTGAACTATAATACACTGAACTATAATACACTGATCTATAATACACTGAACTATAATACACTGATCTATAATAAACTGAAATAAAGTGCAGTCACATATAACTGAAGCTGTTATATTCATCGCTTGCTAATGGACCGATATTTTTTTATTATTTCATTACATTTTAGTTCCATTGTTCTGTTTTTTATTTACAGATACAATAAAGACATAGAAATAACAAATATTATAAACTCATCATCATCATCGAGTGCCGTATCCGCAACAAAGGTTGGCTACCATGGATCGCCATTCCACTCTGTTTCTTGCTTTGATGGTGCAGGTTGACATAGATTGACTTGTCCATCTTTTGATGTTACTCGTCCATGTTAGTCTTGGTCTGCCTCTGCCTCTTTTACCTTGTATTTTCCTTTCCAATATTACTTTTAGTAGGCTGTTGTGTCTTTTAACGTGCCACAAAAATTTCATTTGTCTTGTCTTAATTGTATTTAGTAGTGCTCTTTTCATTTTAGTTGTTTTAAAACTTCATCATTTGTTTTCTTTTCCCTCCATCCAATGCCACATATTCTTCTATAAATCCACATTTCAAAGGCTTCTAAATAAACTATTAAACATAATAAAATAATGCTAATATGAAAAATACAATTTATAGAAATAGATTAAGAGAAGCTGGTGGAAAGAATGTGGAAATCATTATAACTTGTTAATCCAATTTGTGTGTCTAGCCAGAGTATTTTATCTTTTGGCTTTAGTTCCGTAGTTTAATTTTTTTCAAATTTGATTAGTATTCTTTTACTTTTGGCTTTTTTTCTTTGGTTTCCATACAGCAGATCTTTTTAAACGGCTCTTTTTTTTTTTTACAAATCATGATTGTGTAATATTTGTTTTATCGACGACTAGAGATATGGCTTGTTAGTATTCTTCGCCCATCCTTATATAAAACAATTTGGGTTTGAAAATATTTAGCTCGTCGAGCTTGCAAATACTGTGTTCTTACATATTACTTATGAGGGTTGTGCCAAGTAGGCTCGTATATTTTATTCTCCTTTAATTTTTAGAACCAGGAGACAATTAATATAACTACGTGACTATTAAGGATAAGTAACTGCAACTGCATTTTTATAACGTGCATTTTGTAATGAAAGACTATCTTGTTGCTTTGTTTTAACGCAAGTTACTTTTACAACGTCTTATACATGTGCCTTGTTTTCTAAGGTTTTACTAATATATATTGCTGGTTATTTTTTACGTGGAACGTTATACAAATGTCATTTACGTGTTTTTATTACCTCATGTAGAGCCAGTCTTAACATATGGAAGTGAATCATGCGCAATAGGACAAGAGACAAGAAAATCATGGAAGCTGTAGAAATGTGGTTTTACATAGGAAGATTGAGAATACCGTGGACAGCTAAGAAGAGTAATGAAAACGTTTTGAAAGAGGCTAAAGCAAAGAGAGACCTAATTTCCAATATTAGGAAGAAACAATCATAATTTTTTGGCCATGTAATGCGAAGGGAACAGCTTTTATGTATTGTGACAACTGGGAAAGTTGAAGGATAAAGAGATAGAGGGAAGCAAAGAGCAAAGATACCAGACAGCTTAAGAGAATGGCTTGGCAGAAGGTCAACAAAAGAAATGATAAATAACTGTTGAGATCGAAAGTTGTGTATAGACATGATCACCTACACCACCAGGTGCAGTACTTGATGATGATTACCTCTGGTCCAATAAATATATTCTGCAAAGCTATCATTTTATATCGCATAATTAATTTTCCAAACATATTTTTATATACATTCTGTAACCAGGAATCTGCTCAATAAATAAATTATTGCAGCTTCAATGGTTTTGCTGTGAATGTCTTGATAATATAATTATATATTTCTTTTACAAACAACCCTACCACGCCCGGTTATATTTTTTTTTTCAATTTTACAGCACTGAGCTCTGTAGATTCAACCTTTTCTTTCAGCACATCATTTTTTCTACTGTAATTCCTTTAATATTTCAATTTTTAACCCTACCTATTTCAGCAATTTAAATCTCACTTCATTCAATAATCTCATTGTTGATTCTACTTTTTCTCAATACTGTAAATGTCAACATATATCCTATTAAGAATGCCATTGTCAATGTTACATCTGTTAACACTATTTATCAACACTTTTTGTTAACATTATTTGTCAACAATATTTGTCAACACTATTTGTCAACACTATTTGTCAACATTATTTGTCAACACTATTTGTCAACACTTTTTGTCAACACTATTTGTCAACATTATTTGTCAACACTATTTGTCAACACTATTTGTCAACATTATTTGTCAACATTATTTGTCAACATTATTTGTCAACACTATTTGTCAACACTATTTGTCAACATTATTTGTCAACATTATTTGTCAACACTATTTGTCAACACTGTTTGTCAACATTATTTGTCAACATTATTTGTCAACATTATTTGTCAACACTATTTGTCAACACTATCTGTCAACATTATTTGTCATTATTATTTGTCAACATTATTTGTCAACATTATTTGCCAACATTATATGTCAACATTATTTGTCAAAACTATTTGTCAATATTATTTATCAACATTATTTGTCAACATTATTTGTCAACATTACTTCTTTAACACTGTAAATTGAGTACACATGTTTGTTTACAACTATAATCGCGTGTGATTACCGATTAAAAGAATCAACCTCACTGTACTCAAGTCTGACCTATGTGTGATCAGTTCGCTATAACGCACCGAGCAAAATATCCGTAATGATAGTTCATGTAGAAAGTTGATTATATACCACTGCAATCTGTTCGTTTGGTTGTCACATCCTAACTGCGCTTCGCTTGAATTCCACTTCCCAAGAAGTCCATAACTACTCGCATATCGGTCACCGTGATGCACATTAATAAACGTCCATTCACAGACTTTCAAATATCTTCCATATCTGGCTAGAAAGATGCTCTTAAAGCAGCTTGACATTTCTTTATTTGCTGTAGACTCATCATCATCATAATCATCAAGTGCCGGGCCTGCTGGCGTTGGTGATCATGTTTCTCCACAACTTTCGATCTCGACAGTTATTCATCATTTATGTTGTTGACCTCTGGTTGTCTGTCAGGTCGGGTAATTTTACCTGATACTGTATGCAGTAAACTGTACAACCTGTGGCTGCCCTACTGGCTTGAAGGTAAGCTCGGGAGAGTAAAAGGCTAAGGGAGGGTACCCCGAAGTAAAACAACCCCACTGCCTTGTAGGTGAGACTTTTTAGTCAAAGGCTAGCTGAGCCAACCGTAAACAAACCGACGGAAGGCAACAGAAAAACCACCGTCGTAACTTCTTTGTACAATCATGAATTGCTGTAGACTACACCATAACAATAAGCTTTCTATCTCAAGCAGCAAAGAAGAAAATCGATTCATTCGAAACAAAATGCTGTAGAAAAATCGTTAAGATACCTTGGATAATTAAAAAGAGCAACAAAGACATATTACAAGATTTAAACATTAAAAAGAACTGGCTTATAAACACTATTATACAGAGTAATTTAAAATACTATGGCCATGTCATAAGACACAGCAGCCTGGAAAATAATAATGTAAGGCATGGTTCCTGGACGACGCATCAGAGGCAGACGAAGAAGACGGCGGTTTCAAGACATCAAGGAGACCTTGAATATGACAACAGAAGAATTGGGAGATCTGGCTAGTGAGAAAGATTGTTTTAGACGGGCTGCAGTGAATGCCACGTTCTGTGGGAGATATGACTAGAGACAGATACTTTTAGACGGTCTGCAGTGAGTGTCACGTTCTGTGGGAGATTTGGCTAGAGACATACTTTCAGACGGAATGTGGTGAATGCAACGTTCTGTTGGAGATCTGGCTAGAAACAGATTCTTTTAGACGGGTTGTGGTGAATGCAATGTTTTGTGGGAGATCTGACTAGAGACGAGAATTCATTCAGACGGGCTGTGGTGAATGCATCGTTCAGTGGGAGATCTGACTAGAGACGAGAATTCTTTTAGTCGTGCCGTAGTGAATGCAATGTTGTGTGGGAGATCTGACTAGAGACGAGAATTCATTCAGACGGGCTGTGGTGAATGCATCGTTCAGTGGGAGATCTGACTAGAGACGAGAATTCATTCAGACGGGCTGTGGTGAATGCATCGTTCAGTGGGAGATCTGACTAGAGACGAGAATTCTTTTAGTCGTGCCGTAGTGAATGCAATGTTGTGTGGGAGATCTGACTATCAGACGGGCGGTGGTGAATGCAACGTTCTGCAAAAAACATGCGTTCTGATGATGATGATCTGGAGAGATAAATGTATATGTGGGCCATTCATGAGTGAATACAACACATATATGATCTTCCTAAAACACATGTTGGGGGCAAGATTATGTGTCGCCATAATTTCAGAGTTATCTTTTCAGTCTCGTTGGCTTATTCTGTCGAGCACAATTTTCCTATTTTTACCAGATAATTCTTGAGCAACTTGACGGTAACCTTTGAGATCTAAAAGGTTGGAAACCTCAAAATATCTGATCTGCTTGTGACAAAGACGTTCATTCAAATACACATGCTCATTAAGCTGTCTACACTACCATCCCCCACAAAGAAACCCCGCTTGATTGCATATGTATGTAGCTTTTCTTGTACGTGAGCCACACGTCACGACTGCATAACACAATTAATCTATTTCCTATAGGTCACGTGATTTTGCAATCACCTGAAATGTCAGCTAGATATTTACTGAGAAAACCCACACTTAATAAATGACAACGACATGTCAATTACTTATTTATGTTTATAGATCAATGGTGTAAAAAAATGGAATCTAAAATATCTTCTGAGTTCTAGATACTTTTTTTTTTATTTAATTGAAGTACTATTTTACTGTATTCCATTTTATGCCCAATCGTGACCAAATCATGCAGGTAATTCCAAATCTTTCCATTGTTTATTATATCTTTTATTTATGTTTTGATATGTGTTAGCCTACATCAATGGTTCTGAAAATATTGTTCAGATGGTTTCCTATAACGTTTAAACTGATTCGTGAAATTACAATTATCTCCCAAAACAGAAATAATATAAAACAGTATTCATTCTCACTCGGGGGGACTGGTTGGTCTCGAGGCAAGATGCCGGCTTCGAGACAGAATGGTTGTGGGTTCAAATCCCGGCTACACCGGTTGGGAGGAAAAAATATGAGTGCCTCGGAAGTCAGAGTTTTCTGCCTGTGCGGCGAGGAACCCCTGTGCACACGGCTGCCATGGAAAAATGTATTAGCATGCAAAATTTAGTTCCTAGTCTCTAGGTATTTCGTCAGAGGTAAAAGCTGGCGAACGCAAAAAGACCCCACGTTTCGGCTCAATAGGCCTTCAGCAGGAACAAACCTATGTATGTCTGAGTGTTGTTTGTTCCTGCTGAAGACCTATTTAGATAAAATGTCGTCTATTAATTACTTAAGGCTTTAAACATACCATTATTTGCATTTCTCGACAGAGACATACGCCATCAACAAACCCATTCCAACCCTGAATGTCCTTTGTTGTTTCTTGTAATCTACTCCACTAGTCATTTAGTTCATGTTTGTGATCAACGTTTTGTCTCCAAGTGTTTATAGTTCTTCCTCGTTTTTTCTTTCCTTCATAGATCCACGTTACAACTTGTCAGATAAAACCTGTAGTCGACTTTTCAAGCGTATTTCGAATTGCCTTTTTACTGTAACCAATAATCCCCTGATCTCACATTCTTTTTTTTAAAATTGGTCTCCAAGATGGCGGATGCAGTCCACGTCCTCTCGATCGCTGAAGAAAGTGCACCCAGGGTCTGATTAATTTCGGATCTCCGTTGCACTTTTCTGCGTTAAAGTAAAAATTATGATATACTTAATGCATCTGTGTCACTAAAGCGAGGTCGTAGGCTGACAACAGACCGTTTTCGACAAATCAAGTGTTGTGAATTTTTTTTATATTTATATATATTTTTTTTTGGGGGGGGGGGATATGACGTCATGGGACGCACCAAGATGGAAGATTGTTCGCGTCCGTGCCATGGTGTAAACAATGTTGACTGAACATCACGCTATCTGTTATCACAGAGAGTTGACGGATTTTTAGAAATGTAAGCTCGGGTTTGATATTAAATGTTTGTATACAGTTCGTTAAACACCGCTGTAGATCAAGTCTTTATTCTGCTGGCTTTGTTCGCGACCTTGGAAGTTAATGACCTAATTTGTGCAGCCGGTTGGTTTGGGACGAATTGTACGTTACAATATCACTGCTATAATGACTCAGTTTGTGACAAAACTACAGGGACATGCCGAAATAATGACAGTTGTCTGCACGAATATTTCGGACCCCAGTGCCAGTACTTGGATCTCGTTTACAAAGACGCCCAAAAATCTTAACCTGCTTTCCTGTTTTATAACAGCGACACCACATGTAATCCGGACACAGATTATACATCAGTTGCGGCAACTCTCAATCAATCTTTGCCGTTCTCCTGGTTTAGGATTTATGTGAATGACTTAACAAATCCGGACAATTTCATAGTAAAACTAAATGGTTGTGCCTCATGTAACAATGAATCACAGTTTGTAGTTAGTTCACACGAGATTGATGTCTTTGCCTCTGGGGCTGGTCTGATCAACAAGTTACGGATTGAAGGGGCGATAGTTGCAAAGACCTGCTCCATCTACATTGGCGGGGGTCGGAATGTGGCTCTCAAACAAAACACAGACCAAACCGACACATTTAATGCTTGTTATACAGGAGACGGATGTGGACCAGAGGCCGCAGTTAATGGCAAAACAAAGACCAATCTCTATGACAATGACTGCAAACACACATACAATTAAGAAGTGGAACCAATTCTGTTTACTGGTATCTGAACTTTGCCACACCCCAGAAGACTCACACCATTCGAATTTATCATCGAGCTAGCACTATGATTCGGGTAAAGAATGCCACACTAAGGGCTTTCTCTGACAGCGGCGGTGTAGTGTTCCAGTATAATGATATATCATACCCAAACATTTATGTGAACACTATTGTAGTTACCACACAAGCGACAATGGCACACATTAAGATTGAGTTCTCACCGACCATTTCGCAAGCCGACAGTGCACTGACGGTGAGTGAGGTGCAAACATATACAGACACCTATTGTCTGGACGGGCATTCATGGTTGTTTTGTGCAGTGTGTAGTGGGTGCTACAACGTCATCATCGGTACGTGTCACGGCAACTGTTCACATGGGATCTAAGGACACGACTGCTTCAGGTCTTGTCTTAGTGTCTGTCCTTTATGTGAGGAAAAATATGGAAAATGCCTACAATGTAAACGTCCTGGCTACACCTGTAGTGACACTAGTCCCGATGGTAATTTTGGGCTACAGTGCAAACAGACGTGTTCTGATGGCTGTGACATCCTATGTGACCAGGAAAGTACAGACTGTACGTGCAAGGAAACGTACTACGGATCAGACTGCACTCTCAAAAGTCTCAATCTCTGGACAACTGTTTGAACGAAACCTGTGAACAGTTAATCGGGGCCTGCGTCTCGTATGTCGATGATTCCCACGTTAAGATGAGTCTGCCGACTACAAGAACTCAAGCATATGGATACCTTAATGTGTTTCTGTGCTGGACATGGTTCATATCTTGATATTTTTCTGTGCTAGCCATAGCTCATATCTTGATGCATTTATGTGCTAGCCATGGCTCATATCTTAGCTTGTGTGTGTGTCCTGGCCATGACTCATATCTTGGTGTGTGTCATTTTAATAATATCTCATATCTTGGTGTGTCCGTGTTAATCATGTCTCATATCTTTATGTGTGTATGTGTTTAGTAATATTTCATATCTTAGTGTGTATCTGTGTTAGTCATGTGTCATATCTTTGTGTTTGCATGTTTGGGTTAGTGATATCTCATACCTTTGTGTGCATGTTTATGTTAGTCATATCTCAAATCTTTGCGTGTGCATGTCTGTGTATGTCACATCTCATATCATTGTGTGTGCATGGCTATGTTACTCACATCTCATATTTTTGTGTGTGCATGTCTATGTTGGTCATATCTCATATTTTTTAGTGTGCATGTCTATGTTGGTAATATCTCATATCTTTGTGTGCATGTCTATGTCAGTCATATCTCATATCTTTATATGCATGTTTATGTTAGTCATGTGTCATATCTTGATGTGTGTCAGTGTTAGTCATGCCTCGTATCGCTATGTGCATGTCTGTGTTGATCACATCTCTTATCTTTGTGTGTGCATGTCTGTGTTGGTCACCTCTAGTGACTCGAGCAGATGGTGCTCGTAAACCCTGGAGGGCCGACCATCTAAGGGCAGAATCCCCCTACAGAAAGATCATCTGCAGCTTTGCAGGAAGATTGGGGACAATCAAAGGATAAGGAATGCAAACCTGAATAAAATGCTGGCTGAAATCGGATACACTGGGCCACTGGCGCAGAACACAGTGCAACGTTTTAACGGGTGTTCAATCAGAGTGGATCTGGCAGACTCTAATTGTGATGTTCTGTCTGTGGGGGCGATCAACACACTTAACCTGATAGCTGACTTCATGTGAGAGTCTGGGATCCTACTCTGATTGAATCATAAACGCAGAGAGAGAGAGAGAGAAAGAGAGAGAGAGAGAGAGAGAGAGAGAGAGAGAGAATGAGACCTTCCACCGTCTAGATCTGATCTGCGCTTTACGTCACATTGGTGCTGTTCATGACCGTTGTTGGAATTCTTTGACGCAATTTATTTCCATGTTACACATTAATGTAAACTACTTCGTCAGTCGCAGTTTTGTCTCTTTGGGGAATTTGCTTCGTGCTTTGTTCGTTGTAGGCTGCTTACACTAGAGTAATCAGACATAAATCTAAAGGGAGCGAGATTGTGTGTTCGGCGACATTGTTGTGTGCTACGTCATCGTAATGGTTCCCTAAACCGGTCGTGCACAAATCTTACGATCTGCTGTTTGATGTGAGACGGGGATAATTTGACGACTGACTGTGTGTCTATATGTTCGGAATTGGAGTCATCAACGATGGCCTAACATCATCAAGTGCTACGACGATCATCATTTTCAAGAGGACGTAACTTACCGGTATAGAGGGATAGGCGACGAGAACAGTTGGAGGCTGTGCATGAAAAGTGTTCCTTGTTGTAGTTTCCTCATATTACAAGTCGCCTGTCTGTGTTAGTCACCTCTAGTGACGCGGGCAGATGGTGCTCGTAAACCTGGGAGGGCCGACCATCTAAGGGCAGAATCCTCCAACAGGAAAGATCATCTGCTGCCTTGCAGGAAGATTGGGGACAATCAAAGGCTAAGGAAAGCAAACCTGAATGAAACCTGGCTGAAATCGGATGCACTGGGCCACTGGCGCCGAACACAGTGCAATGCTTTAACAGGTATTCAAGCGGAATGGATCTAACAGGCTTAAACAGACAGCTGTCTTCGTGTCTGGAGTCCTACTCTGATTGAATCCTGATTGCAGAGAGAGAGAGAGAGAGAGAGAGAGAGAGAGAGAGAGAGATTATTCTTTTTCCTTTTGAAATTACGCGACCGGCTTTTATAAAAGTTAAATAGCCTGAGACACCAGTCATATAACTGCCGCGATAGCTCAGTGGTTAGTGAACTGGACTACCTAAGGACAAGAGGTCAGGTTCGATCCTGAGGCTTCCAGGTACACCCAGCCTTAAAGGAGTACAGGTTTTTTTTTCTGGGAATGTCAAGCGGTACGGGCGTAAAACCGACTACATTATCCCAAAAATCATGTGCTGAAGGTTTGTAAAATATTATGATCACTAACACCTTATTCCTTATACGTCACTTGGCGTAACGGGGCTCGTTACCTTTTTTTTACCAATCATTGAGTTATTGAGTTATTTGCGGGTCATCATCATTGCACTCCGAACATGTCCATAGGTGCTCAGATCCCCTCCTCAGCAAGTCCCTCAGTGTCCATCGACTGACGACTCCAGTTCTGTGTTGGTTGATAAGTCTTCTTACACGGCCACCAAGTTTCTCATTTCTGGCTGTGCCCATCTTAACTCCCATTTCCATCATCCGAAGAAGTGATTTTACCAATCATGTAATATTTTAGTAACTGTTCTTTATATCAGTCGAAGGATTAGAGGACCTCTTGTCCAGATTTGATTAGTTCACTAACTTCTGTTCTACTGCAGCTCCTTCGATTAATAGCCTGTGAGAAGCATTGACCATGTTGTCGTTTGTTTGTTTGTTTGTTTGTTTGTTTGTTTGTTTGTTTGCGTAAGCCAGCTTGTGAAGGCCTGGCGGGCTAAATTTTACGTAAGTAAAGTCCCCCCGTCACGCCAAGTGGCGTATAGGGAAATATGGTGTTAGTGACCCTATATTTTACAGACCTTCAGCACAAGGTTTTTGGGGTAATGTGGTCAGTATTACGCCCGTGCTGCTTTACTTTCCCAGAAAAAAATCCGGTACCCATTTAAGGCTGGGTGAACCCGGAGGCCGTCGGTTGGGATCGAACCCTACCTCTTGTCCGTGGTAGTGCAGTTCACTAACCACTGAGCTATTGCGGCTCCCTAAATTTTACGTGAATATTACATTTTCCTTTTTTTTTTTTTAACAGCACCCATTTGCTCATGTGTTCCGCACCATACAGGTAGATATTCTCCGACTTCAAGGCAATTGTTTATCGTCAGAGGGAAGGCGTCTTACAGCAGCAGAGCTGGATGCCTTTAGGACCCATAGCTAATAGCTTGCACCAGGATCGGTGAACCAGAACCGCATAGAACTTACTCCACTTCTTCGCTGTGCCTCGAGAAACAGACTAACCAGTTTAGTCTGGCCGAACGAGTAGGGATCGAAGAAGGAAGGCAATCCCGGTACACAAACATGTCGTGTTGAAGTCGAATGTGTTGGGTTGAACGGCGCAAGTATCAGTTTTACTGCAACCACAACACAAAACACACACGCCCATTTAACGTCCTTTTAAGGGCGGATGACGAAGAGATGCATACCTTTAGTTACGAACAAAAGTAAACTTTGTTTATCGTCGAGAGGTTTTGACAAATGTTTCATACGATTTGCTTGGGAGCGACCACTTTTCGCCTGCTGTTTCCAATTTCCAATTGCCAAGGGTTCATCAACGTTCTTAGAAAGCAAACGGGACCTCCTGTTTTATTTTTATTTTATTTTCTTTCTGTCCGAGAGGGCTAGACATCGAATCTTACCACACAAAGAGGGCTAGACATCGAATCTTACCACACAAAGAGGGCTAGACATCGAATCTTACCACACAAAGAGGGCTAGACATTGAATCTTACCACACAAAGAGGGCTAGACATCGAATCTTACCACACAAAGAGGGCTAGACATCGAATCTTACCACACAAAGAGGGCTAGACATCGAATCTTACCACACAAAGAGGGCTAGACATCGAATCTTACCACACAAAGAGGGCTAGACATCGAATTTTACCACACAAAGACGGCTAGACATCGAATCTTACCACACAAAGAGGGCTAGACATTGAATCTTACCACACAAAGAGGGCTAGACATCGAATCTTACCACACAAAGAGGGCTAGACATCGAATCTTACCACACAAAGAGAGCTAGACATTGAATCTTACCACACAGAGAGGGCTAGAAATTGAATCTCGCTACCCAAAGAGAGTTAGACGTAGAATCTCACTACTCAGACAGGACTAGGCATCGAATCTCACTACCCAGAGAGAGCTAGACATCGAATCTCACTACCCAGAGAGTGCAAGACAACGAATCTCACTACCCAGAGAAAACAAGACATCTAATCTCACTCCCCAGAGAGAACGAGACATCGAATCTTACTACACAGAGAGGGCTAGACATCGAATCTTGCTACACAGAGAGGGCTAGACATCGAATCTTACCACACAAAGAGGGCTAGACATCGATTCTTAGCACACAGCGATGGCTAGACATCGAATCTTACCACAAAGAGAGGGCTAGACATCGAATCTCCCCACCCATAGACGGCTAAACATCGAATCTCACTACTCTGAGACAGGAGAAGATAAGGCCACAAATAAACCACGGAATCCAAAAGAGAAAATGCATCATCTGTAGGAAAATTCGAACCAGGTATCTTCTTGTACAGAATCCGAGGTCTAATCTCTAAGCCATTCAGTCCTCCCTCCCCACCAACACACAACGAGGGTTGATGTTTATTAAAGAAATTGATCAACAAATCCACACTGAATGTCTTGATGATGTCCAAGTCTGCCTTCCTCTCTTTTTCGGCATTGGCCATCAGCATCTACACAGCGCCCTTATCTCATCAATTATTCTGTTAATTTGTTTGCTGGCAGTAATTACTGTATTTAATATTTGTGTGCCAACAAAATTCGCAAGATTTCTTCCCACGTGATTTCGTTCATCCAATTATCTTAAGCGACTTCTATTTTGTTTCCTCTTGTCTTATATGGAAAACAAATATATTTGTGATCAATTATGTATCTGTGACAGGAAATAATTATAGCCATGACTTCTTTTCACCCAGGACAGCCCAGAACAATTTCCTGTAAACTAATATGATTTAAGTAGTCCCGAGATATGAATATATAGTTTGTAAGTAACTGAAAGCTGGAATTTCGCCAGTTTACATTCTTGTGTTACGATCGTTGGCAACGATAATAGAAATGTAACTACACTATAGCTTCAAAGACCTGGTATAATATGATTATTATCGTTTTATGGGATTGGCCATACACAGTTCTATCAAATATTTTTTGTAGAAGAAAACGAACTGGAGAGATTACTGGGCCAGCTTTTTTTTACATCTTTGCTCCTAATAGAACTGTGACCATACAATATTACTCTCAACAACAATAAGGTAGTTATATATTTACTTTTAGCTTTTGAACGTGGAGTTGTGTATGTAAGTAAATTAAAGGTTCCCTCCCCGACCATGATTGGCGTGTCGAGACTATGGTGTTAGTGCTCATACTTGTCCATGACCACTGTACATTTTTGGGTGATGTGGTCGGTATCTCACCAGGCCGCCGTTACTTCACAGAAAAATTACTGGTACCAATTTTTAAAGAATCCCCGGATCTTTAGCAGTGTGGAAAAAAATTGTGTTTCTGAAATAGAACCCGGACCATTCTTTACTGAAAGCGAGAACACTCACTACTCAACCACCATATATATATATATATATATATATATATATATATATATATATATATATATATACAGCTTGGGGGAGTCGCGATAGCTCAGTGGTTAGTGGACTGGACTACAAAAGACAAAAGGTAGGGCTCGGTCTCCACCGACGGCTCCAGTTCACCCAGCATTTAATGGGTACCGGATTATTTTCTGGGAAAGTAAAGCGGCACGGGCTTAATACCGACCACATTACCCCAAAAATCATGTGCTGAGGGTCTGTAAAACTTATGGTCACTAACACCATATTCCCTATGCGCCAATTGGCGTGACGGTGATACTTTACTTTTTATACAGCATGGATTCTCATATATATGTATATTTATATACAGAATAGAGTCTCATATATATATATATATATGTATTAGCAAGTAAGCACGTAAATGGCTGGGAGTACCACCAAGACTGACGGATGTAGCGCTGTACAGTAGATTCGACCAGAGGTGTAACGTAGAGTAAGTGTAATTATTGTGTACCGAATCTATTGTAAGCTTTGGAGTCAATGCAGCAGGAGGTCGACGCCAGGGAGTCATGATCCAGACGGATCCACCTCCCTTAGAGTGTTAAGAAACTAAAGTGCCGAAACACTTGCTCGACGGAGCCCCTTCTGATGATCAGATTCCATCCTGCTGCGAAGCTCTGTATAAAAGGTGTCGTATTACTCTATATCAATTATCATGCCTGCTAACACAGATGATCCTGTTTTCCAATAACCTTTTCACAGCGGATTCTTGGTGGTATTATAGTGGCCATGGTACATTTTCTTAGTTATGAAGTATTATTTAGCATAATTCTGCAATAGTACATTACAAAGTTATCATAAGAGACACAGCAACTGAAAATGTTTACAGTATCTCTAAAATATGATCGTTTTACACCAAAGAAGTTTACATTTTTCGCATTTTGAAATGTTTATTTCATAAATGTTATTGAACTAAAATACCCCTACAATTGACAATTAACTCCACTAGAATGTTCATATTTGTATACGTTGTCACGAGTTTGAAACACTCCAATGAAATATCAATCTCAAGAATGAATGGACTGTAGTTTCTTCAGGAAATCATCATTTATAAATGTAACTGTATGGTTGACTTCCGGTCATGCCACCCTCTAAAACTATCAAGTAAGTATCTTTTCTCTTTCAATTATTGCATATATAAATATATATGCAATAAGTGAATATACATATATATCATCCTCATCATCATCGAGTGCCATCTCCGCATCGAAGGTTGGCTACCATTCTGCTCTGTCTCTTGCTTTGTTGGTGCAGGTTATCATAGGTTGGTTTGTCCATCTTTTGATATTACTCGTCCATGTTAGTCTCGGTCTACCTCTGCCTCTTTTTACCATGTTTTTCCCCTCTAGGATTACTTTTAGTAGGCTGTTGTGTCTTTTAACATGGCCCAAAAATCGTATTTGTCTTGTTTGAATTGTATATATATATATATATATATATATATATATATATATATATATATATATATATATATATATCCTCTTTCTGAAAGTTTTCCAGATATTAAAAAAGGGTCTACACAGAAATCTAGACTAACTTTCCTTTTTGAGAGTGTAGCATTCTATCGCCACGTTGTTCGATTTCTGTGTATATTCTTATATTATTTTTTTTTGGTCTTCTTCTTTGTTGTTCCTGCTTAAGGCCTTTTGGCCGAAAAATCGTTCAACGTTTGTTTTGTTTCTAACTTACGTAAAGCTGTTACCATACCACTTTTTCCGTTTTTTTTTTAATTGTCATTATTATCATCAGCTTTAAAGCACCTTTACATTTCTATGCGTCTTGACGCCTTTACCATTACCAAAAGGGTCTATCTTTTCATGTCTGGGGAAAAACTAAAGGTAGCCCCACTTTCCGTTTGGTAGTGTGTTAGTGACGTCACTGTACTAAGCCCCAGCTTCGTGAGGCAGGGTAGTAATGTGTTAATGACGTCACTGTATAAAGCCCCAGCTTCATAGGCGGGGTAGTAATGTGTTAGTGACGTCACTGTACTAAGCCCCAGCTTCATAGGCGGGGTGGTAATGTGTTAGTGACGTCACTGTATAAAGCCCCAGCTTAATGAGGCGGGGTGGTAATGTGTTAATGACGTCACTGTATAAAGCCCCAGCTTCATGAGGAGAGGTAGTAATGTGTTAGTGACGTCACCGTACTAGGTCCCAGCTTCATAGGCGGGGTGGTAATGTGTTAATGACGTCACTGTATAAAGCCCCAGCTTAATGAGGCAGGGTGGTAATGTGTTAGTGACGTCACTGTACTAAGCCCCAGCTTCATGAGGCGGGGTAGTAATGTGATAGTGACATCACTGTACTATGCCCCAGCTTCATGAGGCAGGGTAGTAATGTGTTAGTGACGTCACTGTACTAAGCCCCAGCTTCATGAGGCTGAGTTGCTAGTTCTCGTTGTCGCTGCCTTTCCTTCCCAGAGAATATCTCTGGTACTCATTGTACAGTGGCTGGGTAGACCCCGAACCTGGGAAAATAATTTTGCCTCAACTGCCATTTAAACCCCTAATCTTCAGGTCGGCAGGCGAGTTTACTAACCAGAATGCCACCGGGCTCTCTCTTGGTACATGGACCAAAAATATTTATGTGGTTGCCAAATGTTTTCGTGCCTGATGACCATTTGTCCATGATTCACTGCTTTATATATGTTGGTACTGAACTTAAGGACGGAGAAAGATCAAAGGATAGAACAGTGCTGAGATATAAGGACGCTTGCAGGGCTTCCTTGAGAGAATTCTCTACCAGCGAAAAATTCTGGCTGCAGATCGTAGCACATGGAGAACAAAAATAGAAAAAAACGGCACAACAACTTTCGAGGCAGTCTTCTTCTTCTACCTTTTAGCTCCCAGTGGAGCATAGGTTTTCAACAAACACTTTCCAAGTCGTTCTGTTTTTTTGCAATTCTTTTAAGATCACTCCATGTCTTCCCCATCATCCTCATCTCTGCTTCGATCTGTCTTCTCCAAGAATTCCTTGGTCTTCCTCTTTGTCTTTTCCCCTGGGGATTCCAAAAAAGGGCCTGTTTCGAGGCAGTGCTGATATCAAATTCAGAAAATAAAAGACGCAGGAGAAAGGAGGCCAGGCACTACGAACAGAACTTGCTCATTCTGCGGTCGAATCTGTCTATTAAATATTACCAGATCCAGCCACGAGAGAACAAAACAACATCCAACATAGGACACTAATATTTTACCAACCTACTGACTTATCTTGATTATGATTATAGTTATGATTAGTCGAAGGTCCCAGTATCACTGCAAATGGATTAAAATCCATAATTGTTCAACTGTCCTTGCCAGTGGAATCATCCGAATCAAAATTCATCTAATTGAAATATCCAAACTTAAGAAAAGCAGCTGCAGTCGCCATCATAGCAGTTACTGCACACGCCAAAAGACATAAAGCGAAGCGGCACCGAAAGTTAACGCAGCTGAACTGTCCTAAGTCATACGATATCGTCATTCTTCGTAAGCAATCGGAATATGGAGACACGATCCGGATGAAACACACAGCTCATGGTGTGCACAGAATACTAAACTCAGAAGCCCCGACACCAAGCCGGGACTTTGGAATATGAGAAAACTGCAACAAAGCACAATTTTCAGAATGAGCCTTAATGGTTCCTGCCGCCTATCCGCCATATTGACAGATTATCATGATTGCTTGTTACCAACCATCTGTAAAAGACGCTAAAGGCCATATATATATATATAATTGACTCCTGTAAAACTAATAACTAATTTTCTTAATTCGTCTTCAAAGCTGCGTCTAATATCTTTCTAATTTCATGAAATACATTCCCTGTTTGGACTACGTTCATCACTGTTGCATAAGGTGACCGTATTTTTGAAACCCTAATCCGGGACGGATTAATTTGACTTAAATTTTCCTTCAATAAAATGACATTCCTTCCGTCTTTTTCAAGTGAATAATACATATTTTAAAACTAATTAAAACACCTAACAATATAGGCTTATAAAACGCAATCAGGAGTTATTGAATTAAACGTTATTGAGTTTCAGTTTCAGTTTACAAGATTTAAATCTTGGGGCGCATTTTACTGTTATTGTTTCGCCAAATGAACAGCCAGTTCAACTTTTTAAACATCTTCTACACAACAACGGAATAATGTCTATTTTAAAGTCGAAGCGACGTTTACCAAATTAGCAAAATTGGTAAACGTTTGTGTCCCTAATGTATTTTAACAAATCCGGGACAATCGCTAAAAAATCGGCCAAAATCGGGAAAAATTTAGGACAGTAACAAGTCCGGGACAAATGTTGAAAAAACAGTAAAAAATCGAGACTGTCCCGGCAAAATCGCGACGTCTGGTACCATACTATTGCATCAACCAGAGTTATAGTTGTTTCTCAATAGGACAATCACATTATCTTTCTTAACCCTGTCCTATGTATATTTAAGTTACGATGCATTTCGAAGATTATTTTGTTTGTTTTGTTGGGGGGGGGGGGGGCGCTTACATTTTAAAATGTGTTTGTTCTTGAATCTGAAGCTTTTATTTTGTTTTTCAGCTTTTGTGGGTGCATAACGGTGTCAACCTCGTTAGGTTTTCAAACGCACTATCGGAAGGTGAGACAACAAAATAATGTGTGGTGTTCCAGTGGTTCTCAAGTTAACGCTGTGCCCTAGTCACACTTTATGTACGAATTGGAGTACAACTGAAAGTTTACAACTCGGACAAGAAGAGACATTGCTTGTAGTCGATGGCACTTGTTTTTTTTTATCTCTCTACTGCTCTTCTCTTTCATTCTCTATCTCTCTCACTCTCATTTTCCTCTTCTCTATCTTTGTTCTGCTCTTGTCACGTTCGTTTGTCCTTATTTTTGTCTGGTATTTTTTCTCTCCTTCTATCTTATCTTCTCACTATTCCGCTTTAGTTTCCCCGTTTCCCTCTTTTTTTTCATTCTCTCGTTTTCCCTCTTTCACTTGTTTCCTCCCCTCTTACTCCCCTCTCTCTCTCTCTCTCTCTCTCTCTCTCTCTCTCTCGTTCCCTCCTCGTTTAACTTCTCTCATTTCTCCTCTCACGTTTCCTCCTATAATCTCTCCTTTCCTTCTACCTCTCTCTCTCTCTCGTTTTCCTTCTCTCTCGTTTTCCTTCTCTCTCGTTTTCTCCTCTCTATCTCTCATCTCATCTCTTGTTTCTATCGCTCTCTAATCCGCCCCCCCCACCAACTCTAGATTCATCTCATCTCTTTCCTCTCTCGCTCTCTCCCTTTCTCCTTTCCTTTTCTCTTTCTCGCTTTTGCTTCTCTCACTCTCCCCGTCTGTCCCTGATCTCCACCTCTCTTTAATTTTTCCCTTTCTCTCGTTTTCATTCCCTCTCTCTCCCATTCTCTATCTCTCTCTATTCCTCACCCAATCCTCCATCTCTTTCAACACTTCAATCTAAACCCAAGAAGTAAAATATCTAAAATGAAAATCTACTCTTTTTCCTTTCGCATTCCAATTTACCTACTCAACTTACTTCTCTATCTATCTATCTATCTATCTATCTATCTATCTATCTATCTATCTATCTATCTATCTATCTATCTATCTATCTATCTATCTATCTATCTATCTATCTATCTATCTATCTATCTATCTATCTATCTATCTATCTATCTATCTATCTATCTATCTATCTATCTATCTATCTATCTATCTATCTATCTATCTATCTATCTATCTATCTATCTATCTATCTATCTATCTATCTATCTATCTATCTATCTATCTATCTATCTATCTATCTATCTATCTATCTATCTATCTATCTATCTATCTATCTATCTATCTATCTATCTATCTATCTATCTATCTATCTATCTATCTATCTATCTATCTATCTATCTATCTATCTATCTATCTATCTATCTATCTATCTATCTATCTATCTATCTATCTATCTATCTATCTATCTATCTATCTATCTATCTATCTATCTATATATCTATCTATCTATCTATCTATCTATCTATCTATCTATCTATCTATCTATCTATCTATCTATCTATCTATCTATCTATCTATCTATCTATCTATCTATCTATTGTCTTTTCGAGACGAAGACAGCACATATTGCGGAGATCACTGCTTCTAAAATCTATGGCGCTGTTTCCATAACAATACTTTTTACAATGACTGCTTGTCAAGCCATCGATCAATCTTCTTAGTCGCCTCTTACGACGTGCCTGGAAGGTCACAGTGTCACTATTCTTTACTTCCCTCGAAATGAGGCCCCGGTGACACACGGGAAATCTCAACTCACTTACAAAACTATATGTACCTTCTATGTTTATTTGTTCTCAGCCGATCTATTCTTATTGTTGAGTTAACCACACAAGATCAAACCTGTAGCCGTTAAAGTAAAATTACTAAACAAAAATTCTTGTAATAATGTCCCTTTTATCTGGACATAGAACACAACAAACAAAAAAAATTCTAGTAATAATGTCCCTTTTATCTGGACATAGAACACAACAACTACCTTGTGGACTAGTTTTTAGTTAGAATCGAAGGTTATGGGAGTACACCCAGAGTAAAAATCCGGAGGGAGGGACCCTAAGGCAGTGGACGGCGTTATCGTCTTTCTGGCATCCCCTGCACCTTCTTTCAATTCCGAACGTATGGACTTTGTCCCTCCTTCGGAAATCCTTGAAACGAAGTCGAGAGGGGGATAGTGCGACTGGGTAAAGCACTATCTCCATATCCTGTGCCCAGGCAGAGTAGGCAAAGTGAAATGAGGAAGAAAGCACCAATGTTTAAACTTGGCACATGGAACGTAAGGACCATGTGCCCTGGACTTACTAAAACAAGCACACTGAAAGAAGGACAAATTAGAACAACAGCACTCATAGATAAAGAACTAAATAGGCTACATGTTGATATTGCTGCCCTACAAGAAACAAGACTCTCAGGCTGTGGTTCTGTAAAGGAAGAAAACTATACCTTTTTCTGGCAAGGCCTAAGCCCCGAAAAACCACGTATACATGGAGTAGGCTTTGCTGTACATAACAAACACATAAACTCCATAACCACGCCAAAAGGAGTGTCCGAACGCTCATTGATACTTCAGCTTCATACAAAGAGTGGATTAATAAATATCATTAGTGCCTATGTACCAACGTTGGCTGCATCATACAAAGAGTGGATTAATAAATATCATTAGTGCCTATGTACCAACGTTGGCTGCATCATACAAAGAGTGGATTAATAAATATCATTAGTGCCTATGTACCAACGTTGGCTGCATCAGACGAAGAGAAAGACAACTTCTACCAACAACTTCAAATGATCATCGACTCACTTCCAAAAGATGAGCTATTATACTTACTCGGTGATTTCAATGCACGCACAGGATCTGATCATCGACTCACTTCCAAAAGATGAGCTATTATACTTACTCGGTGATTTCAATGCACGCACAGGATCTGATCATTGACTCACTTCCAAAAGAGGAACTATTATACTTACTCGGTGATTTCAATGCACGCACAGGATCTGATCATTGACTCACTTCCAAAAGAGGAACTATTATACTTACTCGGTGATTTCAATGCACGCACAGGATCTGATCATTGACTCACTTCCAAAAGAGGAACTATTATACTTACTCGGTGATTTCAATGCACGCACAGGATCTGATCTTTGACTCACTTCCAAAAGAGGAACTATTATACTTACTCGGTGATTTCAATGCACGCACAGGATCTGATCATTGACTCACTTCCAAAAGAGGAACTATTATACTTACTCGGTGATTTCAATGCACGCACAGGATCTGATCATTGACTCACTTCCAAAAGAGGAACTATTATACTTACTCGGTGATTTCAATGCACGCACAGGATCTGATCATTGACTCACTTCCAAAAGAGGAACTATTATACTTACTCGGTGATTTCAATGCACGCACAGGATCTGATCATTGACTCACTTCCAAAAGAGGAACTATTATACTTACTCGGTGATTTCAATGCACGCACAGGATCTGATCATTGACTCACTTCCAAAAGAGGAACTATTATACTTACTCGGTGATTTCAATGCACGCACAGGATCTGATCTTTGACTCACTTCCAAAAGAGGAACTATTATACTTACTCGGTGATTTCAATGCACGCACAGGATCTGATCATTGACTCACTTCCAAAAGAGGAACTATTATACTTACTCGGTGATTTCAATGCACGCACAGGATCTGATCATTGACTCACTTCCAAAAGAGGAACTATTATACTTACTCGGTGATTTCAATGCACGCACAGGATCTGATCATTGACTCACTTCCAAAAGAGGAACTATTATACTTACTCGGTGATTTCAATGCACGCACAGGATCTGATCTTTGACTCACTTCCAAAAGAGGAACTATTATACTTACTCGGTGATTTCAATGCACGCACAGGATCTGATCATTGACTCACTTCCAAAAGAGGAACTATTATACTTACTCGGTGATTTCAATGCACGCACAGGATCTGATCATTGACTCACTTCCAAAAGAGGAACTATTATACTTACTCGGTGATTTCAATGCACGCACAGGATCTGATCATTGACTCACTTCCAAAAGAGGAACTATTATACTTACTCGGTGATTTCAATGCACGCACAGGATCTGATCATTGACTCACTTCCAAAATATGAGCTATTATATATACTCGGTGATTTCAATGCACGCACAGGATCTGATCAACAATATTGGCCAACATGTCTAGGTCACCACGGCATTGGAAAAATCAACGGAAATGGCCAGCGACTCCTAGAATTCTGCTCAAATAATCACCTATGTGTAACAAATACCTACTTTAATGTGAAACACAAGCATAAAGTAACATGGCGTCATGCTAGAAAACTTGCTGACGCTATAAACGCCCTCTCCAAAGGAAAAGCTGCAGGAAATGACAACATCCCCACAGATGTACTAAAGGACAACCTAGGCGTACTACTTCCACACCTATACAAACTGCTAATTAAATGCTGGAGAAACGGAGAAATACCTCATGATATGAGAAATGCCAAGATTATAACGCTGTACAAGAATAAAGGAGACAGGGGCGACTGCAATAATTACAGAGGCATTTCTCTCCTTAGCACAACAGGCAAAGCTTTTGCTAGAGTCTTACTTAATCGCCTGCATAGACTTGCAGAACGGGTGCTTCCCGAGTCCCAATGCGGTTTCAGACCCGGGAGATCAACCAGAGATATGATCTTCACTCTTAGACAACTGCAGGAAAAATGTCGGGAACAAAATATGCCGCTCTATATTGCCTTTGTGGATCTCACAAAGGCATTCGACACAGTAAACAGAGATGGTCTCTACAAGGTGTTAGAAGGCATAGGCTGCCCTCCTAAATTACTTAGGCTGATAATTTCCTTCCATGAAGACATGAATGGCAAAATCCATTTTGATGGGAGTCCATCAGAGAATTTCAAAGTCAACAAAGGAGTGAAACAGGGATGTGTCCTCGCCCCCACCCTTTTTGAGATATTTTTGCTGCCCTCCTAAATTACACCTTCGAAAACAGCTCAGGAGATATTTACATTCGCACTAGACCAGATGGCTCACTGTTCAACCTAGCACGACTAAGAGCAAAAACCAAAACAAATGTTGCCCTACTTAAAGAATTTTTATTTGCTGACGATGCAGCCCTAGTCGCTCATAGTGAGGCCACCCTACAGTCGCTGATCAACAACCTGGATAAAGCATGCGACCTTTTTTCACTGTCAATTAACGTTCAGAAGACAGTAATACTAAATCAAGGTGACTTCAAACCTCTATTTATTACTCTAAAAGACTGCCCACTAGAATCAGTACAGAAATTTACATATCTTGGATCCACAGTTACGCAAACCATCTCTCTTGATGAAGAAATAAACTGTCGAATTGGTAAGGCAGCTACGACCTTCGGCAAACTCACAAAAAGGGCATGGAACAACGCTCCGGAAAATACTGGGATGGACGGTGGAGCGGATATGGCGATGACTGCAGTGAAACGGATTCCATAAATAGAATAGATAAGAATAGAATAGAACAGAATTACCACGAACAGATCGGTCTTCTATGATTCTCCAGTTTTTTTCCTACAGACTTGCTTCTGTGGGCCAACTTTTCGTTTTCTGGCTGTTGAGATCGGTGCGGTCTTGCAGTACATTACGGCCATACAGAGTGGTCTACAAAATTTAGAGAGGTTATCTCATTACGTGGATAAGATCGTCCTGATAATAAGGCCTTTATCTCAAAATTGTTGACATCACTGATCAGCTATTCTCGCACGAATAGCTCGAAAACAGCCAACGAGGCAAAGTGAGTGATTTTATGGGCATGGGATATTGCGGGCGAGTTGTATAAACAACGAGTAGGCGACGGCCGAAAGAGGAACAAAAAATGTTAGAACCTCTGTTCTAGATGAAACTGTGTCACGTGCCGTGGGAATTGTTTCCGAATCAGGAGCACAATAAGTTCAGGACTGTAATTTCAACAGATAACACAGATCAAAGGTAGCAAATAGAAGCTCATAGCCGCGTCTATAGAGAGTCATCAAGAAACATGAGACAGTACGCATTCGTGCGACTCCTTTTTTCGGTTAATTCCTTGAAAAAAATAAAAATGAAAACAGACTCCGCCATGCATTGAGCGTTGGTTTATGGAATATCGCTATACGTTTGTTAGCTTTCACCCGTTAAGTGGGCGTTGGTTTATGGAATATCGATACACGTTTGTTAGCTTTCACCCGTTAAGTGGGCGTTGGTTTATGGAATATCGATACACGTTTGTTAGCTTTCACCCGTTAAGTGGGCGTTGGTTTATGGAATATCGATACACGTTTGTTAGCTTTCACCCGTTAAGTGGGCGTTGGTTTATGGAATATCGATACACGTTTGTTAGCTTTCACCCGTTAAGTGGGCGTTGGTTTATGGAATATCGCTATACGTTTGTTAGCTTTCACCCGTTAAGTGGGCGTTGGTTTATGGAATATCGATACACGTTTGTTAGCTTTCACCCGTTAAGTGGGTTTTGGTTTATTGAATATCGCTATACGTTTGTTAGCTTTCACCCGTTAAGTGGGCGTGGGTTTATGGAATATCGCTATACGTTTGTTAGCTTTCACCTGTTAAGTGGGCGTTGGTTTATGGAATATCGCTATACGTTTGCTAGCTTTCACCCGTTAAGTGGGCGTCGGTTTATGGAATATCGCTATACGTTTGTTAGCTTTCACCTGTTAAGTGGGCGTTGGTTTATGGAATATCGCTATACGTTTGTTAGCTTTCACCCGTTAAGTGGGCGTTGGTTTATGGAATATCGCTGTACGTTTGTTAGCTTTCACCCGTTAAGTGGGCGTTGGCGCGTTGTGTCGCTAGTTTACAGCACAGCCACGATATCTGCACCTCGCGGTCCGACAAATCTTTATTCGGCCCGGGTAGATTTGTTTAACAATTGTTGCCCGAACAGCCACCTCTTTTCTGGTCTACTCTCTTCGACTTTAAACTGCCAGAGGTTCTTTAACGTGCGAGATCGTACACGGGATCTCCTGTTTTTCGCCGTTTTCCGTAAGGGCTAGATATCGGATCTCATTACTCAGAGACCGGGGGTGGGTAAAGCCACGAAGAAACCACGGGCTCGATTTTTAACAAACGTCCACCGCCTGTGGTGGGAATCGAACCTGGGACGTTTCTGTTCAGAAACCGACGTTTTACCATTATAAAAGTCTTCCCCCCCCCACGTACAATATGGCTTTAGAGCTAATATATTTATATCCATCTATATATTTTCAGATGGTATAGTCAGGACAACCCTAGATCGTCTGTCTTTCCTAGGAATCAAAGTCAAGTACCCATTTATGAATCTCAAACGTAAGCTAGAAAGAACGCATTTCAAATAAACTGAAACGAGACTAATCTAAACAAAAATACGTGTCGAGCTTTATCAAGTGAAAGTGTTAGAGTTACAACAGTTATGTGCTTAGAATGATTGAAGAAAGAGTTCCCCATCAAGCAGGCATGTGAAAGTCAAAAAAAAAAAAAAAAAAAAAAAAAAAAAAAAAAAAAGTGTTAGTGACCATAAATTTTACAGACCTTCGGCACATGATTTTTGCGGTAATGTGGTCAGTATTACGCCGGTGCCGTCTCACTTTCCCCGAAAAAAAATCCGGTACCATTAAAGGCTGGGTGAACCCGAAAGCCGTCGGTTGGAATCGAACCCTACCCCTTGTCCTTTGTAGTCCAGTTCACTGACCACTGAGCTATCGCGGCTCCCTAGTCATGTGAAAACCATCTGGCAAAAGATAACAACGCAGACCAAGAGAATAGCGATTTTGAAAAATTGATATGGAAAGTTCAACCACAAGAGTAAGAAACAACAGAGAACGATAAGAACAAACACCAAGTCGTCAAATACTATAATCGTAAGACAGCAATTTAAAAAAAATAATAATTGTGAAGATATATAAAAAAAACATAACAGGAGATCACGTACAAGGCTCTTCTCTTCTTTTGGTAGCGACCATTCCGATGGGAATCTATGAAAGGAGAAAGAAAGAGAGGTGAACAGTGAAAGAGATGAGATAGAGAAGCATCGATGAGTGGACAAGCCTCCACTTTGCAGAATCCCAAAGAATGACTAAAAAAGTAAAGAGCCCCGTCACGCCAAGTGGCGTATAGGAATATGGTGTTAGTGACCATAATTTTTACAGACCTTCAGCACATAATATTTGGGGTAATGTGGTCGGTAATAGGCCCATGTCTCTTTACTTTCCCAGAAAAAAAGCTGGTTCTCATATACGTCTGGGTGATCCTGGAAGCCTTCGGTCAGGATCGAACCCGACCTCTTATCCTTAGTAGCCCAGTTCACTAACCACTGAGCTCCCAAGAATGACTAAAGATATAAGTAAATAGAGAAGATTAACGAAAAGTGTTAGTAGTGTTCAGTGACACCCAGGATTATGGAATGATGATGATGATGATGATGATGTTGATGATGCAGAAGAGGAAGAAGAAAAAGAAGAAGAAGGAAGTATCCCCAGCAAACTCTAGAATTTATTTTTTGTTGATGAAACACTATGTTCAAGTCTAGAAAAAACGAATTAAAAAGTATCATAATGTTCAAAAGGAAAATACAAAGATTGACACCAAATGATGGGAAGCAAACTAAGGGACTGGACAATTGGCTCAAATGTTACAACACATATTTGTGATATCTTCTATAAAGAGAGCACTATACAACACATACTTGTAATATCTTCTATAAAGAGAGCACTATACAATACATACTTGTAATATCTTCTATAAAGAGAGCACTATACAATACATACTTGTAATATCTTCTATAAAGAGAGCACTATACAACACATACTTGTAATATCTTCTATAAAGAGAGCACTATACAACACATACTTGTAATATCTTCTATAAAGAGAGCACTATACAACATATACTTGTAATATCTTCTATAAAGAGAGCACTATACAATACATACTTGTAATATCTTCTATAAAGAGAGCACTGTACAACACATACTTGTAATATCTTCTATAAAGAGAGCACTATACAACACATATTTGTAATATCTTCTATAAAGAGAGCACTATACAATACATACTTGTAATATCTTCTATAAAGAGAGCACTATACAACACATACTTGTAATATCTTCTATAAAGAGAGAACTATACAACACATACTTGTAATATCTTCTATAAAGAGAGCACTGTGCAACACATACTTGTAATATCTTCTATAAAGAGAGCACTATACAATACATACTTGTAATATCTTCTATAAAGAGAGCACTATACAACACATACTTGTAATATCTTCTATAAAGAGAGCACTATACAACACATACTTGTAATATCTTCTATAAAGAGAGCACTATACAACACATACTTGTAATAGCTTCTATAAAGAGAGCACTATACAACACATACTTGTAATATCTTCTATAAAGAGAGCACTATACAATACATACTTGTAATATCTTCTATAAAGAGAGCACTATACAACACATACTTGTAATATCTTCTATAAAGAGAGCACTATACAACACATACTTGTAATATCTTCTATAAAGAGAGCACTATACAACACATACTTGTAATAGCTTCTATAAAGAGAGCACTATATTTCACAGTGTGTCTCCCAATGTTCATGGTTTCAGTACCATACGTGGACACTAATAGTCAAAGAAGGAATACAAGTCGACAATGCATAAATGAGACGTCAAAGATGAGGTCTGGATGTGGCAAGAAGAGATGGAATCACGGTTGAGGAAATAGGGAAAAGACTTGGCTCAGCATCAGTGCTAGATCTTGTTCTTGAACCTTCCATCGCGGCTAGACATAGCATTGGGTTCTTGGCCATTCATCTCTATTCTAGACGAGATGTTCGATCTCATCATGCCTGCAATCTTTGCTTCTCTTATCAATGATTATATTCTCTCTATTTACTGTCCTTTCGAGCAGAAGACCTGCTTGGGCAGAAATCCTAGACTGTCTGTGTTTGACGATCTTTGTTATTAAGGATCAGACCTTGCACAGGGCCAGTATTGTATCTCGCCAGTTGAATGTTCTGGGAGAGTTGTTCAATCTCAGCGAAAGAGTTGATGCCTCCTTTTGTTGCCTTTCGCGTCAGTGTTTATTTTAAGTGTTTCTCTAGGTCAGCCTCTTTTTCATTTACTCTCTTGTTTCCATTTGAGGGCCTGCTTTGAGATTATCTTGTTGTCTCTTCTCATCACATGACCACCTTCTTCTCTTGATTATAGTTGAAATTGTTGGAAACTTTGTCATTTCTCTTATTTATACACTAGTGTTGAACTCATTCCACGGTATAAGAAGTCATCTCACATGCATAAGTAAGGGTGGATAGTACATTTGATTTGACATTCCTGGGATTTGTTTTAGTGCTTTGTAATTTCGGTTTCCATATTTTATCAAGGTTTCTGAAAGTCATTGCTGCGTTCGCTAATCGGATCAAATTTCTCTTTGTGTCTTCTTCCTAATCTACGCGGCTTCCAAGATATACAAAGTGATCTACTTCTTCCACTTACTGTTCCTTCCTGGTATATATTCTCTTCTGGGTTAATCTGATTTTTTATTACTTTTGTCTTTTCTTGTTTGATCTCAAGTCCTATTTTTCTAGCAATTGATGACAGGGTATTTGTTTTCTCTTGCATCATGTTCATGTTACTATTGCTAACGATTAAGACGCCCGCAAAATCAAGGTCCTCTAGTTGAGATACAATGTACATCCAATGTCTTTGTTACCTGTACAGCATTTCTGCGTAATTAAGTCGATGGCAATCTTAAATAACAAGTGAGATAAAACACACTGGAGACAAATAATAATCAATTCATGTTACTAACGATGGAAACTTCCGAGCTGATAGATCAGCGAATAATTTCAGGGAAAGAGCTATGTTTACAACACTCGGAAAGACAAATGACAAATAATCAACAACAGATAAAAAGTAAAGAACAATCGACGGTCCGAAGCAGGAACGAACCCGTACTCCTCAGCACAGCGCCTTGCCACGAGAGCCAAACGCTAAAGCACATGACTAACTGAGCTACCTAAAAAAAGTAGCTATCATTGGTGATATCTTTCAGGCATATGTGCTAATGACTATAGCATCATAGGGTTACGATCACAACTCGTCAATAAATTGTGTATCTGTAATTTCCTATTAGGACATGTATCTCCCATAGGGCTGAATATCTGCATTGCAGACAAAGAGACGAGATAAAATACACACTTGCTTCACTCCAGTGATAATATTCTTGTTCCTTCCATCACCGCTAGACGTCACATAGGGCTGGTAGTGTTTTTCGACTCCCATTTCTATTCTTGACGAGATGTACTGTTCCCCTCATTCTTAGAATTGATATATTATGGTAAAATAAAAAAGTAAAGAGCCCCGTCACGCCAAGTGGCGTATAGGGAATATGGTGTTAGTGACCATAATTTTTACAGACCTTCGGCACATGATTTTGGGGGTAATGTGGTCAGTATTACGCCCGTGCCGCTTTACTTTCCCAGAAAAAATCCCGGTACCCATTTAAGGCTGGGTGAACCAGGAAGCCGTCGATCAGGATCGAACCCGACTTCTTATCCTTTATATTCCAGTCCACTAACCACTGAGCTATAGGGACTCTCATACCCACTTAGTAATGTTTAACTGTCCACTACCTTCGTTTACTTATTCATTTATTGTTGTTTTTTGCTCAATTACTTGGCTTTAATTCATTTATTGTTGTTATTTGCTCAATTACTTGGCTTTCATTCATTTATTAATATTTAATTGCTCTAATGCTTGATTTGGAATAATTTTATTGATGTTTCTTTTTTCCATTTACTTAGTTTGTATCAATTTAATGATGTTTAATTAGTTGTCCACTTACTTGGTTTATATCCATATTTATCGCTGTTTAATTCATCGGTTATTTTTATTATTTTCTTACTTATATTATTTTTTAAAATCACATTTTGTTTCCGTCCGATGAAAATAAATTACTTTAAATTGTGAACTCTTTACTGTCTTTTAATTTTTGTTTTATTTTCATTTAAAGATCATTCATTTTATTTCTCTTCTGCCCACGGGTATAGCTTCTGTTCTTTTTGTGTTCATCTTCAAATTGTGTTCAATGCTGGCATCGTTCTATTAATTTAAGTGTTGTTGTAATATAGTGTGGTGTGAGGGGTGTGTGTGGTGTGAGGGGTGTGTGTGGTGTGAGGGGTGTGTGTGGTGTGAGGGGTATGTGTGGTGTGAGGGGTGTGTGTGGTGTGAGGGGTGTGTGTGGTGTGAGGGGTGTGTGTGGTGTGAGGGGTGTGTGTGGTGTGAGGGGTGTGTGTGGTGTGAGGGGTGTGTGTGGTGTGAGGGGTGTGTGTGGTGTGAGGGGTGTGTGTGGTGTGAGGGGTGTGTGTGGTGTGAGGGGTGTGTGTGGTGTGAGGGGTGTGTGTGGTGTGAGGGGTGTGTGTGGTGTGAGGGGTGTGTGTGGTGTGAGGGGTGTGTGTGGTGTGAGGGGTGTGTGTGGTGTGAGGGGTGTGTGTGGTGTGAGGGGTGTGTGTGGTGTGAGGGGTGTGTGTTGCATTGCTGACGACAAAAATGAACTCAGAGAATATGTTGAAAATCTAATGTTATTAACGCTAGTCTCGGAGAATATGTTGATAATATAATGTTATTAAAACTAGTCTCAGAGAATATGTTGATAATCTAATGTTATTAAAGCTAGTCTCAGAGAATATGTTGATAATATAATGTTATTAAAACTAGTCTCAGAGAATATGTTGATAATCTAATGTTATTAAAACTAGCCTAGGAGAATATGTTGATAATATAATGTTATTAAAACTAGTCTCGGAGAATATGTTGATAATATATTGTTATTAAAACTAGTCTCAGAGAATATGTTGATAATCTAATGTTCTTAAAACTAGTCTCAGAGAATATGTTGATAATCTAACGTTATTAAAGCTAGTCTCAGAGAATATGTTGATAATATAATGTTATTAAAACTAGTCTCAGAGAATATGTTGATAATCCAACGTTATTAAAGCTAGTCTCAGAGAATATGTTGATAATCTAATGTTATTAAAACTAGTCTCAGAGAATATGTTGATAATATAATGTTATTAAAACTAGTCTCGGAGAATATGTTGATAATATAATGTTATTAAAACTAGTCTCCGAGAATATGTTGATATCTAATGTTATTAAAACTAGTCTCAGAGAATATGTTGATAATCTAATGTTATTAAAACTAGTCTCAGAGAATATGTTGATAATCTAATGTTATTAAAACTAGTCTCGGAGAATATGTTGATAATATAATGTTATTAAAGCTTGTCTCAGAGAATATGTTAATAATCTAACGTTTTTAAAACTTGTCTCAGAGAATATGTTGATAATCTAATCTTCTTAAAACTAGTCTCAGAGAATATGTTGATAATCTAATGTTATTAAAACTTGTCTCAGAGAATATGTTGATAATCTAATGTTATTAAAGCTAGTCTCAGAGAATATGTTGATAATCTAATGTTATTAAAGCTAGTCTCAGAGACTATGTTAATAATCTAATGTTATTAAAACTTGTCTCAGAGAATATGTTAATAAGCTAATGTTATTAAAAGCAGTAAAAAAAAAAAGGTATTGGTTATTGGTCACTCTTAATACACTACAATATATTACGGGACAATTTTACGTAGTCATGTCGGTCAGTAAAGAAAAGTAAAGTTCCCATGTCAAGCCAAGTGGCGTATAGTGAATATGGTGTGTGTGACCATACATTTTACAGACTTTCAGCACATGGTTTTTTGGGGTAATGTGGTCGGTATTACGCCCGTGCCGCTTTACTTTCCCAGAAAAAATCCGGTACCCATTTAAGGCTCAGTGAACCCGGAAGCCGTCGGTTGGGATCGAACCCTACCTCTTGTCCTTCGTAGTCCAGTTCACTAACAACTGATCTATCGCAGCTCCCTATAAAAGTTAGTCCCGGAGAATATGTTGATAATCTAACTTCATTAATAATAATTAGTCAATCAGCAAAATCGATACTACACACACACACACACACACTTACACACACATACATTCACTCAAGTCTTATTTCTATTAAACATATAGAGATGGATGTCTATATTGATGGCCCATTACCTCCTCTATGGTTCTGCTTTCCTTCTAGTAACACAACATTTATTTCAAAAATCTACAACATGAAGACTGTCCTGAGCAACTTAAAATCGGTGCACGCTCACACAGTCACATACATACCATCTCTGTTTGGTTTGTATCTTGTTGTTGCATTACCTCCATAGTCTAGCTTCCCAAAAAGCTGTAACGTGAATACTGTACAGATTGAGAAGCTTAAAACAGACCTGATGCTCATACAATCTCTCATATACATTCACTCTAGCCTCTAGCCGGTGTTTTTCTTTTATTAAGAAGACAGAGAATATATATATATATATATATATATATATATATATATATATATATATATATATATATATATAAATTATGCATTATCTCAATAGTTCAGATATTCTACTCGTATTACACTTTTTGTGTTCTCACATACGTGGAACGTTAATACTATTCACAGTGAGCAGCTTATAACCGGCCGATAGCTCAGTCACTCACACGACAAAGGTTACAGTTGAAATAAAAGATGTTTAATGAACAATAAATAAATATTGATTGCTAAGGGGAAACCTTAAGAGACAGGTCTGAATGTCATGTCCTCATATTAATAATTCACTTCTCTGTTCCAGGAATAAGACAGTTGGAAAGAGTAACAGCACGATAATCACTGCCGTCATCTGGTGATAAAGTTCAACCCAGCCTCGTGTTCTTTGTTGAAACATTTGAATCAATGATTGGTGGACTGACTCGTTGACCAGGGAGGCTGTAATAAAAGCGCAGAAAACCACCAGCCAAACACTTCAAAATGATACAGTCAAGAACAGGGTTTTCATCGTCTACTTGACGTTCATATGTCGGGTGAGCATGTGTCAGTTTTGTCGCTGGTTTACGGTAAGGACGAGATATCTGCACGTTTCGGCTCGACATATCAGCCTTCTGCATGGATTATTATTATTCTATACCAAGCCTGCTGGCGTAGTGATCATGTCTCTCCACAACTTTTGATCTCCACAGTTATTTATCATTTCTGTTGTTGACCTTCTGCTAAGCCATTCTCTTAAGCTGTCTGGTATCTTTTCTCATTTGCTTCTCCCTATCTCTTCGTCCCTCGATTTTTCCAGTTGTTGCGTGGATAGATTTAGTTAACAGTTTTTGTCTGGGAAAAGGCCATTTTAGCCTAATCTTTTCAATTTCGTCAGTCAAGGTTCTTAACGTTTGTGGGTGCACACAGCACTTCCTGTTGTTCTCACTTATCCGCGAGGATGCCAGACAATAGATCTGGCAACCCAGATACCAGGCAAAGGGAAAAGCCACGAAGAAACCACGCATTTGAGGAGACAAATTCCCACCGATTGTGGCGGTATTTGAACCAGGGATCTTCCTGTATAGAAGCAAACGTCTTACTTTTAGACCACCCAGTAGCCAAAGATGGCAAAACAAAAAGAGAGCTAGTTTCCAATATTAGGAAGAAACAATCACCATTTGTTGGCCATGTCATGAGAAGCGAACAACTGTAATATATTGTAACAACTGGGAAAATTGAGGGACGAAGATATAGAGGGAAGCAAAGACAAAAAATACCAGACAGCTTAAGAGAATGGCTTAGCAGAAGGTCAACAACAGAAATGATAAATAGTTGTCGAGATCGAAAGTTGTGGAGAGATATGATCACCTACGCCAGCAGGCCCGGTACTTGATGACGATGACTTGCCAGTACAGCTGGATATTTAACTCCCATGCAACATTACGTGTTATTGAACATTCATTTATTTTAAGCACGCCTTTGACGATAATCTACTAATTCTCTCATTTACCTTTAAATGTTGCCAGGAAATGTACCGGAAATGTAAACTTAAATACATTCACTTCAAACGGAAAAAATTAACATAATATAATAAACACCTGGCTTATTTATATCAAATGAGAGCCGCGATAGCTCAGTGGTTAGTGAAATGGACTGCATAGAACAGGAGGTAGGGTTCGATCCCAACCGACGGCTTCCAGGTTCACCCAGTCTTAAATGGGTACCGGATTTTTTTTTGGGAAAGTAGAGAGGCATGGGCGTAATACTGACCACATTGCCCTAAAAATGAAATGCTGAAGGTCTGTAAAATGTATGGTCACTAATACCATATTCCCTATATGCCACTTGGCGTGACGGGGGCTCTTTACTTTTTTAAAACTTTTATTTATATCAAGTGAACAGGCAAATACTTGTAGTCATGCGTTAAAGTTTGTACCAGGAGCAAATAGAGAGGTGTAACTAACGTACATTCCTACAATGTATGGTAAGCATTTCATCAGCAGAGAACATCTATGGAATGTTAATCTGACATTGTTCTTGAATGATGTCCAAGTTAATGAGACATCAGAATCGTGTGGCGGCAGCTACAAGAAGGGAGCGGAGAACATCAAGTTCTGCTGCTATAAAGGAGACTTGCCTTGTTATCCCAGAATTGACTTAAATGGGATCACTGTAGTTGAAAACTTCTCCTCTTGTGTAAACTACACATTCACATCTAAGAGTGAATCAGTGAAGGTCACAAAATCATATTCTCTCTGTGGTTTTACTAACTACAGGTCATGTGGCTTCTGTTGGATTGGAAATGATAACTTACCACCACTGTGTGTCTATATGTTTGGAATGGGAGTCATCAATGACGGCCTAACATCATCAAGTGCTATGACGATCATCATTTTCGGGAGGACGCGAACTCCCATGGTATATAGTGGATAGGCGGCAGGAACCATGAAGGCTATGTCTGAAAAATGTTCCTTCTTGCAGTTTCCTCATATTCCAAGTCCGGCTTGTTGCAGGAGCTACTGAGTTAAGTGCTCTGTGCACACCGTGAGCTGTGTGTCTCATCCGTTTTGATCCTGCTTCGATATCCCACTTGTTTACGATGAATGATGATATCGTATGACAGGGAACAGTTGGCTGTGTTCACTTTCTGCGCGGTTTCGCCTTATGTCTTTTGGCGTGTGCTGAGACTGCTACGATGGGGACTACAGTTACCTTTCTTTGTTTGGGAGATGAATTAGTAATTCGGATGATTCCACTGGCACGGGCGGTTGAGCAATTATGGATTTTAATTCGTTTGCTGTGATACCGAGGCCTTCCATAACCAATAACCAATAACCAATGTATGGTGACAGCTTTATACAAATTGACAATACAAAATATAGACGTTTTGGCCTACATGCGGCCTTTTCTAGAAAACAAGGACAACAGGGACTGACAACGAAATGAAGATACAATTGTATATATGAAGATGTTATTTATATCAACGTTCTCCTTGGAGGGTCATAGTGTTTCGAGAAGATCTGAGCACCAATGAGTGTGTCCGGAGTGCAGAGATGAAGATTCTAACAGTAACATAATATTTTTGTTAATTCTTTTCGGGTTTAGTTTGGAATCATGTCACCTCAGCCGGGACATCGTAATATCCGCTCCGCCACCTCTTCCAACAAATCATCAAAGTGTCCCGTCTACTGATTGTTCCTGTCCTGCATTGATTAAACGTGTCGCGTTCACTTCCACTGGGGATGCTTTCATTGCTTTCTCTCTTCGTGGCACCCCGTTCCATCATTACTTTGACGTGTCCGTAACAATGCATAATGCCATCATCATCAAGTGCCATACCTACTGGCGTGGGTGATCATGTCTCTCTACAACTTTCGATCTAGATATTTAATTATCATTTCTGTTGTTGACATTCTGCCAAGTCATTCTCTTAAGCTGTCTGGTATCTTTTCTCTTTGCTTCCCTCTATCTCTTCGTCCCTCAATTTTCCCAGTTGTCACAATATGTTTCAACTGTTCCCTTCTCATTACATGACCAACAAATGATGATTGTTTCTTCTTAATGTTAGAAATTAGCTCTCTTTTTGCTTTGACCTCTTACAGAACGTTTTCATTACTCTTCTTAGCTGTCCGTGGTATTCTCAACATTTTTCTGTAAAACCGCATTTCTACGGCCTCCGGTGATTTTCTTGTCCGTTGTTCTATTGCCAATGATTCACATCCATATGTTAAGACTAGCTCTACATATTATTTAGGAACTCTTTTCTTATTTTTATTTGTCATAAATGGATTGCACAGTATCTTTCTCCTTTTTTTTTTAAAGCTGCTTTTGCTTGAGCCATTCTGCACCTCACCTCTATTGTACATCTATCATCTGAGATTAACAGTGTTTCCAGATATTTAAATTAATTTAGTTGTTTTGGAGAGGAAAATACAAGGTAAAAGAGGCAGAAGCAGACCAAGACTAACATGGGCGATTAACAACAAAAGATGGACAAATTAGCCTATGATAACCTGCACTATCAAAGCAAGAGACAGAGCAGAATGGCATTCCATTTTAGCCAACATTCGTTGCGGAGATGGCACTCGATTATGAAGACCTGTTTTAATATTGTTACACTTGTCTTTATTGTGCATTGCAGTGAAGTCTTTTTCTCTGTTGCTACGATTATTTCTGTCGTTTTACTATTAAGGGTGAGTCCTTCATTTGTCAGAACATAGCTCAATATAACGTAACATAATGTAGGTTGGCTAACGAGATGACGATCTCCGTAGACCTCGCAATGGTTATCATCATCAAGTACCGGGCCTGCTGGCGTAGGTGATCATGTCTCTCCACAACTTTCGATCTCGACAGTTATTTATCATTTCTGTTGTTACCCTTCTGCCAAGCCATTCTCTTAAGCTGTCTGGTATTTTTTCTCTTTGCTTCCCTCTATCTCTTCGTCCCTCAATTGGTAGTAGTAATGTAAAGAGCCCCGTCACGCCAAGTGACGTATAGGGAATATGGTGTTAGTGACCATATATTTTACCGAATAACAGAATGACCTTCAGGTCATGATTTTTGGGATAATGTGGTCGGTATTATGCCCGTGCCGCTTTACTTTGCCAGAAAAAATTATGGTACCCATTTACGGCTGGGTGAATACGGAAGCCGTCGGTTGGGATCGAACCCTACCTCTTGTCCTTTGTAGTCCAGTTCACTAACCACTGAGCTATCGCTGCTCCCTGTCAATTGGTAGGGTCTATTATTATTATTTAAAATCCTATTACTGCATTGTTTATATAAAAACAAACTCAAACCGCCTTTGAGAAAGAAAATGAGAACTGGGTGGTACCAACCATAATACATAAAATAATATACCGCGTGTAATGGAAACATATAGGCACTATAGTTCGCTTCAGATTTTTTGCCTCACTTCAAAAAACCACAGCTCAGCAACCATTTGTGCTACAGTGCTGATATTTTGCATGTAACCTACTGAATCTCATAACGTAATAGAAAAAATAAATTCATTGCAAACAAACTGCTGGTTTTTCTTGTGCGCTTGCTTACCAGGAGGATAAAAGTATGATTAAACTTGGGCACATTTGAATCAAAATTTAAGAGTATTTACCCCTTCCATATCACTTCAAGAATGATTTAAACATCTTCATTTGGGAATTTATATGTTGGTGGGTAAAGGCACCGGTTTACACTATTGAATTGCAAATGTCAGATTTTTGTCAATATTTGCACATATGTGTAGCAAATTTCTCTTATATTCGGTGCGCAATTCTGGTTTTGCACTTACTGGATTAAAATTGTCAACTTTTTGTATCACGTCATTAGTATAACGTCACCAAAAATACAAAATCAAATTATTTACATAGGCGTGTTTTGTGAGTTGTGCCCTTAACAATGAGTTTAAAGTTGAAATTTGTTACTGAACAAAATATTGCAAAGAAATTATATTTATATTTTTGTAGAGAGGCAAAACGAGGGAGTCTATATCACAGCATATCAAATCCTGAAAAGAGAACGATGCACGTGTTAGGTTTAAGTAAACGGTCGTTTCATAGATCAGTGAAAAATGTTCAATGTGAATGTTCAAGGAAAGAAAGAAGTCGAGGAAGAAAACATTTGTTAGACAGTTTTGACAGAGAACTTGTCCGCAGAGAGATTTGTAAAATGTTTGACTTAGGGGAAGAAGTTACCATAAGGAAACTTAAGATTTGGCTTAAAAAGAACACCAGTATTGCTGTATCAAAAACTACACTATGGAGAAGTGTGCGGAGTTTAGACTTCACTTTTAGAAAATATTCTTGTGGAAGAAACATCATTTGCGAGAAACCTCATTTAGTAGCTGCAAGAAGCAAATATTTACGTGAAGTTAGACAAATGCGTAATGAAGATTATGACATTGTGTACTTGGACGAAAAATGGATTAATGCCCACCACACAAATGAAAAAGAATGGCAGTCATTAGATGGGACTATTAAAAGGTATGTACCTAGCAGCAAAGGAAAGCGCCTTATAGTGGCACATGCTGGGAGCAAAAATAATGGCCTGGTGGAGAATGCTGAACTTGTTTTTATTGCAAAGTCAACTGATAACCAGGATTATCATTCAGAGATGAACAGTCATATGTTCAGAGATTGGATTAAAGACACTCTTTTGCCTTTATTAGATCGACCATCTTGTTTGATCATGGATAATGCATCTTACCATAACAAAGTGGCACAAGAAGATAAAGTTCCAACATCATCAAGCACTAAAGCTGAAATAAAGACATGGCTGACAAGGGAACAAATACCATTTAACGATATGTATCTCAAGCCTGAATTACTTTCACTTGTAAAACAGATACAACGGCCAAAGATATTTCAAATAGATAAATTAATTGAAGAACATGGTCATAGATGTTTGAGGCTGCCTCCATATCACTCACACCTAAATCCTATTGAATTAGTTTGGGCAAAGATCAAAGGGCAAGTAGCATCCGAAAATAAAACTTTCAAATTATCTGATGTTAAAGAGCTTACCAATGTTGCTATTTCAAACATAGACAAAGATTATTGGGCTAGTTGTGAAGACCATGTTATGGTTGAGGAAGATAAGTATTGGAGAAACGATGGTCTGTGGGTTATTCAACCAAAAATGGTAATACGTCTATTAGATTCGGCAGATTCTGAATAAAACTCATTTGTTTGAACTTACTGAAGTGACTTTGTTGGAGTTGGAAACTCTGGATACGGACCACTTCAGGAACTGTTTTTTTAGTGAGTTGACGATGTATTCTGTATTCTTAAAATAAATAATTTCTATTCGTTACATGTTCGGCCTATTTTGATTTGATTCAATATTAGTTGTATAATTAAAAGAGCCCAATCCAAATGGGTAGCATGTTGTGAAAAAGTGCAATTGTGGCGGTTTATTCCCCTATACACCTTCAGGCATGACAGGAACACTTACTTACTTACTCTCTTATTATAAAGTAATAATGTCCCTTATATAAAAATAAAAGTTACGCCTTCCTCTAAAAAGTGTAAAAGATCTTCATTTACCGTACATTCTGTTTTTTGTGTCAAAATAAATACAAATATGAAGGAGATCAAAGGAAGTTGCCGCTTTGAGGAAACGGTAACACATACGATAATTTAAATGATAAATTCGTTACGTCATTGAAAATCTAAGGTCGCATGTAAAAAATCATGGTATTCTATCAGACGGTTTTCGAGATATTACTGGAATTAGGGAGGCAAACAATCTGAAACAAACTATAGCACCATATCCTCCATACTCTTAGCAAGGCATGACGGGAACTTTTACTTTACTTACGTCATTTCCTTTACGTCACACTCTGCCGTGACGTGGAATTTTTCCTGACTTCATTTTTTACAAACTAATTACTGAAATGAAGAATACTCGACACGCATTGTGTCATGTGGGATAAATAATCATCGACATATTTACGGGTGATGTGGCCAGTGTCACACTGTGTTTTCTTACATCACCTGATAGTTTCTGTTATTCCAATATTTTTCAGAGACCGGGTGAACTCAGTCTGTTGGGGATTGTCGGGGAAAAGGAAGAGGGGGCATCCCATGAAATAGAAATTAAAGTAGGACTGTATGGACAGAAGAGGAATGCACTGGCCACATCAGAACAATTAGTTAATTAGTTAGTCAATTAGTCAATGTTTAATTACCAGAGTAGCAGACCCTACACACGAGCGGGTCTCAAAGGGAGGTCATTCATCCCCTTTTCTCTCCCTCCCCACCCCTTCCCTATGTGAGTGTTCGTATGTGTTTTTTAGCTGAACAAAGGAACATATGTTTGCATATGCTAATATAAGAGAAATAAAATGATAAAATGTTTTTCATAAATGAAGTAAAAGTTACAGATAGAGACAGAGATAACGATATAAATAAATATATATATATATAAAGATGGAGCTAAAGACAGAGATAAAGATAGATATAGAGATACCGATAAAGATAGAGATAAAGGTACAGATAAAGACAGATATAAAGATAGAGATAAAGATAGAGATAAATATAAAGATAGAGATACAGAAAGAGATAAATATAGAGATATAAATAGAGATAAAGATAAAGATACAGTTAAAGATAGAGATAGAGATAAAGACAGAGATAAAGATAAAGATACAGATAAAGATACAGATACAGATAAAGATAAAGATAAAGATAGAGATAAAGATACAGATAAAAATAGAGAAAGAGATAAATATAGAGATAAAAATAGATATATATATAGTGATAAAGATAAAGAAAGAGATAACGATAGAGATAAAGATAAAGATATAGATAAAGAGAAAGAGAAAGATGGAGATACAAACAAATAAAAATAGATATACAGATACAGATAGAGATAAAGATAAAGATAGTGATTCAGACATAGATAAAGATAGAGATAATGATGGAGAAAAAGATAGAGATAGATATAAAGATAGAGATAGAGATAAACATTGAGAATAAGATAAAGAATGAGATAGAGATAGAGATAAAGATAGAGATAAAGATAGATATAAAGATAGATATAAAGATAGAGATAAAATAGAGATAAGGTAGAGATGTAGATATAAGATAGAGATAAAGATTAGATAAAGATGGAGATAGAGATAAAGATAGAGATAGAGATAAAGGTAGAAACAAATATAGAAATAAAATAGAGATAAGATGGAGATAAAGATAAAGATAAAGATAGAGATAAAGATAGATATAAAGATAGAGATAAAGATAGAGATAAAGATAGAGATAAAGATAGAGATAAAGATAGAGATAAAGATAGAGATAGAGATAAAGATAGTGATAAAGTTCATGTAAAAAATCAATTGTAGACAAAATTTAAGTGGGTATCAACGTCAGGGGTCAGAATAAAAATCAGTCATAAAGAGAACCATTTCTTTCTTTCTTCCTTCTTTCATTTACTTCCTTTCTCAGTGTCTTTCTTGCATTCATTTCTTTCACTTCATTCTTTCTTTCATTGTTTTTCTTTATTTTTTAGTCTTTATTCGCTCTCTCTCTCTCTCTCTCTCTCATTCTTTCATTTTGTCTTTCTATCTCTCCAGCCCTGTTTGTTTGCCTATTGTACTTGTATCTACCTTCCTTCCTTCCTTCCTTCCTTCCTTCCTTCCTTCCTTCCTTCCTTCCTTCCTTCCTTCCTTCCTTTCATTCTTTGTGTGTTCATCCATCAACTAATCCTAATGATCGTCCACCATTAGAGAAACGTTAAATGGGCGTAGCAGCGTTGTGTTGCGATTTCCAGCACGACTGTAATATTTGCGCCTTTCACTCCAACTCATCCGACTTCACCATTTTGACTTTCTGGTTCCTTTCCTGTTCGATCCTGACTCTCTTAGACAGACGACCTAGTCTGTTACCATGTGCACTACTGGGAAGTGGTGTAGGGTCTTTATCAACTGCTGTTCGTCGATTCCGACGCAAACAGTCAGCTCTTGATAACCGACCGGTCTTGTCCTAGTTTCTAGTGCACGACTTGGTCTGAATGTGCACGAGTAACTGAAGAGATAAGGGTATAACGGTGTCCCTTGTCAGGCAAGCCTCGTTTTGCGGGAGACTTATCATCATCATCATTAAGTACTATGCCTGTTGGCGTAGGTGATCATGTCTCTCCACAATTTTCGATCTCGACAGTTATTTATCATTTCTATTGTCGACCTACTGCCTAGCCATTCTCTTAAGCTGTCTGGTATCTGTTCTCTTTGCTTCCTTCTATCTCTTTGTCCCTCGATTTTTTCCACTTTTTACAATATATTCCAGCTGCTCCCTTCTCATTACATGGCCAAAAAATGATGATTGTTTCTTCCTAATTTTGAAAATTGCTGGAGACTACATACTTTAAATTTAAAATAACAAACTAAAGTTATAACATCTAAATTTATGGAAACTAAAGACATTAAAAATCTCCAATTCAAATCTAAGATTAGCACACACAAATTATTTTATTAAAAGAAAAAAAAATACAATTTGTTAAACTTTAACATGTTACAAGCAACAATTGCAAAAACTACCATTATGTTTAAACGTTTATAAAAACTGAAATTGTAAGAACAAAGATTTAAAGAAACAATAAAGTGAAGATTAAATGGATGAGAGTTTGCGAACGAGCGACAAGAAATCGTTACGAGAACTGAACTTGAATACTTTCACAACGAGAGAACTATAATGGAGTGATGCTATAATTACAGACACTGGGGAAAGCTTGTGTTTTTTGGCAGCCGCTTTCAAGATTCTGAGTGGCTAAGAGAAACCATCAGTTGAAGTTCCTGGAGACGAGGAAACTGGGAAAAAAGGTGTTGCTATTTGGTCAATAGTGTTTAATCTTGAAAGTTTCAACGTGGTTAATTCGGACTTGTGTGTGTCTTCCTTCTTTCTTTTGTCTCGCTGCTTGTATTGTGTGATGTTTCAGAGATGAGTTGTATGTAACGTTGTGGACATCGCTATTTGTGCAGCTTGAGTTGTTGTCGTCGCGTGTTCTACTGCTTGTACTGAGAGATTAGCATATTTTAGCTCGAGTACTTCCGCATCCACTCTCCACAACAACCACACCCCAGAATGTCTGTCTGAGCGTCCACTCTCCACAACAACCACACCCCAGAATGTCTGTCTGCGCGTCCACTCTCCACAACAACCACACCCCAGAATGTCTGTCTGAGCGTCCACTCTCCACAACAACCACACCCCAGAATGTCTGTCTGCGCGTCCACTCTCCACAACAACCACACCCCAGAATGTCTGTCTGCGCGTCCACTCTCCACAACAACCACACCCCAGAATGTCTGTCTGAGCGTCCACTCTCCACAACAACCACACCCCAGAATGTCTGTCTGAGCGTCCACTCTCCACAACAACCACACCCAGAATGTCTGTCTGCGCGTCCACTCTCCACAACAACCACACCCCAGAATGTCTGTCTGCGCGTCCACTCTCCACAACAACCACACCCCAGAATGTCTGTCTGAGCGTCCACTCTCCACAACAACCACACCCCAGAATGTCTGTCTGAGCGTCCACTCTCCACAACAATCACACCCCAGAATGTCTCTATCTTTCGTTCGCCTGAAGTATTGTCTATATCAGCAATGTCGTTTCCTGTATAAATTTTACTGTCTTTTGTAATTCTTGCAGTGGCCCATATAGTTTTGTCTGTAGTGTTGTATCTATGGGCCAATGGATTTTCCTCAGTCTACTATATTCAGTGCAGTCTTGAAGTATGTGTTCAGCAGTCTGGGTTGCCTGTCCACATGTACAAGTAGTTGATGTGCCGATCTTGAATTTTGTATACATGTGACTATGGAGTCGATTGTGTCCTGTTCTTAGGCGTATAATGATAACTTGTTCATATCTATTCATATTATGAAAGGCATCCTGATTTGGGGCTTGTGGTCCTCTGATTGATTTGATTATCTGTTTCTTATGATGGTATGTAACTGGTGTATCTAGTTGTGTGCCTGTTGAACCTTCCTTTGCCAACTGATCTGCTTTCTCATTTCCTGGTATTCCACAGTGAGACGGGATCCACTGCAGGGCAACCCTGTGGTGCTTGCAGAGTTCAGTCAATAAGGTCTGCAGATGTGGTAATTTTCTGGATTGTTGTGCCTGGAGTACTGATCTTGCATCTGTCAAAAACACTACAGGCTGTGGGCTAAGATTACTGTTCAGCAGTTTTTCTATTGCCAACTTTATTGCTTGTATTTCTGCATCATAATTGTGGCAATATTTCCCTGTTGCTATTTTATTCATATCCCTAGTGTTATTTGGGTACTCTATATATGCACCTGCTCCCCCATTCTTTACTGCATTCTGTGCTGATCCATCTGTGTACACACGAATCCATAGGTATTTTGGGTATTCTTCATCCAGGAAACTGAGAGTTATTGTTTTTCGCTGTAGACTATTGTGTTCCTCTTTGTCAACTATTCCTTTCACTTCTGTCCGTATTTTAACTGATAATCCTGATTCATCTGTCCAGGGAGTCTGTTCTGGTATGGGCAGAAGGGGTTTAACAACTCTTGGCATGTCTGGCGTTTGTCTACTAATACGCTTGGCTTGGTGGATAAAGCTGCTTCTCTTAAGTCGTCCCAATGCAAGATTTTGGAATCTGTCCTTCATTGGATGTCTCGGCATGCATACAAATTTTTCTGCCTGTATCAGCACCTTTGTGTCTCTCCGTTCTCTCAGTGGTGGTATCCTCCACAATTTCTCCATCTCCAATATTGGTGTTGATTTCATTGCTCCTGTGATGACCCTAAGTGCCTGGTTTTGTACTTTATCCAGTTCTTGCAATGTGGTGTTTGATGCTGAGCACCATGCGGATGATCCATATTCTAAATGTGGGCGTATACTCTGTTGGTAAACTTTACTGAGTATTTTCCCACTCGCACCCCATGTGGTTCCACACAACTTTCTTAGAATAGCCAATTTCCTCCTTGCTTTTTGGGTTGCCTTATTTATCTGCTGTTTCCAAGATAGTTTGTTATCAAATGTAACTCCGAGATATGTAGCTTGTATGTCTTCTTTCACAGGCTCATTGTTTATGTAGATGGCTCCTGCTTTTTGTTTTGGGGAGAGTGTGAAAAGTGTAGTACTGCATTTGTCTGTATTAATGCTGATACACCATCTATTTGTCCATGAATTCAGTGCATTCATAGCTCTTTGTAGCAATTTGGAGGCCACTGTTGCATACTCCTCTGTGCACCACATTACCAAGTCATCTGCATACATTGCCACTTTGATGCCATGTGGTAGTTCAGTAACTAGGTCATTGATGTAGATCAGAAAAAGTGTTGGAGATAGTACCCCTCCTTGTGGAACGCCCTGGCGCAATAAGACCTTCTTACTCTTAAGACCATCCAGTTGCACTCTGGCTCTCCTGTTATGCAGGTATGCTTTGACCCATTTGTACATCCTGCCATTTACTCCATAATTTCTCAGTTTCTTCAAAAGCCCTTCCTTCCATACCTTATCAAATGCTTTCTTTAGGTCTATCCATGCTGCTAGTAGCAGTTTCTTTTCTTGAAACGCATCTTCAATTTCCTGGGAAAGATAGGTTGCTTGATCTTCGGTAGAGTAACACTGTCTAAAGCCTGCTTGTTGTGGGACAAGGAGATTTTCACTTTCCAGGTACCACTGCAGTCTGAGATTGATTATACGTTCCATTGTTTTACACAAACAGCTTGTAAGGCTGATTGGTCTATAGCTGGATGTCATTGAACCATCTTTTCCTGGCTTTAGTAATGGTATCATAATTGCTTCTCTCCATGCCTGTGACACTCTACCTGTGATCCAGCAAATGTTGTAGATCTGCAGTAGTTTTGCTTTAGCTGCAGTTCCCAAGTTCTTAATCATTTCATTGGACACTCCATCATTGCCTGGTGACTTTTTCATTTTTAATTTGGATATTGCCAGCTCTAGCTCTCTTTGTGTAATGGGTGTTTCCATTACTTCATGTGTGGTCTCTTCTTGTCTTGCATTTTGTTGTTTTAAACGGGTCTTTTGTCGTTTTTCTAGGCTAATTTCAATATTATTGTCATTTGCAAAGGAGTCTGCAAAGTAATTTGCTGCATGTTTACCTGTTAGAATGTTTCCATCCTTCTTCAGTGTAATTTTGGTGTTCCTTTCTGTACCCTCATCATTCAGCTGTTTTACAAGCTTCCACACTTTTCTTGTGTCTCGTTCAAGATTCAAGGACTCTGTTTTCTCTTTCCAGCTTCTCCGTCTGGCTTGTAGTTTAGCCCGTTGAAATTTGGCTTTAGCATGCTGGTAGTTGTTGTGGTGTTCTTGGCAAGGGTTATTTTCTGCTTGCTTTCGAGATGTTTCCATGTCATTGTGCAGTTCCTCTAGTTCACTACTCCAGTATGGTTTGTAGTGTTTCCGTGCCCCTCTAGGTATTGTTTCACTGGCAGCTTGTATTATTAGTCTACTGAATTCATCAACTATTTTGTTGATGTCTCTATCTGTATTTATATCTTTAGTCAGTACACTGGTGTAGTGTTGATACATTTTCCAGTCTGCCTTTGTGTAATTCCATCTGGAGAGAGTGCTGCTCTCCCTGATGGCCTCATTTTGCACCACTAAAAAGACTGGTCGGTGGTCGCTGCCTCCAAGTTGTTTCCCAACAATTCGTGTGATATTCCAATCCAGGTCTGGTGAATGGAAAGCAAGGTCTGGTGTAGATGTGGTATGCCATGATCTGGAGTAGAATGTTGGTGGATCTGTTGTCTGGTTTAATAGTATAAGCCCACCCAGAATGTCTGTCTGACCGTCCACTCTCCACAACAACCACACCCCAGTATGTCTGTCTGAGTGTCCACTCTCCACAACAACCACACCCCAGAATGTCTGTCTGCGCGTCCACTCTCCACAACAACCACACCCCAGAATGTCTGTCTGCGCGTCCACTCTCCACAACAACCACACCCCAGAATGTCTGTCTGCGCGTCCACTCTCCACAACAACCACATCCAAGTATGTCTGTCTGCGCATCCACTCTCCACAACAACCACACCACAGTATGTCTGTCTGCGCATCCAATCTCCACAACAACCACACCCCAGTATATCTGTCTGCGCGTCCATTCTCCGCAACAACCACACACCAGTATGTCTGTATGTGCGACCACTCTCCACAATAACCGTACCACAGTATGTCTGTCTGCGCATTCAATCTCCACAACAACCACACCCCAGTATGTCTGTCTGAGCGTCCACTCTCCGCAACAACCACACACCAGTATGTCTGTCTGCGCGTCCACTCTTCACAACAACTACACCCCAGTATGTCTGTCTTAGCGTCCACTCTCCGCAACAAGCACACCCCAGTATGTCTGTCTGCGCGTCCACTCTCCGGAACAACTACACTCCAGTATGTCTGTCTGCTCTTCCATTCTCCGCAACAACCACACTCCAGTATGTCTGTCTGTGCGTCCACTCTCCACAACAACCACACCCCGATATGTCAGTCTGCGCGTCCACTCTCCACAACAACCACACCCCATTATGACTGCCTGAGCGTCCACTCTCCACAACAACCACACCCCCGAATGTCTCCTGCGCGTACGCTCTCCACTACAACCACACCCTAGTGTGGCTGTCTGCGCGTCCACTCTCCACAACAACCACACCCCGTTATGTCTGTCTGCGCGTCCACTCTCCACAACAACCACACCCCAGTATGTCTGTCAGCGCGTCCACTCTCCACAACAACCACACCCCGGTATGTCTGTCTGCGCGTCCACTCTCCACAACAACCACACCGCGGTAAGTCTGTGTGCGCGTCCACTCTCCACAACAACCACACCCCAGTATGTCTGTTTGAGCGTTCACTCTCCACAACAACCACACCCCGATATGTCTGTCTGAGCGTTCACTCTTCACAACAACCACACCCCGATATGTCTGTCTGAGCGTACACTCTCCACAAAACACACCCCGATATGTCTGTCTGAGCGTACACTCTCCACAAAAACACACCCCGATATGTCTGTCTGAGCGTACACTCTCCACAAAAACACACCCCGATATGTCTGTCTGAGCGTACACTCTCCACAACAAACACACCCCGATATGTCTGTCTGAGCGTTCACTCTCCACAACAACCACACCCCGATATGTCTGTCTGAGCGTTCACTCTCCACAACAACCACACCCCGATATGTCTGTCTGAGCGTTCACTCTCCACAACAACCACACCCCGATATGTCTGTCTGAGCGTTCACTCTCCACAAAAACCACACCCCAGTATGTCTAACTGCGCGTCCACTCTCCGCAACAAACATACCTCAGTATGTCTGTCTGCGCGTCCCCTCCCCGCAACAGCCTGTGCCAACCAGTCTGTCAGTTCGTTAATTTCCTATATATATATATATATATGGTAGGTCCATGTTAGTGTTGAGTAACTATGGAATTAATGTCAATGAGAATGTCTTCATATATTGCTTTTCTTTCTACTCTCCCGCACCAGAGCTGGAAGATGTCTGCGACTCACAGCTGAAGGCTTGCGCCAGGATCGGTGAACCAGAACCATCCAGACCCTGCTCCACCTCTCCGTGGTGCCTCTAGTAACAGACTAACCTGTCTAGTCTGGTCAAGCGAGTAGGGATCGAAGAGGGAAGACGGTACTCAAAAATGTCATGCTGAAGTCGGATGTGTTGGGCCGAAATGCGCAAATATCACAGTTATACTGCAAACCACAACACAACGCAGACGCGCTCACTCAACATTCTTTAAAGAGTGGATGATGAAGACGTATACTCCTTTAGTTATCGGGCGAACACAAGCAAGCATATGGATCCAGTCTCCATATAAGCAGCAACATCTATACCGACTTTCATTCACATTTACATAAACCCCTAAACGTTTCTTTGTTTCAAAACTCGTTACATTCCATACCTCTCCCAGCCTTAACTTACCCACTTTCCAATTCTACCGTTAATCTCAACCCGACTTAACAAGGAGAAGTCACTCACGATGACAAATTCTGGCAAAAAACAAACACGGTTACAAATCGGAACTCTCCTCAAGACGATCAAGAATACTCCATACTTCTTCCGGTTTGTATGTTTATTTTCTTAAAAAGACAATCTAACATAAAAAGTTAACATAGCAGCTTGACGTGTATCGATTGCCCAGAATCACCAAGTCTAAAGAGAAACAGATATCGTTTCATTCATTGCCCTTCGTCCGCTTGCGAGAAGGGAAGATGTTCTAGGAGCCCGCGTTGCAATAGCTACACTGACCGTAAAAATGTGGTCTGGACAGTAGTATCTCCATTTTTATTATTTAATACCTATTTTTTTTTAGTTAGTAATACCACTATTTTTATTATTTAAGTAATACCTGTATTTTTTAAATTTAGTAATACCTCTATTTTTATTATTTGACAATATCTCTATTTTATTATTTAGGAATACCTCTATTTTTATTATTTGACAATATCTCTATTTTATTATTTAGGAATACCTCTACTTTATTATTGAGTAATATGTCTATTTCATTTATCATCATCATTGAGTGCCATCTCCGCGCCATTCCGCTCTATCTCTTGCTTTGATGGTGCAAGTTGTCGTAGGCTGACTTGTCCATCTTTTAATGTTACTCGTCCATATTAGTCTCTGCCTCTTTTACGTTGTATTTTCCCTTCCAATATTACTTTTAGTAAGCTTCTGTGTCTCTCTTAATATGCCCCAAGAATATCATTTGTCTTATTTGAATTGTGTTTAGTAGTTCTCTTTTCATTTCTAGTTGTATTGAGACTTCATTGTTTGTTTTATTTTCTCCCCATCCAGGTTTTCCTATTCTTCTATACATTCGCATTTCAAAGGCTTCAATTTCCTGTTCTGTTTTCTTGTCTAAATCCCATATTTCTGTACCATACAGGAATGTTGAGACGATTTAACATTTTGCTATTCTAAGTTTTATTCCTCGTGTTATTCGTTTAGATATTAATATATTATTCATAGCATTAAAATTACTTTTTGCCGTTCCTATACTTTTGTTTATTTCAGTTGTACATTTTGTTCTTATTTAGTTGTACTCTGAACACTTGTGTGATCGTACTAAGAAATCTAAACTCAATGAACTATGATTTTACTAAATGGTAAAACGTTTACACTCTCAGTATTTCTGTCCGCCCAGCGACATATAGCAGACACATTTTGCTTGTTAGTTGTGGATGTCTTTCTCTTTATTTTCTTGCATATACCCTTTAAACACGGAATTTGTGAAACATTGCTTACCACCGGTTAGACTGGAGCCGCGATAGCTCAGTGGTTAGTGAACTGGACTACCACGGACAAGGGGTAGGGTTCGATCCCAACCGACGGCTTCCGGGTTCACCCAGCCTTAAATGGGCACCGGATATTTTTCTGGGAAAGTAAAGCAGCACGGGCGTAATACTGACCACATTACCCCAAAAATCATGGGCTGAAGGTCTGTAAAATATAGGGTCACTAACACCATATTCCTTATACGCCACTTGGCGTGACGGGGGTACTTTACTTTTCTTTACTGACCGACATGACTACGTAAAATTGTCCCGTAATATATTGTAGTGTATTAAGAGTGACCAATAACCATCAAGGTCGTTCCTCTCGAGAATGCATGGAAAAATACCAAGAGGAAGACATAGAAGAAGATGGATAGATGCAGTGATAGAGACATGTAACAACAAAGGAAAATCACTAATTCAGACAGTTCGAGCAGCTCAAGAACTACAAATGATACAAACCACGACACCTTTTCGGTATCAGTGAAAAAGAGAAAAGAAAGAAAGATTAAGAGTGACGTTATTAGGTTATGGAAGGCCCCGGTATCACTGCAAACGAATTAAAATCCATAATTGCTCAACCGCCCGTGCCAGCGTAATCATCCGAATCTCATCTCCCAAACAAAGAAAGGTAACTGTAGTCCCCATCATAGCAGTCTCAGCACACGCCAAAAGACATAAAACGAAACCGCGCTGAAAGTGAACACAGCCAATTGTTCCCTGTTATACCATATCATCATCATCTCATCTTAAACAAATGGAATATCGAAACATGATCAAAACGGATGAAACACACAGCTCACGGTGTGCACTGAGCACCTAACTCATTAGCTCCTGCAAAATAAGTGAATATATATAGAGAGACAAAAATGAATATATATATATATATATATATAGAGAGAGAGAGAGATGAATATATATATATATATATATATATATATATATATATAGATAGATAGAGAGAGAGAGAGAGAAAATGAATATATATATAAAGAAAAAATGAATATATATACAGAAAAAATGAATATATATATAGAGAAAAAATGAATATATATATAGAGAGAGAGAAAATGAATATATATAGAGAGAAAAAATGAATATATATAGAGAGAAAAAAATGAATATATATATAGAGAGAAAAAAATGAATATATATAGAGAGAAAAATTGAATATATATATATATATATATATATATATATATATATATATATATATAAATGAATATATATATAGAGAAAAAATGAATATATATAGCGAGAAAAAGATGAATATATATATAGAGAAAAAATGAATATATATAGAGAGAAAAAAATTGAAAAAAAAGGTATGGTTAAAGCTTTACATAATAAGTGGACAACACGACGTTTCGTCGCAACGACTTTCAAATCAAAACGACGTTTCGGCGCAAAGGCTTTCAACAGGAACGAACACACAACACACGTACAAATACGTATTTAAAATAAAAAAAATAAACAAAAATAAAAATTCGAACTAGAAGTTCTTTTGCGACATCGTTTGACGTGAAACGTCGTTCTGATTTGTGTTGTCCACTTATTACATGAAGCTTTAACCGCATCGTTATTTTTCTATTTTGTTCCTATATATATATTGTTTCACTCTCCTCATTGATACCGGTACTAGTTTATTGCATCCGTATAAACTAGAAAACATTAAGATATGATTGGAGACAAGATTCGACGTCTATTCCAATGACTGTGAGATCGAGGGTAGACTTGTGAACTCGTTTATCATTTCACAAATTCACATTGCAGGGAAATCTTACTGTCTGTTGTTCGATGTGGAAAATCCGACGACTAACTTTGTTTCATATGTTCGGATTTGGAGTCAAAAACGATGTACTAACATCATCAAGCGCTGTACATTAAAAAAAAAAATATAACGATCATTTTCAGGAGGACGTGAACTTCCTGTCAATATTTGTGGATAGGCGGCAGTACCCGTTAAAGGCTATGTCTGGTAAGTGTTCTTTGTTACCGTTTCCTCATATTCCTAGTCCGGAAGGTTGCAGAAGCCACTGAGTTAAATACTCTGTGTCTCTCGTGAGCTGTGCGTTTTGATCGTGTTTCGATATTTCGATTGTTTACGATGAATGATGATATAGTATGAGAACAGATGGCTGTGTTCATTTTCTGTGCGGTTTTGCCTTATGTCTTTTGGCCTGTGCTGAGACTACTATGATGGGGACTACAGCTACCTTTCTTTATTTTGCATATGAGATAGTAATTCGGATGATTCCACTGGCACGGACGGTTAAGCAATTATGGATTTTAATTCGTTTGCAGTGGTACTGAGGCCTTTCGTAACCATAACCATAATCCAGTGACTCTGAACGACTCTGACCTAGTGAACATACCTGATTATTTCACATGAGATTTGAACTTGGTGCTTTTGAACATGAGGAAGAAATGAAAAAATATAGTAAAAAAAATGGTATTGTTAAAGTTTTACGTAATTGATGGACGACACAAATTTGAACGACGTTTCGGCTCAATAGGCCCTCACCAGGAGCAAACGAACAACACACACATAGACATGTAAGTAAATAAGACTAGTCGTACATAGCTAACTAGCAAAGAAGCATCCAAAATAGAATAATGTAAAGCTAGTACAGGAAACAAAAATAAAAATGTCGTCCCTGTATCGTAGTCAGAAGTAAAATGAACGAGTGGCGCAGAATACGCGGTTTCGTTGATCAGCCGATGGTAAGGGTAAAAAAAAACAGTTTAAAGGGTTCCTAAATATGTGAGGTATTGTCTAGGTCACCGACACTACAACGCTATCGACAATGTCTATAAGTATTCTATCTATCTATTGATCTTGATCTTATGGTCACTAACACCATATTCCCTATACGCCACTTGGCGTGACGGGGGTACTTTACTTTACTTTTACTTCTCCTTATTATGTGCATACCAGAGTAGTAGTAATAATAGAAATCGTAATAGTAATGATAACAAAAGTAGCAATAATAAAAGTAGTAATAGTAGTAACAGTTGTAGTAGTTGTTTTTCTAGCAGTAGTTATATAAAATAAAGAGTAAGAGGACGAGCAATACAAGAATACAGATAACAACAGTAGTAACTATAGAAGATAATAAAATATACACGAATGAACCTGCAGTTAAGGATGCAGAAAAATAACGTTAACAGTATAGGACGAAATGGAAGCAGGGAAATAATAACGGGGCAGTAAGGAACAAAATGTACAAGAAGAAGTATAGCAATAACAACAAAGCAATAATTAGCGAAATAAGTACAAGCGAATTGGGATTGGGGGGGGGGTGGCAATGAGAACGTTGTGTAATAGCGATACAGATTTTTTTAAAAAAAACATCAATGAGAATAACCATCATCGAGTGCCGTCTCCGCATCGAAGGTTGGCTACCATGGAGCGCCATTCCACTCTGTCTCTTGCTTTGATGGTGCAGGTTGCCATAGGCTGGCTTGTCCATCTTTTGATGTTACTCGTCCATGTTAGTCTTGGTCTGCCTCTGCCTCTTTTACCTTGTATTTTCCCTTCTAATATTACTTTTATTAGACTGTTGTGTCTTTTAACATGACCAAAAAATTTCATTTGTCTTGTTCTAATTGTGTTTAGTAGTTCTTTCTCCATTTTTAGTTGTTTTAAAACTTCCTCGTTTGTTTTCTTTTCTTTCCATCCAATTCTACATATTCTTCTATAAATCCACATTTCAAAGGCCTCAATTTTCTGTTCTGTTTTCTGGTCGAATGTCCATGTTTCTGCACCATACAGGAATATTGAGAAGATGTAACATTTTGCTATTCTTAGTTTTAGCCCTGGTGTTATTTGTTTTGATGTTAGTATATTTTCATGGCATTGAAATTACTTTTTGCCATTCCTATTCTTTTATTTATTTCAGTTGTACATTTTCCATCACTGGTTATAGTATGTCCCAGGTAGTTGTAGCTCTGGACTGTCTCTAGATGTATTCCTTCAACTTTGATATTTAATTGTAGGTCTTGTAAATTTTCTTTGTTTATGATCATAGTTTTAGTCTTTTTGATATTCATATCTAGTCCATATTTTTTGCTTGTCATGTTTATTACATTAAAAAATTGTTGTAGATCTTTAGGATTTTCTGCTAGTAGAACAGTATCATCAGCATATCCTAGGTTATTGATTATCTTCCCATTAATGTTAAGGCCTGGCATCTCATTGATGTTTTTAAAGATTTGCTCAGTGTAATGAGAATAATAAATAGTTTAAAAAGCAATTAGAGAAGTGGTAGATTAACAAGCAGAAATAACAAAACATAGAATTAGTGGAACAGTAATAGTAGTGGGTGGCAAAAGAAAATGAAGTATAAGACTAAGAAGAAATAGGAACAAATAGAATCAGAAAATGCAAAAAGCGAGTAGAAGACAAGAAACATGGATAAAAGAATAAAAAAATTACGTTGAAAAAAAAATCAAAATAGCTGAAGAGGAGCAGAAAGGAAGAAAAATTCGAAGAGAAATAATAACAAGCTCATCAAACAGAAAAGGAAGTAGAAGTGCAAGGATATTGGGAGAAGTGAGAAAAGTAACACAGTCAAGGAAGTAAAATAATTGCATGAAGAAAAATAATAAAGAAGTATTAAAATAATACCAAGAAAAAAAAGTGTCAGATTAAGAGGAATAAGAATAATCACAAAGAAGGAAAAATACAATTCAATTCGTAATAGAACATTAGCGCTGCAACTGTTAACGTTTGTGAGTAGCTCCTCTTTCAAGGGACGGTAATTCTTTCCGAACTAAATGAAGTGTTATCTTAAAGTTGGCATGTTTACACATTTTTAGAAGGAAAAAAAGTGTCAATTTAAAAAAAAAAAAACCACGCTGGGGTCACGGTGACCGTGTTAATTCAAGTGTTAAAACTGATCAAATTTAGTCGCAACATCTTTAAACAGCGTTCTGTTTTCTAGAAATTAGCTCACATGCGGATGTCCCTGAACACAGAATTTTTAATTTTCCGTCAGGTTTTTTTTAAGGTCCACTTTGAGCATGTGAAACATAGCTTTGAGGATGTGAAACATAGCTTTGAGGAATCGTTGTTTGAATACAGAATTATGGGTGTGCGGGACGGTATTGTGGGTGCGTGTCGTAAATAATGCGAGAGATCGCATCTGTAGCGCGTACACCGGGACATTAATGCAGATACTGGCACGCTATCAGGCACTCACAGACGTAAGAGATCTGTAAACGAGTGTCAGAAATGTAGTTTTCTTATTGAATTTGAATGATATTAGCACGCATATGTTAATGTATTGTATTTGTGGTATATGTTTACAAGGAAGTCAGTAAGAAAACATTAGATGCTCGTAGGCAAGATAATGCACTGGATGAAGCAAGGAGTGCAAATTCAAATATCTACATTATGAGATTTTCATAGGAGGCAACGCGTCTCAATCTGTAGATATTTTCTATCTATTGTCCTTTCAAATCGAAGACGACACATAGGGCAGAAATTCTAGAATTTCTTTGTCCGTGGATCTTTGCTCTCAGGTGTCACACTTTGCAATAGGGTCCGTATTGCATCTGGCCACATGTCCCTGTTATGAGCGAACCTCTCAACCTCGTAAATAGAGCTGATGCCCACTGTTGTTGCTTCTTACCTCAGTGTTCAGTTTTACTTTTTAAATATTTCTTTTCTTTTGCCTTTTGTCTCTCATTTGAGGGCTTGTTTTGAAATTCCCCAATTATCGCTTTTCATTACGTTACCGACATGTGCCCACCTTCTTCTCTAGGCTATATATAATTTTGTAGATCTATTCTCGTTGAGCACAGCTCTTTGTTTTCCTCTTAATGTGGTATTTTAGTTCGAAATTGACATTATTATTGTTTATGTCTTGAGCCTAGTACATTCCCTTCATTCTTGATGATACTTGATATTTTATGGGAGTGGCTCCAATTTGTGACACCTCACACACACACACACAAAACGTCAGATATCTTCGCTTAAGTAAATATGTATGAATTATATTTGAGTAGAGTAATACTTGTTGCGACACGATTAAAGATTGACAAATCTGAGAGTTTGGGGAGATGCAATATTTAGTTTGTAACCACAAAACTTATTTTTATTTTATTTTAATATACATCTCCTAATCGACTTGAATGTCTAACAGAAGCAGTATGTGTATTTTATCTTTCTAGAGAGACAAAAATGAGCAAAGCTACTAAAGTATCTGTGACAAACAACTGTGAGAGACATTAGAACTGAGAGCAGAAAAAAAGATACATTTTCATAGTTAGAGGTCACATACCATTCACAGTTGTTTGTCAGTGATACTTTAGTAACACTTTCGCTGATTTGCTAAACTGTGACTTTTCACAAACATCACGTATTACTTGCCTTCTCTATTAAACATACAGAGTAATTAGAAGAAGGTGTATCGGTCGTGCTGCCGGAGCTACTGAGTTTAGTGCTTTGTGCACACCGTGAGCTGTGTTTTTCATCTGAATCGTCTTTCGATGTTCCGTTTGCTTACAATGAAAGATGCTATCGTATGACAAAGGATAGTTTAGCTGTATTCACTTTCAATGCCGCAAGGCCTTATGTCTTTTGGCGTGTGCTGTAGCTGCTATGATGGGGACTGCAGCTGTCTTTCTATGTTTAGATCATTCAATGAAATGAGTTTTAATTCGGATGATCCTACTGGCACTGGAGACTGAGCAATTATGGATTTTAATTCGTTTGCAGTGATACCGGAGCCTTCGACCAACCATAACCGTAAGGTATTTCTTCAAATTTATATACTTTTGTGGTTAAAGATCAAATACTACATCCCCCGAAACTCTCAGATTTGTCAGACTTTTATCTTATTATTCCGATTAACTATCGTACACATATAACAATTACTTGAACTCAAAATCTTGATTTTCCAGTCTGGGTTTTTTTTTTTATATCATGACTTCAATAAAATAGCATGACTTCAATAAAATATCATGACTTCAATAAAATAGCATGACTTCAATAAAATAGCATGACTTCAATAAAATAGCATGACTTCAATAAAATATCATGACTTCAATAAAATATCATGACTTCAATAAAATAGCATGACTTCAATAAAATATCATGACTTCAATAAAATAGCATGACTTCAATAAAATAGCATGACTTCAATAAAATATCATGACTTCAATAAAATAGCATGACTTCAATAAAATATCATGACTTCAATAAAATATCATGACTTCAATAAAATTTCATGACTTCAATAAAATATCATGCTTCAATAAAATAGCAACGTTCTAGACTCGTGATATATTTATTTCATAAATGTCTTCAAATTTACATGATTAGAACTAAAATGCAGCTTTGAGATGAAAACTAACAGCCGTGTAATAGGTCGCGAAGTTCAAGCAAACTGATGAATCCAGTAGCACGCTAGTTATGCAAACACTTAGTTAGAACTTGCGAGTTTGTGGGCATCGGTAGCCTAGTTGGGGAAGCCACCCGACTGAGTTACCGACGTTAGGACAACCCGTTTTCGATTCCCGCTGGAAGTAGTGTGAGTTGTACTCGTGGTTGGAAATAAAAATTAACTCCGCAGTCTACCCAGCCGCTGGCAGAAATGGGTACCAGTAATAGACTAGTAATAGTCTGGGAAGGTGAGGGATATCGCCTCGCATCGTGAGTGTCGATACTTGAAGGGACACTATCCAGAAGACTCCGAACACTTATGGATAGGCGGCCAAGCACATATGGGTGGAAATTCGCGTGTTAAGACAACGACACCGATTCAAGTCTCGTGCTTTACCTTAACTTGTGAATTGTTATTTATAAGTGTTTGGCGTTACAGTTCAAACCATTGCATTCTTATTGCCGCTTTCACACTGATAGACATGTTGATTTTAAATATCCAATCATTGAGTTTCGCAGGATGTGTCTATCAGCACGAGCACAAACGCAATTGATTTCAGAATATCTGTTCGTGCGATGCCACGAACACGTTTCATGATCGGAACTATGTCTACTTTTAAGTTGGGGGCCTTCTGTACATTCATATGCCGCCCCAAAGTAATAGATAGGAACCATCATATAAGATAATTAAAGATATATAACATGAATAAAGAGCAGTTTATCCTAAACAAAGGCAGGCTTTCAGAGATTGAATAACAACATTACATTGACTGGCTGTCATTGTGAGAAAATGTATCTCTCTAATAAATAAAACCGCTACAGCTTTTGAGATAATAATTATAGTCAGTGGATAAATAATTCGAAATATATGTTGCGTTAATATCAGTAAGACTAATGAACCTATGATTTGAAATATATGTTGCGTTAATATCAGTAAGACTAATGAACATATGATTTGAAATATATGTTGCGTTAATATCAGTAGGACTAAAGAACATATGATTTGAAATATATGTTGCGTTAATATCAGTAGGACTAAAGAACATATGATTTGAAATATATGTTGCGTTAATATCTGTAAGTCTTCTGAGAAAAAATATTCAAGCACCTGTATTTTATTTTCTTAAATGAGCTATCGCGGCTCCCAATGAGGAAGTGTCCAACAAAATCCTGCGATCCACAGGACCAAGTCTTCCAGGTAACAATAAAAAGACGATTAAGATGGTATGAGCATGGTACAAGAGATGTACTTCTTGCCAAGACCATCCTACTAGACATTATCAGCCAAAAGAAGGCAAGGCAGGCAGAGGTGGTCGTGAGAAGGTAACATTACAGAATACACATGATTTATTTATATCATCATCATTATCATCATCAACATCATCATCATCATTAAGTGCCGTCTCCGCATCGAAGATTGGCTACCATGGAGCACCATTCCGCTCTGATCACAGTTTATATATAAAACATTTCATAAAGTTGTTTTAATCGTAACGGTTGTACGAAAGTTGGGAACACGTCGTCACGGTTACCCATGAGACCGCCAATGTTACCGGACTAATGAAATGATTTTATAAGACAGAAACTGGAAGATGATGTTAAGGGTTGATTACTGAGCACATTTATAGAAGACACTGAGCACAGAGAACTCTTTAGCAAGATCAATGAGGGCTTGGAAAAAAACGAACAAAATTGCATGCTGAAGAACGATGAAGAAGAATCGTGTTGCATTAGAGTCTTAAAGTAAGTCTTAAGATTTGGTTTTAAGACTCAACAAGATCTCAACTTATTATCGAGGCACCGACAATTATTCAACTTCACTCGACGACTATTTAGCGTCATCGCCTGCCTTTAAATGGGCTCTAATTTGGCGCATATGTCTTGTGTCGTTATGGTTATGGTTATTCGGAGGCCTCGGTATCACTGCGAACAAATTAAAACCCATAATTGCTCAACCATCCGTGCCAGTGGAAACATCCGAATTAAAACTCATCTCGTTGAAGGATCCAAACAAAGAAAGGCAGCTGTAGCCCCATCATAGCAGCTACAGCACACGCCAAAGGACATAAGGCCAAGCGGCACCGACTTAGCTGAACTGTCCTTCGTCATACGATATCATCATTCATCGTAGACAATCGGAATATCGAAACACAGTCTGGATGAAAAGCACAGCTCACGGTGTGTACAGAGCTTCTAAACTCAGTAGTTCCGGCTCCAAGACCGACTTGGAATATGAGGAAACTGAAACAAGGAACACTTTTCTGACTGAGCCTGAATTATTCCTGCCGCCTATCCGCCATATTGACCGGATGTCAGTGGTTAGTGAACTGGACTACAAAGGACAAGAGCTCGGGTTCGATCCTGATGGACGATTTCCAGGTTCACCCAGCCTTAAATGGGTACCGGATTTTTTTCTGGGAAAGTAAAGTGGCACGGGCGTAATACCGACCACATTACCCCAAAAATATTGGAACATAACCGTGTGTCGTTAGTTTACAGAAAGCTGTGATATCTGCGTCTATCAGCCCGACATATCAGTCATAGGTATGAGACAAGTTGTAACTTTTGTTATTTTTTTAAAACTCTTTCTGGGAAGGTTTTTATCAATTTAGCGGTAGAGATTTCAGAGACAAAATTTTACATCTTTTTAAATATTAATCTACGTGTTTATATATATCTAACACTTAATATATTAGATTTAGCATTTAACAAAGGCATTCGACACAGTAAACAGAGATGGTCTCTACAAGGTGTTAGAAGGCATAGGCTGCCCTCCTAAATTACTTAGGCTGATAATTTCCTTCCATGAAGACATGAATGGCCAAGTCCATTTTGATGGGAGTCCATCAGAGAATTTCAAAGTCAACAAAGGACTGAAACAGGGATGTGTCCTCGCCCCCACCCTTTTTGGTATATTTTTTGCTGCCCTCCTAAATTACACCTTCGAAAACAGCTCAGGAGATATTTACATTCGCACAAGACCAGATGGCTCACTGTTCAACCTAGCACGACTAAGAGCAAAAACCAAAACAAATGTTGCCCTACTTAAAGAATTTTTATTTGCTGACGATGCAGCCCTAGTCGCTCATAGTGAGGCCACCCTACAGTCGCTGATCAACAACCTGGATAAAGCATGCGACTTTTTTTCACTGTCAATTAATGTTCAGAAGACAGTAATACTAAATCAAGGTGACTTCAAACCTATATCTATTACTCTAAAAGACTGCCCACTAGAATCAGTACAGAAATTTACATATCTTGGATCCACAGTTACGCAAACCATCTCTCTTGATGAAGAAATAAACTGTCGAATTGGTAAGGCAGCTACGACCTTCGGCAAACTCACAAAAAGGGCATGGAACAACACGAAACTAACTCAAAAGACTAAACTCTTAATATATCAAACTTGTGTGCTTAGCACACTACTATATGGATCCGAAACCTGGACAACATACTCAAACCAGGAAAAAAGACTAAATGTCTTCCACATGCGATGTCTCCGCAAAATAATGCACATCAAATGGCAGGACAAAATAACCAACTTAACTGTCCTGCAACGTGCTAAGACCCTAACAATCATGTCGATGCTCAGAAGTCGAAGGCTAAGATGGCTGGGGCATGTCCAACGGATGGAAGAAAAACGCATTCCTAGGCAAATACTATATGGCGAGCTAAAACACGGAAAACGACAAATCGGCAGACCTAAACTACGATATAGAGATATCTGCAAATCATCTCTGAAAGACTTCGCCATCTGTGAAAACGACTGGCAACATCTGGCAAGTGATCGCACATCATGGAGAGCACGTATAAGGAACGGTATAACAACATTTGAGACTGTTCTAAGACAGGACTTAGAAGAGAAGAGACTCATGAAAAAGGATGGTAAACCCTGTGGACCAGCGAGTCTGACCTGTTCATTATGTGACCGCGTGTGTTTGTCAAACATTGGTAGAATTAGCCACGAGAGAAGCTGTTCGGCAAAAACAATACCTCAAAAAAATACGCAATAGCCTCCACTAGACTGTCTGACAAGACGAAAAGGGCCATATATATAATATATTAGATATGAATTTTTAGATAATTAAACACGGAATTGGATTTCACCAATACCAAGGTGGCGCAAGACATAACAAAGAATATGGTTTGATGAGAGTTAAAGTCGCAGTGCAGTGAATATTTCTAATATTCAGTAAATGACGTAATCATCATCTACGTACCACAATTTTGTAAACCACATTTATGAACAAACCGCTGCTTCCTTTAAGGTTTTATTTACGTAAAGGACGGGCACTACGCTACTTTCACTGTCTCATTGCTTGAAGGAAATGGTGTTGACGATTGAAAACAGGGTATTTCTGGTTGAGCATGTCTTTCGTAATGGCGGTAAATATACGGATGAGGTCATTAGACAATTCGTAAGGAAATTTCCAGACTCACAAGTCCCTCACCGAAATTCTGTTACAAAATTGATCAAAAAGTTTCGTGAAACCGGTAGTGTGGTAGATGCATACCGATCTGGAAGACCTTCAATTTCACAAGACCAAATTATGGAACTCCAAGACAGAATTACAATGAGTCCAAATGCATCTTTAAACCACTTGTCTCAACAGGTGCAAATATCTAAGAGTTCTGTTCACAAGGTTTTAAGAAGTGAACTACACTATCGTCCATACAAATTAATTGAAGTGTCTCAACTCCAAGAAAGAGATTATGAATCCCGTTTAAAGTACTGCATGTGGTTTCAGAATTTTATTTATGAACATGGCGCTGCCATCCTTGACGTCACTTTTTTCACTGATGAGGCCTGGTTTCATTTATCCGGTTATGTGAACAGTCAGAACAATCGGCTGTGGGGCAGTGAAAACCCCCATAAATTTCATCAAGTGCCGCTTTACGATCAAAAAGTCGGAGTGTGGTGCGCTATAAGTCGTATGCGGATAATAGGACCGATATTTTTTAATGAAACAATAAATGCAGAACGTTACCGTACTTTAATTCTGGAACCGTTCATAGCACACCTTACAGAACGGGAAATTATGGAATCCTGGTTTCAGCAGGATGGGGCAACAGCACACACAGCCACAACAACACTCAATTATTTAGAAAGCATATTTGCAAATCACATTATTTCACGTGGAATCTGGCCTGCTCGTTCACCAGATCTAACACCCCAGATTATTATCTGTGGGGGGCATTGAAGGGGAAAGTTTATGAAAATATTCCGCAGACAATTAATGACCTAAAGACTGAAATAGTAGACAAGATTAAACAAATATCACCAGACATTATTCTGAAGGTTTTCGCAAATATGGAAAGACGAATCACGACATGTCTTGAGGCCAGTGGTGGACATTTTCAACATATGCTTTAGGCACAACTTTATTGTGTTAATACCAACATTACCCATTATAAGCTCGCCGATAGCAGTCAAGTATATTTGAATAATACCATTTATTTTACAATTTGTGTGACGCATTAGTTAACCGCATTTCTGGTGACGTTTTTTCTTCCGAGAGTAGAAATTCACTGCACTGCAACTTTAAAAACACCCTGATGGCCCTTTTCGTCTTGTCAGACAGTCTAGTGGAGGCTATTGTGTATTTTTGAGGTTTTGTTTTTGTCGAACAGCTTCTCTCGTGGCTATATCTACCAATGTTTGACAAACACACACCGTCACAGAATGAACAAGTAAGGCTCACTGATCCACAGGGTTTTCCTTCCTTTTTCATGAGTCCTTTCTCCTCTAAGTTTTGCCTTAGCACAGTCTCAAATGATGTTATACTGTTCCTTATACATGCTCTCCGTGATGTGCGATTACTTGCCAGATGTTTCAAGTCATTTTCACATAAGGAGAAGTCATTCAGAGATGATTTGCAGATATATCGTAGTTTAGGTCTGCCGATTTGTCTTTTCCCGTATGTTAGTTCACCATATAGTATTTGCCAAGGAATGCGCTTTTCTTCCATTCGTTGAACATGCCCCACCCATCTTAGCCTTCGACTTCTGAGCATCGACTTGATTGTTGGGGTCTTAGCACGTTGCAGGACAGTTAAGTTGGCTATTTTGTCCTGCCATTTGATGTGCATTATTTTGCGGAGACATCGCATGTGGAAGACATTTAGTCTTTTTTCCTGGTTTGAGTATGTTGTCCAGGCTTCAGATCCATATAATAGTGTGCTAAACCCACAAGTTTGATATATTAAGAGTTTAGTCTTCAGTGTTAGTTTCGTGTTGTTCCAGGCCCTTTCTGTGAGTTTGCCGAAAGTCGTAGCTGCATTACCAATTGGACTGTTTATTTCTTCATCAAGAGAGATGGTTTGCGTAATTGTGGATCCAAGATATGCAAATTTCTGTACTGATTCTAGTACAGTCTTTTAGAGTAATTAATATGGCCTTGATGTCGTCTTGACTTAGTATTACTGTCTTCTGAGCATTAATTAACAGTGGAAAAAGGTCACATGCTTTGTCCAGGTAGTTGATCAGCGATTGTAGGGTGGCTTCACTATGAGCGACTAGGGCTGCATCGTCAGCAAATAAAAGTTCTTTAAGTAGGGCAACATTTGTTTTGGTTTTTGCTCTTAGTCGTGCTAAGTTGAACAGTGAGCCATCTGATCTTGTGCGAATGTAAATATCTCCTGAGCTGTTTTTTAAGGCGTAATTTAGGAGGGCAGCAAAAAATATACCAAAAAGGGTGGGGGCGAGGAGACATCCCTGTTTCACTCCGTTGTTGACTTTGAAACTCTCTAATGAACTCCTATTGAAGTAGATTTTACCAATGATTTTACTGATGAAAGTCTACACTAATCAAATTGAGAGTGACGCACTGTGCGGCTGAACGTACAATACAGAAATCGGAGTGGCGTAGGGTGCGTGGAAGCGTACGGAGAGAGTTACAAAATTACTAGACTGTTATGAACAATGTACAATAACTGAAACAATTTCAGTCAAACAAATTTTAAAATATTTCTCTTCTTCCCATCTCTTTTCACACTTCCACAATTCCAGGAGTCTATCTAGAGCAGTGGCGTATTCTCTATGCTACCGCAGCTACCGCCGGTAGCCTGAACATATTAACGAAATACTAAAGGAAATGATAATTTATTATATTTTTGTCATAATTATATTACACATTTTCTAATATTCTATTACACATTTCGAAGGCCAAGATGATTTATTTGCTTTGATTTGCATTTATTAAAGCAAGGATTTCCTCTGGCCACCATAACGTTTGTGAATGACACCGAAACTGCAATGAAACCTCTATTAGCCAGCGGTACATTTTTCCTCTTTCCGAATCTGGTATTAACGACCTGACATTCAAAGATTCCCGTCAAGATTATACGGCAAAGAGACCTCTACACTAATGCGGTTTCATTAGTTTTTTTTTTCAACTCTTGCCAATCAGAATCGTCACAAAGTGAAAGTGAAACTATGTCTGATTACCGGAACTTCCTTAGCTATTTATAACTACGTTATGTGCATCAGCATCTGTAGAAAGAGCTTTTTCTGCTCTCGAGAGAATCAAATCTTATTGTCGCTCAACTCAGACACAAGAACGCTTATCTGGTTTGGCATTAATGCCCATTGAGAAATCATTCCCTCAGAAAATTAGAAACCAACCCTACAGTACTTTCAATGACAAAGTCATTAAAACATTTTCGTCCCAAAAAAGACGGATATAATTAACATATAAATAAGTAAGTAATTTTCAATGTAGTGATGTCATTAGAAAATATTACTTCATGTTAGCCTACTGAATATAATGTATGTTTTTATTTATTATGTCAGCGGTAGCCCAGGACCCAAAACCAGTATACGCCACTGATCCAGAGTGATGTTTCTTGTATAACAGAATTCAAGATAATATTATCAAATCTATAAATATGTATTATTATGTGTTCACATTGCGGATTTTTTTTTTTATGGTTGAAAATTGTGCTGTTAATTCTTCTCGGACCGAAGACGGGGCAGACAGTGCAGAAATAATATCTCTCCACGTCAGATGATTGATTCACAGCTGGGTCCTGTAAGTAGACCCTTGTTTTGTTCTTACGCTCATAGGTAAGTCATATCTATCTATAGATTTACACATTAAAAAAAACAAACTATCTACGACACATAGTACCTTTGCTGGTGTATGTCGGGGGGGGGGGGGGGGGGGCAACGATAGAACCAGAGGGATAAAGGCCGCTTGGTCAAGCAGTCGCCAAAGCGTGTGCGACTCAGGATTTTTATTTCACCCCGATAGAAAAACTGGAAAACCCTTCAATTAACGTGACGTTATCAGGTATATGATATATAGACGGCTGACGTCTCTCAACCCACAGCCGCCCCGCTCGCCAAGCTGAAAACGTAACGTTCGTACGTTGGTGTTTTTCCGGGAATTTCCTGTCAGCTAATATGTCGAAGAAAATCTATAAATAGCATTGGGTAAGCCTACAGCAACTACATAGTTGGTCGAGCGGGCAGAAAATAAAATCGGAAAGTACCACGACTTGAGCCGTCTATATATTTGTAGTTGGCTGTAGTAAGCCATGTCTATTAATTGTTTTGGCTAGATTTCTCTTGGGCTTTCTTGTTTTCTTTTTATCTGTTCGGTGTCTACACGAATGTTTTGAAATCCTATTTCGGGAGTCTTCATTCATCTACTCAGCACCCATTCACCATTCTGCTCTGTCTCTTCCTTTGATAGTGCGGGTTATCATAGCCTGACTTGTCAATCTTTTATGTACTCTTCCATTTTAGTCTTGGTCTGCCTCTGCCTCTTTTACCTTGTATTTTCTCTTCCCAAATTACTTGTAGTAGATTGTTGGATCAGCATGCACCAAAAATCTCATTTATCTTGAATTGTGTTAGCTCTCTTTTCATTTGTAGTTGTTTTAAGATTTAATCACATGTTTTTCTTTTCTTTCTATCCAATTCGTCGCATTCTTCTTCAAATCCACGTTTCAAAGGCTTCAGTTTTTTTTATTGAAGGTAAATAGAAAGAAGGGGTTAAGGCATACAAATGCGAAGCTGCAGTAAAGCTGAATGTGAGGAAAAATAAAAAAATAACAAATAAATAATAAATAACAAAAAAAAATGGTATATAAGAAAGGGAAAAAAATAAATAAAAAAAATGGTATGTAAGAAAGGAAAAATTAAAAAATTAAAAAATGGTATGTAAGAATACATACCATTTTTTTATTTTTTATTTTTCCTTAAATAGAAAGAATTAATACATTCTGTAATTACGCAATATATAAAGTAACTGTACAATACCGTAAGTATTTCCATTACAGACCTGACTTTCTTCTATACCAGACCTGACTTTCTTCTATACCAGACCTCACTTTCTTCTATACTAGATCTGGCTTTCTTCTATACTAGACCTGACTTTCTTCTATACCAGACCTGACTTTCTTCTATACCAGACCTGACTTTCTTCTATACTAGATCTGGCTTTCTTCTATACTAGACCTGACTTTCTTCTATACTAGATCTGGCCTTCTTCTATACTAGACCTGACTTTCTTCTATACCAGACCTAACTTTCTTCTATACTAGATCTGACTTCTTCTATACTAGACCTGACTTTCTTCTATACCAGACCTGACTTTCTTCTATACTAGACCTGACTTTCTTCTATACTAGATCTGACTTTCTTCTATACTAGACCTGACTTTCTTCTATACCAGATCTAACCTTCTTCTATACTAGACCTGACTTTCTTCTATACCAGATCTGACTTTCTTCTATACCAGACCTGACTTTCTTCTATACTAGATCTGACTTTCTTCTATACTAGACCTGGCTTTCTTCTATACTAGACCTGACTTTCTTCTATACCAGATCTGACTTTCTTCTATACCAGACCTGACTTTCTTCTATACTAGACCTGACTTTCTTCTATACCAGACCTGACTTTCTTCTATACCAGACCTGACTTTCTTCCATACAGACCTGACTTTCTTCTATACCAGACCTGACTTTCTTCTATACCAGACCTGACTTTCTTCTATACTAGACCTGACTTTCTTCTATACTAGACCTGACTTTCTTCTATACTAGACCTGACTTTCTTCTATACCAGACCTGACTTTCTTCCATACCAGACCTGACTTTCTTCTATACTAGACCTGACTTTCTTCTATACCAGACCTGACTTTCTTCTATACCAGACCTGCCTTTCTTCTATACCAGACCTGACTTTCTTCTATACTAGACCTTACATTCTTCCATACCAGACCTGACTTTCTTCTATACCAGACCTGACTTTCTTCTATATAAGACCTGACTTTCTTCTATACCAGACCTGACTTTCTTCTATACCAGACCTGACTTTCTTCTATACCAGACCTGACTTTCTTCTATACTAGACCTGACTTTCTTCTATACTAGACCTGACTTTCTTCTATACCAGACCTGACTTTCTTCTATACCAGACCTGACTTTCTTCTATACTAGACCTGACTTTCTTCTATACTAGACCTGACTTTCTTCTATACTAGACCTGACTTTCTTCTATACTAGACCTGACTTTCTTCTATACTAGACCTGACTTTCTTCTATACCAGACCTGACTTTCTTCTATACTAGACCTGACTTTCTTCTATACTAGACCTGACTTTCTTCTATACCAGACCTGACTTTCTTCTATACCAGACCTGACTTTCTTCTATACTAGACCTGACTTTCTTCTATACTAGATCTGACTTTCTTCTATACTAGACCTGACTTTCTTCTATACTAGACCTGACTTTCTTCTATACTAGATCTGACTTTCTTCTATACTAGACCTGACTTTCTTCTATACTAGACCTGACTTTCTTCTATACTAGATCTGACTTTCTTCTATACCAGACCTGACTTTCTTCTATACTAGACCTGACTTTCTTCTATACTAGACCTGACTTTCTTCTATACTAGATCTGACTTTCTTCTATACCAGACCTGACTTTCTTCTATACTAGACCTGACTTTCTTCTATACCAGACCTGACTTTCTTCTATACTAGACCTGACTTTCTTCTATACTAGACCTGACTTTCTTCTATACCAGACCTGACTTTCTTCTATACCAGACCTGACTTTCTTCTATACTAGACCTGACTTTCTTCTATACTAGACCTGACTTTCTTCTATACTAGACCTGACTTTCTTCTATACTAGACCTGACTTTCTTCTATACTAGACCTGACTTTCTTCTATACTAGACCTGACTTTCTTCTATACTAGACCTGGCTTTCTTCTTTCTATACTAGATCTGACTTTCTTCTATACTAGATCTGACTTTCTTCTATACTAGACCTGACTTTCTTCTATACCAGACCTGACTTTCTTCTATACTAGATCTGACTTTCTTCTATACCAGACCTGACTTTCTTCTATACCAGACCTGACTTTCTTCTATACAGACCTGACTTTCTTCTATACCAGACCTGACTTTCTTCTATACCAGACCTGACTTTCTTCTATACCAGACCTGACTTTCTTCTATACCAGACCTGACTTTCTTCTATACTAGATCTGACTTTCTTCTATACCAGACCTGACTTTCTTCTATACTAGACCTGACTTTCTTCTATACCAGACCTGACTTTCTTCTATACCAGACCTGACTTTCTTCTATACCAGACCTGACTTTCTTCTATACCAGACCTGACTTTCTTCTATACTAGACCTGACTTTCTTCTATACCAGACCTGACTTTCTTCTATACCAGACCTGACTTTCTTCTATACCAGACCTGACTTTCTTCTATACTAGACCTGACTTTCTTCTATACTAGATCTGGCTTTCTTCTATACTAGACCTGACTTTCTTCTATACCAGACCTGACTTTCTTCTATACCAGACCTGACTTTCTTCTATACCAGACCTGACTTTCTTCTATACCAGACCTGACTTTCTTCTATACCAGACCTGACTTTCTTCTATACCAGACCTGACTTTCTTCTATACTAGATCTGGCTTTCTTCTATACCAGACCTGACTTTCTTCTATACCAGACCTGACTTTCTTCTATACTAGACCTGACTTTCTTCTATACCAGACCTGACTTTCTTCTATACCAGACCTGACTTTCTTCTATACTAGACCTGACTTTCTTCTATACTAGACCTGACTTTCTTCTATACCAGACCTGACTTTCTTCTATACCAGACCTGACTTTCTTCTATACCAGACCTGACTTTCTTCTATACTAGACCTGACTTTCTTCTATACTAGATCTGGCTTTCTTCTATAAAAGACTTGACTTTCTTCTATACCAGACCTGACTTTCTTCTATACCAGACCTGACTTTCTTCTATACCAGACCTGACTTTCTTCTATACCAGACCTGACTTTCTTCTATACCAGACCTGACTTTCTTCTATACCAGACCTGACTTTCTTCTATACTAGACCTGACTTTCTTCTATACCAGACCTGACTTTCTTCTATACCAGACCTGACTTTCTTCTATACTAGACCTGACTTTCTTCTATACTAGACCTGACTTTCTTCTATACCAGACCTGACTTTCTTCTATACCAGACCTGACTTTCTTCTATACCAGACCTGACTTTCTTCTATACCAGACCTGACTTTCTTCTTCTATACTAGACCTGACTTTCTTCTATACTAGACCTGACTTTCTTCTATACCAGACCTGACTTTCTTCTATACCAGACCTGACTTTCTTCCATACTAGACCTGACTTTCTTCTATACCAGACCTGACTTTCTTCTATACCAGACCTGACTTTCTTCTATACTAGACCTGACTTTCTTCTATACCAGACCTGACTTTCTTCTATACCAGACCTGACTTTCTTCTATACTAGACCTGACTTTCTTCTATACCAGACCTGACTTTCTTCTATACTAGACCTGACTTTCTTCTATACTAGACCTGACTTTCTTCTATACCAGACCTGACTTTCTTCTATACTAGACCTGACTTTCTTCTATACCAGACCTGACTTTCTTCTATACTAGACCTGACTTTCTTCTATACTAGACCTGACTTTCTTCTATACCAGACCTGACTTTCTTCTATACCAGACCTGACTTTCTTCTATACTAGACCTGACTTTCTTCTATACTAGACCTGACTTTCTTCTATACTAGACCTGACTTTCTTCTATACCAGACCTGACTTTCTTCTATACTAGACCTGACTTTCTTCTATACTAGACCTGACTTTCTTCTATACCAGACCTGACTTTCTTCTATACCAGACCTGACTTTCTTCTATACCAGACCTGACTTTCTTCTATACCAGACCTTACTTTCTTCTATACCAGACCTGACTTTCTTCTATACCAGACCTGACTTTCTTCTATACCAGACCTGACTTTCTTCTATACCAGACCTGACTTTCTTCTATACCAGACCTGACTTTCTTCTATACCAGACCTGACTTTCTTCTATACTAGACCTGACTTTCTTCTATACTAGACCTGACTTTCTTCTATACTAGACCTGACTTTCTTCTATACTAGACCTGACTTTCTTCTATACTAGACCTGACTTTCTTCTATACTAGACCTGACTTTCTTCTATACCAGACCTGACTTTCTTCTATACTAGACCTGACTTTCTTCTATACCAGACCTGACTTTCTTCTATACCAGACCTGACTTTCTTCTATACCAGACCTACTTTCTTCTATACCAGACCTGACTTTCTTCTATACCAGACCTGACTTTCTTCTATACCAGACCTGACTTTCTTCTATACAGACCTGACTTTCTTCTATACTAGACCTGACTTTCTTCTATACTAGACCTGACTTTCTTCTATACTAGACCTGACTTTCTTCTATACCAGACCTGACTTTCTTCTATACTAGACCTGACTTTCTTCTATACCAGACCTGACTTTCTTCTATACTAGATCTGACTTTCTTCTATACTAGACCTGACTTTCTTCTATACCAGACCTGACTTTCTTCTATACCAGACCTGACTTTCTTCTATACTAGACCTGACTTTCTTCTATACTAGACCTGACTTTCTTCTATACTAGACCTGACTTTCTTCTATACCAGACCTGACTTTCTTCTATACTAGACCTGACTTTCTTCTATACTAGACCTGACTTTCTTCTATACTAGACCTGACTTTCTTCTATACTAGATCTGACTTTCTTCTATACTAGACCTGACTTTCTTCTATACTAGACCTGACTTTCTTCTATACTAGACCTGACTTTCTTCTATACTAGACCTGACTTTCTTCTATACTAGACCTGACTTTCTTCTATACTAGACCTGACTTTCTTCTATACTAGACCTGACTTTCTTCTATACTAGACCTGACTTTCTTCTATACTAGACCTGACTTTCTTCTATACTAGACCTGACTTTCTTCTATACTAGATCTGACTTTCTTCTATACTAGACCTGACTTTCTTCTATACTAGACCTGACTTTCTTCTATACTAGACCTGACTTTCTTCTATACTAGACCTGACTTTCTTCTATACTAGACCTGACTTTCTTCTATACTAGACCTGACTTTCTTCTATACTAGACCTGACTTTCTTCTATACTAGACCTGACTTTCTTCTATACCAGACCTGACTTTCTTCTATACTAGATCTGACTTTCTTCTATACTAGACCTGACTTTCTTCTATACTAGACCTGACTTTCTTCTATACTAGACCTGACTTTCTTCTATACCAGACCTGACTTTCTTCTATACTAGACCTGACTTTCTTCTATACTAGACCTGACTTTCTTCTATACTAGATCTGACTTTCTTCTATACTAGACCTGACTTTCTTCTATACTAGACCTGACTTTCTTCTATACCAGACCTGACTTTCTTCTATACTAGACCTGACTTTCTTCTATACTAGACCTGACTTTCTTCTATACCTGACCTGACTTTCTTCTATACCAGACCTGACTTTCTTCTATACTAGACCTAACTTTCTTCTATACCAGACCTGACTTTCTTCTATACCAGACCTAACTTTCTTCTATACCAGATCTGACTTTCTTCTATATCTTCTTTTTATTCTGGTGGTTTCTTCCTAATATTGGAAATTAGTTCTCTTTTTGCATTTGACCTCTTTCAGAACATTTTAATTATTCTTCTTAGCTGTCCATGGTATTCTTAACATTCTTCTGTAAAACCACATTTCTACAGACTCCAGTGATTTTTTTTTGTCTGTCGTCCTATTGTCCATGATTCGCATCCATATGTTAAGACTGGCTCTACATAACATTTAAGAACTCTCTTTCTTGTTTCTATTGTCAAAAATGGATTGTATAGTATCCTCCTCATTTTTTGGAAAGCTGCTTTTTGCCTGAGACATTCTGCATCTCACCTCTTTTGTACATCTTCCGTCTCAGGTTAACAAAGTTCCCAAATATTTAAATTCATTTACCTGTTTTAATAGTGTTCCGCTTGTCTTTATTTTGCACTGAGGTGAAGTCTTTTACTTTGTTGTTACTATTACCTCTGTCTTTTTGCTATTAACGCTGAATCCTTTATTGTTGCTTTCTTTCACTATAATGTCCAAAATTTCTTGTAACTCATTTTCATTTTTAGCGATTAAGACTGTATCATCAACATACCTTAGATTATTTATATTATGACCTCCAATTGTTATTCCAGGCATGCCCTTATGGATCTTAAAATAATCTCACTATATATATTAAACAAATCTGGTGACAGCACACAACCCTGTCTAACACCCTGTTTTATTTGTTGAAACATTCCCAATTGGTTTCCAGTTCTTATGGCCGCTGTTGGTTGCCAGTACATGTTCTATATTATTCTTAGATCTTTGCTGTCTACGTTTATGCTTTCTAAAATTTTGATTATTTCTTGGTGCTTTACTTTGTCAAATGCTTTGGTATAATCTATGAAACATAGATTATACCTGTTTTCACCTCTATGGCTCTTTCTAATAAAGATCTTATGATATATATGGCATTGCTCGTTCCTTTACCTCCAACAAAACCACACCGTTCGTCGCTAATTTCTGGACTGATTTTGTTTCGCACTCTTCGCATGATGATTCTTAGTAATATCTTAGTGATATGACTCATAAGGCTTATTGTGCGATGATCATCGCATTCAGTCGTACCCGATTTCTTTGGTAGGGCTATGAATATTAATTTGAGCAGGTCGTCTGGTATATGTCTGCTGTTGTAGATATCATTCAACATTTTTGTTATTATTTCTATTTCAAAATCACCCATGGCTTCAATCTCTTCTTTAGTTATATTATCTGGTCCTGGAGCTTTGCCTGCTTTCATATTGCGCAAGGCGTGTTCCACTTCTTCTCTGAGTATTTCTGGTCCTTCTCCATTATCCTTAATATTTACTTCCGTTCATTCATCATTATAAAGATCTTTAATGTATTATGTCCATCGTTCCCTTATGTTTTCTTGATCAATCAACAGTTCTCCTTCCTTTGATCTTAAACATCCAGTTTTTGATTGCGTTTTTCTTCCTGTTAATTCCTCAATTTGTTTGTATATAGCTTTAGCATCTCCTTTTTGTTGCATTTCAATCTCTTTGCATCTCTCTTTCAGTCGTGCTTCTTTTGCTTCATTGCATTTTATTCATCATCATCATTGAGTGCCGTCTCCGCAACGAAGGTTGGCTACCATGGAGCGCCATTTTGCTCTATCTCTTGCTTTGATGGTGCAGGTTGTCATCGGTTGATTTGTCCATCTTTTGATGTTACTCGTCCATGTTAATCTTGGTCTGCCTCTGCCTCTTTTACCTTGTATTTTCCCCTCCAGGATCACTTTCAGTAGGCTGTTGTGTCTTTTAACATGGCCTAAGAATCGCATTTGTCTTGTTCTAATTGTGTTCAGAAGATCTCTTTTCATTTTTAGTTGTTTTAAGACTTTGTCATTTGTTTTCTTTTCCTTCCATCCAATTCTACCTATTCTTCTATATATCCACATTTCAAAGGCTTCAATTCTCTGTTCTGTTTTCTTGTCTAATGTCCATGTTTCAGCACCATATAGGAATATTGAGAAGATGTAACAATTTGCTATTCTTAGTTTTAGCTCTGGTGTTATTTGTTTTGATGTTAGTATGTCCTTCATGACATTAAAATTACTTTTTGCCATTCCTTTTCTTTTGTTTATTTCAGTTGTACATTTTCCATCACTGGTTATAGTATGTCCAAGGTAGTTATAGTTCTGAACTGTCTCAAGGTCTATTCCTTCAATTTTGATATCCACTTGTGGGTTTTGGGTATTTTCTTTGTTTATGATCATAGTTTTAGTCTTTTTGATATTCATATCTAGTCCATATTTTTTGCTTGTCGTGTTTATTTCATTAAGTAATTGTTGTAGGTCTTTAGGATTTTCTGCTAATAGTACAGTATCGTCAGCATATCTTAGGTTATTGATTATCTTTCCATTAATTTGTAGGCCTGGCATCTCTATGATGTTTTTAAAGATTTGCTCAGTGTATAGATTGAACAAGCTTGGTGATAGGATGCATCCTTGTCTTACTCCTCTTTTTATATCAATGGGTGTAGAGAACTCTTTGTTATATTTTATTATTGCTGTTTGCTCCCAGTATAGATTGCATATTAGTCGTATATCCATGTCATCTAGATGTATCTCTTTTAGGCATTCTTTAAGTTGTTTGTGGTGTACTCTATCAAAAGCTTTGGTGTAGTCTATGAAGCAGGCATATATTGGTTTGTTTACTTCTGTGTATTTTTCGATTAATGTTCTCATGCAGAATATGGCTTCTTTTGTCCCGCTATTTTCCTAAATCCAAATTGCTGCTCATCTAATTCAGTATTGATTTTATTCTGAATCCTTCCTTGTATAACTTTTAGCAAGATTTTTGTAACATGGCTCATTAGGCTTATTGTTCTAAAGTCACTGCATTCAACTGCACCATTCTTTTTAGGCAATGCAATGAAAGTTGATGTTTTTAGTTCATTTGGTATGTATCCTGTGTGGTATATGTCGTTTCATATGTCTGTAATCACTTCAATGCCAAAATCTTCAAGTGCCTGTATCATCTCTATCTGTATGCTTTCAGGTCCTGCTGCTTTTCCCCTTTTCATTGTTTTTATAGCTTTTTCCACCTCAGATTTTAAGATTTTATAGCCTGATGTACATTTTATAACTGGTTTCTTGTCCCTTTGATCATGAAATAGTTCTGTTATATATTCCTGCCATCTATCTATGATATCCTTATTGTCTGTTAGCATTTTTCCTTTTTTGTCTGCAATGCATCCACCTTCTGTGGCTTTTTTATTTTTATTAGTCATTCTCTTTATTTCTGTGTGCATTCCTCTTAGGTCTTGTTTGCTTTCCATAGTTTCTATTTCTCTACATTTTTGGCTGAGCCAGTCTTCTTTTGCTTTTTTGTACATTTTGCGTATCTCATTATCTATTTTATTGTATTGGGCAGTGTTCTTCGCTTGTCTCCTTTCTTCCATTTTTTCTAAGATGGTGTTAGTTATCCATTTTTGTTTTTTGTTCTTTTCTCTTTTGGGTAAGGTGTCGCAGGCTTTTTGTATGCTTTTCTTTATGCATTGCCATTTGGTTGTTACTTTTTCATCAGGATTTTCTCTTCTGTATTGTTCAATTCCTTCCTCTAGCAGCTTCTGGTATGTGTTCTTTACTTGTATTGTATAGGTATCTTTAATATCTTTTTGATTTAAAGCTGTTATGTCGAGTGGGTTTGTTGATGAATCAGATTTTTGCTTGTTTCTCTTTAGTTTGATTTTCATTTTAATCATTACAGGATTGTGATCAGAATTAATATCTGCTCCTGGGTAGGTTTTGGCTTTCTTTACGCTGTTACGGAACCTTTCTTTTATCATTATGTAATCTATTTGATTCCTCTTCCTATCTCCAGGGCTTTTCCATGTGTATAGTTTCCTTTTCTCTTGCTCAAAGTAGGTGTTACATATTATCAGCCTGTTTTCTTCACAGAATTGTATTAATCTTTCTCCTCTGTCATTTCTTTTTCCTAAACCATGATTTCCTATAATTGTCTTATATCTACCTTTTCCTACTTTAGCGTTCATGTCACCCATTACAATCAAGATGTCTGAAGATTTCACTTGCTTCATAACTTTATTTAGGTCTTCATAGTATGCCTCTATTTGTTCATCTGTGTAGTCTTGAGTAGGTGCATATGTCTGTATTATTGCTATGTCGAATGGTTTTGCTTTCAACTTGAGTAGTATAATCCTATCACTGTATGTCCAGTGGGTACTTATATATTTTTGTAGCTCTCTTTTTATCAGTATTCCTACCCCCCCTTTGATATTCTGTTGTGTTTCCTGAGTATATAAATGTATATTTTTCGTCTTCAATGTACCCACATTCCTTCCATCTAGTCTCTGATATGCCTAAAATATCTATATTTATTCGTTCTGCTTCTTGAATTAGATTTTCCAATTTCCCTTGTTGATATAGAGTCCTAACATTCCAAGTACTTATTTTAAGATCTTTCCTCCGACATAAGTTCGAATTTCTCCGACTCTCCATGGCTTCCTCTGGACTGGTACGTGATGAGGCTCCAATCTCTTTCACGGTGGTCAGCCATGTTCGTCTTTCGTGTTCTGAACATGCCTCTTGTGTACCACACACTTTGCTGTTTTCGCTTTCTGGGCCGTTGATCATTCTTGATTCCTCCGCCTCCATCCACCGTCACAGACTTTTCACATAAGGGTTGAACATACCCGTTTTTCCGTTGACATTTTTGTCAAACCATGTGCTTGCCTATCGAACCGCGAACACACAACACAAAGAAGAATAAATCATATTCCACTTAAATATCGGCAATCACAGTCCATCCCCACGTTAGAAGTAAAACATACACCAAACGGGAGAATAGCAACACATAATTTCACAACTAGACTGTCGCGTAAATCATTTAAATATATCAGCAAGAGCCGAATTATAAAAATCGACTACACGAAGCCGCCATGACACCGGAATTCAATCATTTTATTACAATTCCTTTATTTAATCTCTTATCTATCTATCTATTTATTGTCCTTTCGAGCCGAAGACGGCACATAGGGCAGAACCACAATCTCAAAAACAGAAACCTTGCGTTCTCTTATACTCATCTTTATTTTCTTTATTTCTTCTTCTTGTATCCATTAGTTGCAAAATGTCATCCATTTCTTTCTTGAATTTGTCCTCACTGGTGGTTTGAACTCTTTTGATGTTTGTTGCATTGATTCTTTTAGCATTTCCCACTGTTCATCAATGCTTTTTATCTTCTCTTTTGCATTGTACCGGTTCTGAATTGTGATTTTATATTTATCTTGCAGCTTCTTGTCTGATTTGAGTAAATCTAAATTTAACTTGATCTTAACTGAGGCTCGTTTTGTTGTTTTTAATTTTACTCTAAGCTTTACCACAACTGGTACATGATCACTATTGCAATCTGCCCCTGGTCTAGTTTTCACACACACCAGACTGTTTCTAAATCTATTGCTTATCATTATGTAATCAATTTGATTACGTGCGTTATCCCCTGGGCCTTTCCATGTCCACAGACGCCTTGGATATTGCTTAAACCAGGTGTTTCCTATCATCATGTTGTGTGTTCTTGCCTAGTCAATAAGTTTCTCACCTCTTTCATTCCTCTTGCCTAAGCCATAATGACCAACTACATCCTCAACTCTTTCCTTTCCTACTTTTGCGTTAAAATCCCCTAGAACTATGGTGTTTTCATGTGGTTTGCATTCATGAAGTGCCTCATTCAACTCGTAAAATTTATCAATTGTTTCCTCTAGACTGTCTGCTGTTGGTGCATAAATTTGTATAAGATTTATGTCTATTGGCTTTCCATTCAAATTTACTAAAAGGACTCTGTCAGATTTTGGGTAAAAGCCTTTCACTGTTCTTGCTCTTTCTGCATCCAAGATGATATCTACTCCTCTTTGGTGTTCAGTACCTCCAGAATAGATTATTTTATGTTTATCACAATACATCTCCCCTGATCCGGTGTATCTCATTTCGCAAAGTCCCAGTAAATGTAAACCCATTCTTTTCATTTCTTGTATGATTTTTTCTAGTCTACCCTTCTGCGTGAGTGTTCTCACATTCTAAGTACCTATCTTTACATTTTGTTTTATCTATATTTTGCTTACAGTAGCTTGATGACGATCGGGTATCACCTGTAGCACATGATGTCCCCTACCGAACGAGAGTTTTCCATTGGAATCCCCCTTAACGTTGTTGTCGTGATTTCTATTGTTGTGGCGATTCATGATTGTACAAAGAAGTTACGACGGTGGTTTTCTGTTGCCTTCCGTCGGTTTGTTTACTGTTGGCTCCGCTAGTCTTTGACTAAAAAGACTCACCCACAAGGCAGTGGGGTTGTTTTACTTCGGAGTCCCCTCCATTAGCCTTTTACTCTCCCGAGCTTACCTGCAAGGCAGCAGGGCAGTCACAGGTTGTAAAGTTTACTGCATACAGTAGCAGGTAAAATTACCCTAACTGTCCTCATTCTTCCATATCAGATCTGACTTTCTTCCATACCAGATCTGACTTTCTACCATACCAGACCTGACTTTCTTCTATACCAGATCTGACTTTCTACCATACCAGACCTGACTTTCTTCTATATCAGATCTGACTTTCTTCCATACCAGATCTGACTTTCTACCATACCAGACCTGACTTTCTTCTATATCAGATCTGACTTTCTTCTATATCAGATCTGACTTTCTACCATACCAGATCTGACTTTCTACCATCAGACCTGACATTCTTCTATATCAGATCTGACTTTCTTCCATACCAGATCTGACTTTCTACCATACCAGACCTGACTTTCTTCTATATCAGATCTGACTTTCTTCTATATCAGATCTGACTTTCTTCTATATCAGATCTGACTTTCTTCTATATCAGAACTGACTTTTTCTATATCAGATCTGACTTTCTTCTATATCAGATCTGACTTTCTACCATACCAGATCTGACTTTCTACCATACCAGACCTGACTTTCTTCTATATCAGATCTGACTTTCTTCCATACCAGATCTGACTTTCTACCATACCAGACCTGACTTTCTTCTATATCAGATCTGACTTTCTACCATACCAGACCTGACTTTCTTCTATATCAAATCTGACTTTCTTCTATATCAGATCTGACTTTCTTCTATATCAGATCTGACTTTCTTCTATATCAGATCTGACTTTCTTCTATATCAGGTCTGACTTTCTTCTATATCAGATCTGACTTTCTTCTATATCAAATCTGACTTTCTTCTATATCAAATCTGACTTTCTTCTATATCAGGTCTGACTTTCTTCTATATCAGATCTGACTTTCTACCATACCAGACCTGACTTTCTTCTATATCAAATCTGACTTTCTTCTATATCAGATCTGACTTTCTTCTATATCAGATCTGACTTTCTTCTATATCAGATCTGACTTTCTACCATACCAGATCTGACTTTCTACCATACCAGATCTGACTTTCTTCTATATCAGATCTGACTTTCTACCATACCAGATCTGACTTTCTTCTATATCAGATCTGACTTTCTACCATACCAGACCTGACTTTCTTCTATATCAGATCTGACTTTCTTCTATATCAGATCTGACTTTCTTCTATATCAGATCTGACTTTCTCTATATCAGATCTGACTTTCTTCTATATCAGGTCTGACTTTCTTCTATATCAGATCTGACTTTCTTCTATATCAGATCTGACTTTCTTCTATATCAGATCTGACTTTCTACCATACCAGATCTGACTTTCTACCATACCAGACCTGACTTTCTTCTATATCAGATCTGACTTTCTTCTATATCAGATCTGACTTTCTTCCATACCAGATCTGACTTTCTTCTATATCAGATCTGACTTTCTACCATACCAGATCTGACTTTCTTCTATATCAGATCTGACTTTCTACCATACCAGACCTGACTTTCTTCTATATCAGATCTGACTTTCTTCTATATCAGATCTGACTTTTACCATACCAGACCTGACTTTCTTCTATATCAGACCTGACTTTCTTCTATATCAGATCAGACTTTCTACCATACCAGACCTGACTTTCTTCTATATCAGATCTGACTTTCTACCATACCAGATCTGACTTTCTTCTATATCAGATCTGACTTTCTTCTATATCAGACCTGACTTTCTTCTATATCAGATCTGACTTTCTACCATACCAGACCTGACTTTCTTCTATATCAGATCTGACTTTCTTCTATATCAGATCTGACTTTCTACCATACCAGACCTGACTTTCTTCTATACCAGATCTGACTTTCTACCATACCAGACCTGACTTTCTTCTATATCAGATCTGACTTTCTTCCATACCAGATCTGACTTTCTACCATACCAGACCTGACTTTCTTCTATATCAGATCTGACTTTCTTCTATATCAGATCTGACTTTCTACCATACCAGATCTGACTTTCTACCATACCAGACCTGACATTCTTCTATATCAGATCTGCCTTTCTTCCATACCAGATCTGACTTTCTACCATACCAGACCTGACTTTCTTCTATATCAGATCTGACTTTCTTCTATATCAGATCTGACTTTCTTCTATATCAGATCTGACTTTCTTCTATATCAGATCTGACTTTCTTCTATATCAGAACTGACTTTTTTCTATATCAGATCTGACTTTCTTCTATATCAGATCTGACTTTCTACCATACCAGATCTGACTTTCTACCATACCAGATCTGACTTTCTTCTATATCAGATCTGACTTTCTTCCATACCAGATCTGACTTTCTACCATATCAGACCTGACTTTCTTCTATATCAGATCTGACTTTCTACCATACCAGATCTGACTTTCTTCTATATCAGATCTGACTTTCTTCTATATCAGATCTGACTTTCTTCTATATCAGATCTGACTTTCTTCTATATCAGATCTGACTTTCTTCTATATCAGATCTGACTTTCTTCTATATCAGATCTGACTTTCTACCATACCAGATCTGACTTTCTTCTATATCAGATCTGACTTTCTACCATACCAGATCTGACTTTCTTCTATATCAGATCTGACTTTCTACCATATCAGATCTGACTTTCTTCTATATCAGATCTGACTTTCTACCATACCAGATCTGACTTTCTTCTATATCAGATCTGACTTTCTACCATACCAGATCTGACTTTCTTCTATATCAGATCTGACTTTCTACCATACCAGACCTGACTTTCTTCTATATCAGATCTGACTTTCTTCTATATCAGATCTGACTTTCTTCTATATCAGATCTGACTTTCTTCTATATCAGATCTGACTTTCTTCTATATCAGGTCTGACTTTCTTCTATATCAGATCTGACTTTCTTCTATATCAGATCTGACTTTCTTCTATACCAGATCTGACTTTCTTCTAAATCAGATCTGACTTTCTTCTATATCAGATCTGACTTTCTACCATACCAGACCTGACTTTCTTCTATATCAGATCTGACTTTCTTCATACCAGATCTGACTTTCTTCTATATCAGATCTGACTTTCTACCATACCAGATCTGACTTTCTTCTATATCAGATCTAACTTTCTACCATACCAGACCTGACTTTCTTCTATATCAGATCTGACTTTCTTCTATATCAGATCTGACTTTTTACCATACCAGACCTGACTTTCTTCTATATCAGACCTGACTTTCTTCTATATCAGATCAGACTTTCTACCATACCAGACCTGACTTTCTTCTATATCAGATCTGACTTTCTACCATACCAGACCTGACTTTCTTCTATATCAGATCTGACTTTCTTCTATATCAGATCTGACTTTCTACCATATCAGACCTGACTTTCTTCTATATCAGATCTGACTTTCTACCATACCAGACCTGACTTTCTTCTATATCAGATCTGACTTTCTACCATACCAGACCTGACTTTCTTCTATATCAGATCTGACTTTCTACCATACCAGACCTGACTTTCTTCTATATCAGATCTGACATTCTACCATACCAGACCTGACTTTCTTCTATATTAGATCTGACTTTCTACCATACCAGACCTGACTTTCTTCTATATCAGATCTGACTTTCTACCATACCAGACCTGACTTTCTTCTATATCAGATCTGACTTTCTACCATACCAGACCTGACTTTCTTCTATATCAGATATGACTTTCTATCATACCAGACCTGACTTTCTTCTATATCAGATCTGACTTTCTACCATATCAGACCTGACTTTCTTCTATATCAGATCTGACTTTCTACCATATCAGACCTGACTTTCTTCTATATCAGATCTGACTTTCTACCATACCAGACCTGACTTTCTTCTATATCAGATCTCATTTTCTACCTTACCAGACCTGACTTTCTTCTATATCAGATCTGATTTTCTACCATACCAGACCTGACTTTCTTCTATATCAGATCTGACTTTCTACCATACCAGACCTGACTTTCTTCTATATCAGATCTGACTTTCTTCTATATCAGATCTGACTTTCTACCATACCAGACCTGACTTTCTTCTATATCAGATCTGACTTTCTTCTATATCAGATCTGACTTTCTTCTATATCAGATCTGACTTTCTACCATACCAGACCTGACTTTCTTCTATATCAGATCTGACTTTCCTTCTATATCAGATCTGACTTTCTACCATATCAGACCTGACTTTGTTCTATATCAGATCTGACTTTCTACCATACCAGACCTGACTTTCTTCTATATCAGATCTGACTTTCTTTAATGCCAGACCTGGCTTTCTTCTATATCAGATCTGATTTTGTTCTATATCAGATCTGATTTTCTACCATATCAGACCTGACTTTCTTCTATATCAGATCTGACTTTCTTTATACCAGACCTGACTTTCCTCTATATCAGATCTGACTTTCTTTAATACCAGAACTGACTTTCTTCTATATCAGATCTGACTTTCTTCTATATCAGATCTGACTTTCTACCATATCAGACCTGACTTTCTTCTATATCAGATCTGACTTTCTACCATATCAGACCTGACATTCTTCCATACCAGACCTGACTTTCTTCTATAACAGATCTGACTTTCTTCTATATCAGATCTGACTTTCTTCTATATCAATCTGACTTTCTTCTATATCAGATCTGACTTTCTACCATATCAGACCTGACTTTCTTCTATATCAGATCTGACTTTCTTCTATATCAGATCTGACTTTCTACCATATCAGACCTGACTTTCTTCCATACCAGACCTGACTTTCTTCTATACCAGACCTGACTTTCTTCTATATCAGATCTGACTTTCTACCATATCAGACCTGACTTTCTTCTATATCAGATCTGACTTTCTTCTATACCAGACCTGACTTTCTACCATATCAGACCTGACTTTCTTCTATATCAGACCTGACTTTCTTCTATATCAGACCTGACTTTCTTCTATATCAGACCTGACTTTCTTCTATACCAGACCTGACTTTCTTCTATACCAGATCTGACTTTCTACCATATCAGACCTAACATTCTTCTATACCAGACCTGACTTTCTTCTATACCAGATCTGACTTTCTTCCATACCAGAACTAAATTATTCAACACCAGACCTAACATTCTTCCATACCAGACCTGACTTTCTTCTATATCAGATCTGACTTTCTTCCATACCAGAACTAAAATTATTCAACACCAGACCTAACATTCTTCCATACCAGATCTGACTTTCTTCTATATCAGATCTGACTTTCTTCCATACCAGAACTAACATTATTCAACACCAGACCTAACGTTCTTCCATACCAAACCTGATTTCTTATATACCAGACCTAACATTCTTCCATTCCAAACCTGATTTCTTATATACCAGACCTAACATTCTTCCATACCAGACCTGATTTCTTATATACCAGACCTAACATTCTTCCATTCCAAACCTGATTTCTTATATACCAGACCTAACATTTTTCCATACCAGACCTGATTTCTTATATACCAGACCTAACATTCTTCCATACCAGACCTAACATTCTTCCATACCAGACCTAGCATTCTTCCATACCAGACCTAGCATTCTTCCATACCAGACCTAGCATTCTTCCATACCAGACCTAGCATTCTTCCATACCAAACCTGATTTCTTATATACCAGACCTAACATTCTTCCATACCAGACCTAACATTCTTCCATACCAGACCTAGCATTCTTCCATACCAGACCTAGCATTCTTCCATTCCAAACCTGATTTCTTATATACAAGACCTAACATTCTTCCATTCCAAACCTGATTTCTTATATACCAGACCTAACATTCTTCCATACCAGACCTAACATTCTTCCATACCAGACCTAACATTCTTCCATACCAGACCTAACATTCTTCCATACCAGACCTAACATTCTTCCATACCAGACCTAACATTCTTCCATACCAGACCTGATTTCTTCTATACCAAATCTGACTTTCTTCCATACCAGACCTGACTTTCTTTCATTCAGAGTCAATACAGAATCTTATTAAGTAACTGACCAAAAACAAATATTAACTACTTGGTTTTTTTTAAATTGTTTTCTTTTAAGTCTCTTAAAAAGATTAAAAGACAATCTATATTTATTGGACCTATGATGAGAAAAGGAAACATAAATATTAATATAACAAATTGCAGAATGAATGGACAGAGGAGCAGAGGAAATCAAAGAGAAAAATTATTGCAGCGTATCCAGATAATGTAATAGAAGATCCTCGATTGAAATCATGGCAAGCAGAACAGATAGATGAATAGAGCGATGATCACCTACGCCAAGCATCATGGCACCTAATGATGATGATGCTGTTAAAGAATGGGAAATCTAATCTAAAGTCTGATGAACAAAATAGCATGTCTCGCGCAGTCGATACACAGTAGTCAGGATTGGGTTTCTATTTCAGCCCTGATTAAAGAAGACCTTTGACCGTACTGGGAATAGGGGCAACTTCCACCTAGTGTAGAAGCGACTGGCTACAGCAAACGGGGTTCCTGTTAAGTTAGTGCGTGATTGAGTAGATTAATTAATCATGTGTCAGTAAGTGCACGTCAATTCGACACCATGGTTGTATTAATAGCAATTTTGAGGAGAAATAAAAATAATAAACATAAACTACATACCCATCATCAACGGTTACCTTTAAGTAACCTCTGACAGAGCTCGGAAAAGAAATAACGAGATAGCATCTGTTATAAATAACGTATTAATAATGTATAACACATTTTAGCAAGTGTTTTTTATCACACCCTTTGATTTCTCTTATTAATTTATTGTAAGAAAATAATTAACAAGAAATGGAATTGATAGAAGAAAGAAAAGAGAACGTGATAAATGAAATAAGCTAAATAAAGGCATTATTTTGTCTTTACTAATGAGAAGACACGGACTTTCATTAATGGATGCATGTGCAGCATAGAAGAATAGACATTTCATGAGAAAATTAATAAATTACAACTTAGACATTTGTACCAAAGTGCCAGAAACAATGAAAAAATAATGATTTTTTTTTAAAAGGAAAAAGTGGTATGGTAACAGCTTTACGTAGGTGAGAAACAACACACAAAAGTAGAAGTTTCCGCCAAAAGACCTTCAGCAGGAGCAACAAACAACAACATAAAAATATATACTAATTATAAACACTAATAGTCTACAAAATGAAATTTTAGTGTAAACATGTAGGACGATGTGGCTATGGTTATGGAAGGCTCCGGTACCATTCTGAGAAGTGGGAAGGACACAGGACTTCGACAACCATGAGTCCACGTCACTCTTTCGGATGAAAAAGTTGGGAGTTAAGATGGGCGCAGCCAGAAACGAGAAACTTAGTGGCCGTGTAAAAAGACTAATCAACCAACACAGAACTGGAGTCGTCAGTCGCTGGACACTACGGGACTTGCTGAGGAGGGGATCTGAACACCTATGGACATGTTTAGAGTGCAGTGATAATGATTTATTAAGAATTCATTAATAACCACTGCAAGTGAGTTAAAATCCATAATTGCTCAACCGCCAGTGTCAGTTGAATCATCCGAATTAATATGTCATCTTCCAAACAAAGAAAAGCAGCCCCAACCCAATCATAGCAGTATCAGCACGAGCCAAAAGACATATGGTGGATCCGCACAGAAAGTGAACACAGCCATCTGTTCTTCTTTATACGATATCATCATTCATCGTAAGCAATAAGAATATCGAAATACGATCAAAACGGATGAAACGCACATCTCAGAGTGTGCACAGAGGACTTAACTCAGTAGCTCCGGCAACAAGCCGGACTTTGAATATGAGGAAATTGCAACAAGGAAAACTTTCAGACACAGCCTTTATCGGTTCATGCCGCCTATCCGCCATAATGACCGGAAGTTTATTATGCAAACATTCAGTAGCAACGGTATGGTACTAGTGTATGGGTAAAGGCATAAATATGCATCAAGATGCATAGAAATGAGAAGCTTCTGTAAAGTTGATGCTAATAATACCGATTTTAAAAAAGGTACAAATAGTAGTTTTTAATTTTATTTTGATTATTTACATCATCTTTACATGAGCTCGCATATCTATGCATCTTGATGCATCTTGATGCATATTTATATCTTTACCCATCAATGAAGAAAGGAGCGACAAGGGATTTTGTTCTGGATAGTCGATAGGTTCGCTAGCAGCTTTGTCACTGATTGCGGTCGTACTTTGGAAAAAGAGCGACATCGCCATGTTTGTTCTTCATTCCTTACGAGAATAGGATGAGAATGGGTGGGACAATGATGCATATATTTAGAGACTGAGGAGTGGAAAAGAGATCTGGTCGATCCGAAGTGATTATTGGGGATAGATGATGTACTTACAATCAACACCTTATTAAAAAAAAAATCAGTTTATACGCTTCGAGAAATGTTGGGACAGAGTATGGATACTGTTGTTTGATGTGCGACGGGGATAATCTGAACCTGACTGTGTTTTATATGTTCGGATTTGGAGTCAGAAACGATGTCCTAACATCATCACGCGCTATACATGTTAAAAAATATGACGATCATCATTTTCAGGAGAACGTGAACTTTCGGTCAATATGGTGGATAGGCAGCATGAACCATTGAAGGCTATATATAAAAAGTGTTCCTTGTTGCAGTTTCCTCATATTCCAAGTCCAACTTGTTGCAGGAGCTACTGAGTTAAGTGCTCTGTGCACACCGTAAGCTGTGTGTTTCATCCGTTTTGATCATGTTTCGATATTCCAGTTGTTTAAGATGAATAATATCGTATGACAAGGAACAGTGGCTGTGTTCACTTTCTGTGCGATTTCACCTTAAGTCTTTTGGCGTGTGCTGAGACTGCTATGATGGGGACTACAGCTACCTTTCTTTGTTTGGGAGATGAGTTAGTAATTCGGATGATTCCACTGGCACGGGCGGTTTAGCAATTATGGATTTTAATTCGTTTGCAGTGATACCGGGCCTTCCATAACCATAACCATGGAGCGGGTATGTCGATACACTTATTGCAATGAAACTAATTCCATGAACAGAATAGAATAGAATAGAATAGAATAGAATAGAATAGAATAGAATAGAATAGAATAAAACATGGGAGTTTATTGAAAGTGTTGCATGACATTTCGTAATCATCAGATTCAAGAACAGTGGGCAAGGTCAAAATGTACTTGGATAAGACAGACAGAATAGAGAGGATGGGAACACTTGTTTGCAATCTTAAAACAGCAACCTGATCCTGTGTTGAATTAGGAAAATTATAATAAAACAAACAGTGAATGTGACTAGAATAACTCAAACATAAAATAATTATGTTGGCAAAGTTCTCATCTAAAGGTCAGGAAAGATGATTACAATTAATTAAAATTATTAAAAATTTTATATTTTTATGGTTTGCATTTTGCGACCAGGCTTTTCTGTTACATTTTCAATTACATTCGACATTTGTTATTTGTAACGTAGCCTGCTTGGAAAAGTTATCAGGGATATTTAATACAGAACGCATCAGCTTATTCATTGAAGACGTGAACACTTTTATTTGAGTTATTGAGTTATTTGTGGGTCATCATCATTGCACTCCGAACATGTCTATAGGTGCTCAGATCCCCTCCTCAGCAATTCCCGCATTGTTCAGGGACTGACGACTCCAGTTCTATGTTGGTTGATAAGTCTTCTTACACGGCCACTAAGTTTCTCATTTCTGGCTGTGCCCATCTTAACTCCCATTTCCATCATCCGAAGAAGTGACGTGGATCTGTGTTTGTCGAAGTCATGTGCTCTTCCCACATCTCGGAGGGCATTGATGATGTCCGCCCGATCCATTGGTTGCCCGTCCTCAACGACAGCACTGCTAGTTAACCTGTCCGCTCTTTCATTTCCCCGTACTCCCGCGTGTCCAGGGACATAGACAAAGGTGACCTTACGTATTTTGGATTTCTGCAACGACTCTACCCAATGCATGCGTCCAGAGCCCGCCTCCACTTTTTTTTTATCGTGCTCATCGAATCACTCAGTATACATGTGTGGGTGTAGTCTTGGGACTCTAACCATTTGAATGCCTTGGTCACTGCCATCACCTCATGACGTATGCACCACTGTCTTCGTAGACTATTCTGCCTGCCGAGCGTGCTGTAAATGCCCATGCACTTCTTTGGTGTCGTCTTACAGATCCGTCTGTATAGATGACTGCATCTTTCTCATAGGTGTTATCGCAGATGAGACCGTTGACCTCAGCATTAACCACGACCGGGTTCTGTTCCCTACTTTTCGTGTCGAGTGTGACAATACACGAGAAAGTCCCCTTGAATGACGTAGGTACCGGTATCCACTCCTCACCAACGCTGACATTAGTAAGCCCACAGACCTGTTTGATGACATCTTCTGCTCGGCCCACCCATGATTTGCCTCTTTTTAGCCTGGCACCTTTCCCTGTGTTGAGCACGTGGTGCAATGGATGCTCTGTATCTGTACTAATCTTCAGGTATGCTCGTGCTCTCCAGATCCTGATTCTGTCATCCATGGTTGGGAAGTCAATAAGATACCTCATTGCTACACAGGGAGTGTCCCTTGTACATCCCAAGATAATGCGCATGGCTTCATTTTGTATTTTCTCCAGCCTATCAATTTGAGTCGTACTGACAGTAAGAATTGCCAGGGCATACTCGATTGGTGCGAGGACTAATCCCTTGAACAGAAGAGTAAGTAGCCTCTGCTCGATGTTGGCAGCTGCCATGACCTTCAAGGCGGCTAATCCTTTGCGGGATTTTGTTATCACATGGTCACGCCGAAAACACAGGCTGCGATCAAACTTAACTCCTAGGTATGTCATCAGCTTGTCCCTGGTCACCTCATCAGCTCCCATTCGTACTACCGGTGTGGTCGTATTAACGATATGATTGTTAAGGGAGAACCATGAAACTGATGCTTTATTAGGATTAACCAAAGCACCTGAAACCCCACACCAGGAAGAAATGCGATCGAGTTCGTCTTGCATTGTGGAGGCGATTCCCCATCTGTCTCTTCCCTGTCGATATACCAGAATATCATCAGCAAAAGTCATAGTTCTTCCCCTCCCATTCAGCGGTTGTTCCGTGATCGTTATTGTGTACACGTTAAATAGAACTGGTGACAATGGTGAGCCTTGTGGCAGCCCTGGACAAATGGATATTGGCTCGGAAGACCAACTTCCACATCTGAGTATCACCTTCCTCTGAAACAGTGCCGCGGCGATCCATCTAATGATGAAGGGGTGCACCGCCAGTTTGAGAAGCATATGCATGAGATATTCAAATGGTACCCTGTTGTATGTATCCTCCAGATCTATAGCAGCAGCAGCACATGTCTCCTCTCGTCTGTGGAAGCCTTAGAAGACGTCATAGGCAAAGACTGCCGCATTGAGCCATGTCTCTTTGTTATATATATAACCTCCGAGTGTGGGTGGGAATGCGGGTTTCTGTTCAAGGTGACAGGTGAGGACACGGGCAACTATTTTCTCCAGCAGCTTGCCCGCAGTGTTCTGCATTGTGATGATTCTGTAGGCACTGATCTGAGAATGGTCCTTTTTTGGCTTCGGTAGCGGTAGTAAGTAGCTGTGTAGCCACCCCCCCCCCCCCCCCCTCTTAATCTGGCCACTCCTAATGCTGGCATTAAACTCATTGACCAGTTTTGTCAAGTCGTCGTCAGCTAAATTGCCTATGTCATCGTACCGAATACCATCTGGACCAGGAGCAGTGTTGTGTGACATTTTAAGTGTCGTGCGAATGGTATCGGTTGTGATTGTGAGATCTTTTTCCAGCCCTACATCCTTACACAATTTTGACAGCGATCCCCGTATCCTCATTCCTACAGCCTCATATCTTTGGTCCGTCTGCTCAATGTAGCGGGCAATCAAGGCCTTCCCTTTGCTCTCATCTGATTTGTGCCATATCCGGCCTGTGCTCTGAAAGTCTGGTATACCTCTGTGTCGTGTTGTGCCATTCATGCTCTGACGAAGGCGCCAGAATGTAGCTAACGATTTTTCTGAGCACACTTTTTTACAGAAGTCATCCCATCTGGCATCTTTAGCCTGCTTAGCACATAGTTTAAAATGCATCATTTTTTGGTCGACCTCTACTTTCAGACGCTTCAAGAGCTCTGGTTGTGTTCCTCCATTCTTTCTAGCTTTCTGCCATGTCTTGGCCATTTGTCTCTTGCTCCGCCAAGCTTCCTCGACTTCTACGTTCCACGAGTGTGGCTGCGTCCATCTCTCCTGCCTCCTATGAGAGGCGCTCTGTTTCATATGTCTGATTTTCCTGGTCTGTTTTCTGTAGTGAAATGTGTGGAGTTTTCGTTTCTGGCTTCTATTTCTGCTTTTCTCAATTAGGAGGACACATGGATAGTGATCACTTCCATGGAACCCCAGTGCACTCCACCTGCAAACCGGTGCGAAGGTGAAAGACACCATTGCCAGGTCTATGACACTATCAGAATTCCCTGTTCGAGTTTCGTGTTGCCCTTCCATCATTCAAGCACACTAAATCGGCCGACACGAGTGCGTTCTCTAGGTCTTCTCCCTGCTTGTTGGTTATGACGTTACCCCACTGGTTTCCTCTAGCATTAAAGTCTCCGCAGAAAATGACGTTCTCTTCATCGAACTCGAAGAGATTCTGTCATTGTTGTGTGTTCACCTTCTCGTTACAGGCATACACATTAACAATCACGAAATGAACTGGGGTCTGCATCCTAACCGCATGTACCTGCAACTCTGCATTGTCTCATGCAGACATATCAACTTCAGCTGCCACCATATTGTTGCGCACAAGGATGGCCTGCCCAAGGTGTCGCCTATTGTAGAAACAATGAAATCCAGGAGTACTTAATGTCCTGTCACCAAGAAGAGTTTCTTGTAAAACCATTATATCGGCGCCGCACGGTAGATTATCAAGAATGGGCCGTTGTTGATTTATAGACCCACAATTCCAATATGTAACGCGCACATACTTTAGGCCTAACCTCTCACACTTCGACAGTTTAACGCCACCTCTCTTTCCTTGTCGTGTTTTCCTTCTTCTATGTCGTTTGGGCTGCATCTGTATACTTACCGTCGTCATAGTATCATAGATGATTTTGTCGCTGAACGTCGATGCTGTGGATGATCTAGACTCACGTGCACTTACTCAGTCGCACGGTCCAGAACCCGTTTCCACGTTATAAACTGGCCAAATCCAGTAGATAGCTCTGCAGCACGATGATACACTGTGAGACTGTTATAAATTAAATGAATTACGCATCCTTGACGACAGACCGGCGAAAACAAACCGCCATTTTTGTACGCGTTCAATAGCGCAATCAACAACGAGGATGAGTATAAGTGATTAAATAAGGTCATTGTAATAAAATAACCCTAAAACCACTTTATTATTATAAATTTAGGTGCAAATCGGTGAAAGGTGGAAGACACCAGTGCCAGGTCTATGACACTATCAGAGTCCCCTGTTCGACACTTTGAGCAGGCCATCCTTGGGCGCAACAATATGATGGCTGCTGAGGTTGATATGTCTGCGTGGGATAATGCAGAATTGCAGGTACATGCGGTTAGGGTGCAGACCCCAGTGCTTTATTAATATTGTTATCACATTTGATATCTTCATTGTCATTAAATATAATAATATTGTATTAATCTATATAATATTATATATAATACTTAAGTATATGTTTTATTACATTTCTATTTATAATAGATAAAAAAGGACTCAAGAATGCTGTGCTGAGGTCGGATGACTTGGGCCGAAAGACGCCTACCAATGACTGGCTTGATTCAGGATCAGTGTTAAATATAATTGATTCAGATCATACCCCACCTCCAAGTGGTGCCCCTGGAAGCAGATTAACCAGCCTGATCATGTTAGTTGGGATCGAAAAGGTAAGTCAACCCGGTACTCAAAGATGACGTGCTGAAGCCATATGTGTTGGGCCGAAAATAAAAAATTTGCTGTAAACCACACCACATCGAGGGAGCCGCGATAGCTCAGTGGTTAGTGAACTGGGGAGCCGCGATAGCTCAGTGGTTAGTGAACTGGGGAGCCGCGATAGCTCAGTGGTTAGTGAACTGGGGAGCCGCGATGGCTCAGTGGTTAGTGAACTGGGGAGCCGCGATGGCTCAGTGGTTAGTGAACTGGGGAGCCGCGATAGCTCAGTGGTTAGTGAACTGGGGAGCCGCGATAGCTCAGTGGTTAGTGAACTGGGGAGCCGCGATAGCTCAGTGGTTAGTGAACTGGGGAGCCGCGATAGCTCAGTGGTTAGTGAACTGGGGAGCCGCGATAGCTCAGTGGTTAGTGAACTGGGGAGCCGCGATAGCTCAGTGGTTAGTGAACTGGGGAGCCGCGATAGCTCAGTGGTTAGTGAACTGGGGAGCCGCGATAGCTCAGTGGTTAGTGAACTGGGGAGCCGCGATGGCTCAGTGGTTAGTGAACTGGGGAGCCGCGATGGCTCAGTGGTTAGTGAACTGGGGAGCCGCGATAGCTCAGTGGTTAGTGAACTGGGGAGCCGCGATAGCTCAGTGGTTAGTGAACTGGGGAGCCGCGATAGCTCAGTGGTTAGTGAACTGGGGAGCCGCGATAGCTCAGTGGTTAGTGAACTGGGGAGCCGCGATAGCTCAGTGGTTAGTGAACTGGGGAGCCGCGATAGCTCAGTGGTTAGTGAACTGGGGAGCCGCGATAGCTCAGTGGTTAGTGAACTGGACTACAAAGAACAAGAGGTCGGGTTCCATCCTAACCGACGGCTTAAGGTTCACCCAGCCTTAAATGGGTACCGAATGTTTTTTTTCTGAGAAAGTAAAGCGGCACGGGCGTAATACCGACCACATTACCCTAAAAATTATGTGTCAAAGGTCTATAAAAACTATGGTCACTAACACCATATTCCCTATACGCCTCTTGGCGTGACGAGCTCTTCACTTTTTTTTTTTTTACACCAAACGCTTCTACTCCCATTTAATGGCGACGTTGAAGAGGAGTAGACATTTGCTTGAAACCAAAAAGAGAAGAGATCAACGGGAAACGCTTAAGATACATTGTCGGTGTGTGCAAAAATGATTCAGAATTATTACAAAGACTGCCAGACTATTCACAGTGGAGGAAAACGGAGGAGTGGCAGCCAAAGAAAACTCAACAGAAAGCATCAGAGCAAAGTGCGTATATTGTATTCCAGATTTGAGGCATCTCTTTGATTATGTAATATTTTAAATATTCTCTTCTCTCCTCTCGTATCTTTTTCTTTTTTGGTCTCTTCTCTGCTTTGTTCTCCTCTCTTCTTCCTTTAACTTTTCCTCTTTGCTTTGTTTACTTCTAATCTCTTATTCTCTTTTCTGGACTATTATCCTCTTCTCTCATCTTATTTCGTCTCTGCTAGTCTCTCTTCACGCTTCTTCACCCACCCTCTTCTTGTTTCTTTTTCTTCCTTGATGCCACACATCGTCAAAGAAAGAAAATACATTTTCTAGACAAATATCCTCAATATCTCAAACACTCATCATCATCATCATGTGCCATACCGGATGGCGTAGGCGATCATGTCCTTCTACAATCTTCCATCTACAGTGCATCGTATCAGTTCTATTGTTGACTGCTTTCATGCCATGACACCAAGATATCCAGTATTTTCTCTCTTTGTCGTCCGCGATCTCTCTTTCCTTTTATTTTGCCAGTTGTAACCAAAGTATTCCAACTTTCCTCTTCTTATGATGTGCCCGAAAAATGTTGATTGCTTCTTTCTGATGTTCTTTAGGAGCTCCCTTTTTGTGTTGGCCTCTTTGAGAACTTCCTCGTTGGTCTTTTTAGCTGTCCAGGGAACTTTCAACATTCTTCTGAGAAATCTTATCTCTGTGGCCACTAGTCGTCTTTTCATTTGTTTGTCTGCTGTCCATGATTCGCTTCCATATGTCAGAATTGACCAATCTTAAACACTGGTCTCCTAAAAAGGTTTAGAAAATATAGACTGACAATAATTTAAATGAGTTATCTTACTAAAACTGGAATCACGAACAACTGAATAAGAGCTCTTCTCATAATATTTCATAACACTCTCAGTTTACTGTAACTGGACTTGAGAACACTAAAGTAAAACTCGTGTCAGTATATTAATCTTTTGAAACTGGACTTGAGAACACTAAAGTATAACTCGTGTCAGTATATTAATCTTTTGAAACTGGACTTCATAACACTAAAGTAAAACTCGTGTCAGTATATTAATCTTTTGAAACTGGACTTCATAACACTAAAGTAAAACTCGTGTCAGTATATTAATCTTTTGAAACTGGACTTCATAACACTAAAGTAAAACTCGTGTCAGTATATTAATCTTTTGAAACTGGACTTCATAACACTAAAGTAAAACTCGTGACAGAATATTAATCTTTTGAAGCTCGACTTGAGAACACTAAAGTAAAACTCTTTATCAGAGTAATATTTTTTTTTAACATTGACTTGAGCATTATCATCATCTTCATCATCAAGCATCATGTCTGCTAGCGTTGGTTAACATGTCTCTCCAGAACTTTCGATCTCGTCAGTTATTTATCATTTCTGTTGTTGACTTTCTGCCAAGCCATTCTCTTAAGCCGTCTGGTAGGACTTGAGAATACTAAAGTATAACTCCTGTCAGAGTACTAATCTTTTGAAAATAGATTTGAGAAAAGTAAGTAAAAGTCTAGAGCCCCGTCACGTCAAGTGGCGTATAGGGAATATGGTGTTAGTGACCATAATTTTTATAGACCTTTGGCACGTGATTTTGGGGTAATGTGGTTGGTATTACGCCCGTGCTGCTTCACTTTCGCAGAAAAAAATTATGTACCCATTTAAGGCTGGGTGAACCTTAGGTCGTCGATCAGGATCGAACCCGACCTGTTGTCCTTTGTAGTCCAGTTCACTTTACACTGAGTTATCGCGGCTCCCAGGTTTAACAACACTAAAGTATAACTCCTGGCAGACTATTAACCTTTTGACAATATAGATTTGACAGTATTAAAGTATAACTCCTGTCAGAGTATTAATCTTTTGACAATATAGATTTGACAGTATTAAAATATAACTCCTGTCAGAGTATTAATCTTTTGACAATATAGATTTGACAGTATTAAAGTATAACTCCTGTCAGAGTATTAATCTTTTGATAATATAGATTTGACAGTATTAAAGGTTAACTCCTGTCAGAGTATTAATCTTTTGACAATATAGATTTGACAGTATTAAAGTATAACTCCTGGCAGAGTATTAACCTTTTGACAATATAGATTTGACAGTATTAAAGTATAACTCCTATCAGAGTATTAACCTTTTGACAATATAGATTTTGACAGTATTAAAGTATAACTCCTGTCAGAGTATTAACCTTTTGGAACTGGACTTGAGAATACTAAAGTATAAATTTTGTCAGAACATAAATATTTTGAAACTGGACTTTATCTAAATTGCTGTAAAACTCTTCTCATCATCATCATGAGTCCCGTAATCTTGGCTGTCGTTTAGGTACTCTTGATGGCGTTTTCGTAACCTATTTTCCAAACTTCACGTTCAAGAACTGCTTCCTGAGATATAGCGAAGGTTAATCCTGTCTTTTATTTGCAAATGTCTTCCATCGCTTTCTCTGATTACCTAGTCCTCTTTTGCCTGTCACTGTGCACTTTCTCAACAATGCCTGTAGATCTTGAAACATCTCTGCGCCATTTTAATTTTCTTTCTTTTTCTGTAGACAGGAAGTCCTAAATTGACCATTGGATTCTGTTGCGTACTTCCTTAGTCAGTGGTTTCCTAAAATTTAATGAAAAAAAAAGAAACATTTGTATTAAACAGAACGCTCCTTACATGAAATTATCTTTTTAATCGTAAATTTAAAAGAAAAATCACAAAGAAGACATCACGTAAGAACAAATCTACTATTACATTTAAAAAGAAAACTATATGTTTCAAATTATTTTAATTATTGATACAAATTAAAATAACCACGATGAGTGAGTGGTTAGCGTGCTCGCTTTCTGATCAGAAAGGTGCTGGTTCTTCGATTCCCAGAATAGTGGACTTTTCTGGACCGACAAGGCTCTGAGGCTCACCCAGCCTCGAAATTTGGGTAACAGAAATTTGTCTGGGATGTAAAGGCGGCCTAGTGTGATACCATAGCACCCAAATAAGCACCGTGGCCATATAAGAGCATCGTCACTAACTCCATATTCCCCACACGCCTAACAAGGCATGGAGTGAACCTTTTCCTTTTACTTTACAAATTAAAATCACTTCCTTTAATTATTCGCTTTAAGAAAAAGTTAAATTTGGCAATTTAAAAATAAAACACCTCTTCAGGAACAAGAACAGTGATCGTCCTCAACTCGAACTATAATTCTAGAGCTATGCTGAAGCAAGCAGCTGTGATATCACTCCACTTCCTCAACACAATTATTCTTCATTAATATCTGTCTCGCAAAGCATCTCTCCAATTTCATTTCTAAAACGTTTTTTATTCTTTCTTGGAATTCTATTCATCTTCTTCTTGGAAGCGATCTCGTCCTTCACTCTGTTACAAACGAAACTCCCATCACTTTGTTACGAACAAAACTTTCGTAACTTTGTTACAATAAAATCTATTTTTATTGTGCCACTCCATTTGTCTTCAATTGGAACACATGTCCTGGCACTGTCATGCATTTTTTCTTGTCCCGTGTTCATTATCGACAATGTCCCGAGATGTATCAATGACAAATTAATTAATGCCAAGAGCTAGAAAGTTGCAACAAATTACCGACATGCAAAGAAATAATTAATATAAAGTTTTTTAAAGGTAAAAAAATGATAGCAGAGATATGAGTGGAATTAAAGCATGTCCTTGGGTTATACCCACGTTATTTTGATGTATCGGTTGACTTCTAAAATTGTGTTCGTCATTCTTGGCTAAAACGGGTTGCTAATGAGCATAAAAAGAAGGAATTAAAATAAACACAATGTCTTATAAAACAATATAACGGCCAAGAGAAGATCACTAGGGAAGACATGGTTACAGGTTGGAAAAGGAAGGCCAAGTAGAAGGTGGGTGTAAGGTATCAAAACGAGTTAGGATTGTTTCATTTTCCTGGACATCTTGCACAAGATAGTGAAATCTTCATAGTAGCTGTTATTTTAGCTACGTTCCAATGAGTCAAGCCATGGAGAACTGGAGTCGTCAGTCGCTGAGGTACATGCTGAGAAGGGTACCTGTCCACCTCTGGATATGTTCAGAGTGTGATGATGATAAACCACGAAAAACGCAACAACTCAACACCAATCGAGATAACCTAGCTGATGATGATGATGGTGGTGAGATGACTCCTGTTCAGCGTCAGAAACATAACAGAAATAGTACAGCTAATTGGGTATGGACCCTAGACGCAGGAACAACAAGAAAAATAACCTCTACAGAGATGAAGTGTGTTAGACGAATGACAGGAAACAGCCTGAGATCAGAAATGAAGAACTGAGATAAAAAGCTAGGAATAACTTCCGTCATAAAATAAATAAAGAAAGAAAGAAACAACAGATACAATGGTTTGATCACGTGACAAGGCAGAGTGATCAAAACACAACACAACTAGCCCTCAATAAATGTTGCGAGAACACAAGACCCAAAGGACGACCACAAAAAAGATGGATTCACGGAATATTATAAATACTAGGAAACACAACAGCAGCAGAGACGAACAGAAGAGCAAGAGGCAGCAAATTATATCTGCCTTTGACGCTGAAAATCAAATGAGGAAGGAAAGATGAAGAAAAATTAGGTGTGTGAACATGACACGGATAAGCCATGAATGGCAAGATTAAAACAATTGACCGGATCCAGACCAATCAGCGCCTTGTTACAACAAAGCCCCTCCCACTTCATACACATTACTTCTTCTACCCATAACCATGAAAGCTGTTGAATCAACATTGATGAACTTAATCAACCTTTTCCATCTCTCTCTATCTTCAGTTATTCTTTATGACTGAGAAGTCGAGCGATGGCTATTCCGTTATTCTATTATCCCATCTCTTTCTCTGCCCACCTACATCCTTGCAGAATGATCTTTACTAGGTCAGATGTTCGAGATACGAGGTCAAACCATTTCCTTCTCACAACAGCCTGAAAACATCATGTACTCTGAAGGGTTATGGTTAGTCCAAATCCCTGGTATCACTGCAAACGAATTAAAATCCATAATTGCTCAACCGCCCGTACCAGTGGAATCATCCGAATTAAAACTCTTCTTATTGAGGGATCCAAACAAAGAAAGACAGCTGCAGTCCCCATCATATCAGCAACAGCCCACACCACACCAAAAGATATAAGGCTAAGCGGCACCGAAAGTGAGCGCAGCTGAACTGTCCTTTGTCATACGATATCAACATTCATTGTAAACAATCGTAACATCGAATCACGATCCGGATTAAAAAAAAAAAACACAAAGAAAGCTCAATGCTCGTATCTTTTTTTTCTGGTACAATCTTAGTAAGAGATGTCCAGCATATTATGATAACATTTCATCCCTATAGCTTATATTTGTAAATATCGTATGACAAGGAACAGTTGGCAGTGCTCACTTTCTGTGCGGTTTCGCCTTATGTCTTTTGGCGTGTGCTGAGTCTGCTATGATGGGAACTACAGCAATCTTTCTATGTTTGGGAGATGAGTTAGCAATTCGGATGATTCCACTGGCACGGGCGATTGAACAATTATGGATTTTAATTCGTTTGCAGTGATACCGGGCCCTTCCATAACCATAACCAATTAGCTTGTATTTTTACGCCAGCTGGCTTGGTACTTGATGATGATGATGATGATTATTATGATACATGCGTATTTGACTTATTGACCTGCTTCGCATGTGTCGTATCTAAATTATTGACCTTCGTCTCATGTGTAATATTTGTCACACCCAATGATAACATTACCTTTATTTATTATTAATGAGTTTTAAGAGTTAAGAGTGTTAAGACTGAAGAGGAATGCAGACAGAAATAAAGAGAATGACTAATAAAAAATAAAACAGCGACAGAAGGCGGATGCATTGCAGACAAAAAAGGAAAAATGCTTACAGACGATAAGGATATTATAGATAGATGGCAGGAATGTATAACAGAACTATTTCAGGATCAAAAGACAAAGAAACCGGTTATAAAATGTACATCAGGCTACAGAATCTTAAAATCTGAGGTGGAAAAAGCTATATAAACAATGAAAAAGGGAAAAGCAGCAGGACCTGGCAGCATACAGATAGAGGTGATACAGGCACTAGAAGATTTTGGCATTGAAGTGATTACAAACATATGCAACGACACATACCATACATGATACATACCAAATGAACTAAAAACATCAACTTCCATTGCATTGCCTAAAAAGAATGGTGCAGTCGAATGCAGTGACTTTAGAACAATAGGCCTAATGAGCCATGTTACAAAAATCTTGCTAAAGGTTATACAAGGAAGGATCCAGAGTAAAATCAATACTGAATTAGATGAGTAGCAATTTGGGTTTAGGAAAAATAGCGGGACAAAAGAAGCCATATTCTGCATGAGAACATTAATCGAAAAATACACAGAAGTAAACAAACCAATGTATGCCTGCTTCATAGACTACACCAAAGCTTTTGATAGAGTACACCACAAACAACTTAAAGAATGCCTAAAAGAGATACATCTAAATGACATGGACATACGACTAATATGTAATCTATACTGGGAGCAAACAGCAATAATAAAATATAACAAAAAGAACTCTACACCCATTGATATAAAAAGAGGAGTAAGACATGGATGCATCCTATCACCAAGCTTGTTCAATCTATGCACTGAGCAAATCTTTAAAAACATCACAGAGATGCCAGGCCTACAAATTAATGGAAAGATAACCAATAACCTAAGATATGCTGATGATACTGTACTACTAGCAGAAAATCCTAAAGGTCTACAACAATTACTTAACGAAATAAACATGATAAGCAAACAATTTGGACTAGATATGAATATCAAAAAGACCTATTTAGTTGTCTTAAAACAACTAAAAATGAAAAGAGAACTACTAAGCACAATTCAAACAAGACAAATGCGATTTTTGGGCCATGTTAAAAGACACAACAGCCTACTAAAAGTAATTCTGGAGGGGAAAATACAAGGTAAAAGAGGCAGAGGCAGACCAAGATTAACATGGACGAGTAACATCAAAAGATGGACAAATCAGCCTATGACAACCTGCACCATCAAAGCAAGAGACAGAGCAGAATGGCGCTCCATGGTAGCCAACCTTCGTTGCGGAGATGGCACTAGATGATGATGAATGAGTTTTACCAATGCTCTGGAAGGTTCAGTGTTTGTCTCCGGCCTGAGTGAACGATATAGAAAAGGAAGAAGATGAGGATGATGATGAACAAAAAGAAGGATATTTAAAGATGATGATGATGAAGATGACGATGGAGAAAAGAGGATGACGATAATGATGAAGGAAGAAGAAGATGATGATGACGATGATGGCAAAGGAGATGATGTCTATGAGGTAATGAAGATGATGATGAGTATAAAGATAAAGAAGAGGTAGAGGATGATGATGATGAGGATAAAGTTAAAGAAGAATTAGAAGATGATGATGATGAGGATAAAGATAAAAAAGAGGTAGAAGATGATATTGAAGATGATTATCGTGACGGTGAAGAAAAAGATGGAGATGATGATGATAGAGAAGAAGAGATTTAAGAAAAAAAGGAAGAGGAAGAAGGAAAAGATGATTATGATGAAGATGATGATTGATGAAGGTGATGATGATGATGGAAAGAGATTGGGGAGGGAAGAAGGCAACGGTATTAGTCCTTGGCCAATGTTCCTTCTTTTATGTTCCGGAAAGTTCCCGGTACCGATTTCAAGCTGGATGGATGTAAACACCGGACTGTGTGGGGGATCCGTTAAACCACTTCCGGTGCCAGGCAGTGTGCCCAAGCGTGTAGCGTTCATCCTAATTTGGTATGTTCATGGCTTTTGTTTTTTTTCTTTTGTTCTTTCATGATTTCCCGAGTGCTATATACAATTCCTATTTGTGTGTTTATTTTATGTTTCTGTCCTTGTAGTTTTCACAAAGTTAAGTATTTCTGTATTATTTTCTTGAGAACTAGAAATGTTGTTTAATAACAAAATTGTGTATTTCTTTCGTTAAAAACTGAATCCATGACGGTCTACACTAGAGCAATAGACTGGTACTGGCCATGTCTCATAGTCTATTGTTTGCTTCGAGATCAGTAAATCAAAGCTGAGCAAGATCCTACACCACTTCTACCGGTGGGCATGAAAACAGACTAACAAGTATAAGTGGGAAGTAAACGAAGAGAGAAAGTAATCATGAAAATGACATGCTGAAGTTGGATTCATTAAGCCCAGAGGTGCAAACATTACAGTTTGCTGTAAATAACAACACGACGTATATTCGCCTGTTAAGCGTCCTTCTAAATGCGATCAATTAAGAGGAGTAGACAACAAAGAAAATTCTCAAGACCTACAATTAATTATCACAGTTGAGGGAATACATCTGGAGACAGTCCAGAGCTACAACTACCTGGGACATATTATAACCAATGATGACAAATGCAAAACTGAAATAAACAAAAGAATAGGTATGGCGAAAAGTAATTTTAATGCCATGAAAAATATACTAACATCAAAACAAATATCAGCAGGGCTGGAACTAAGAATAGCAAAATGTTACATCTTCTCCATATTCCTGTATGGTGCAGAAACATGGACATTAGACAAGAAAACAGAACAGAAAATTGAAGCCTTTGAAATGTGGATTTATAGAAGAATAGGTAGAATTGGATGGAAACAAAAGATAACAAACGATGAAGTTTTAAAACAACTGAAACTAAAAAGAGAACTACTAAATACAATTAAGACAAGACAAATGACATTTTTGGGGCATGTTAAAAGACACAACAGCCTACTAAAAGTAATATTGGAAGGAAAAATACAAGGTAAAAAAGGCAGAGGCAGACCAAGACTAACATGGACGAGTAACATCAAAAGATGGACAAGTCAAACTATGTCAGCCTGCACCATCAAAGCAAGAAACAGAGTAGAATGGCGATCCATGGTAGCCAACCTTCGTTGCGGAGAAGGCACGCGATGATGAAGAGGAGTAGGCAGTTAGACAGATGCAGAGGCGGATGTTAAAGAACCATGAGAGAGATAGAGAGAGAGAGAGTCTTGTACCCTAACACTCTTCCACCATCACATTTCTTAACATAAGCATCTCTTTATTTGACAACGTCAGGACTATCCTGTCAAGAATTTCCGCTCAGGCGTTATTTGAGACGCTCGTTTGTTGGAAATTAATTGACGTTGAAAGCTTTTCTCCATCTTTATTCCTGACAGGAACAGACATAACTTAGAATCCTCATTCAAGATTGCAACATGCGCTGGAATTTTAGATGAAGTATTATGTTCATTTTATTATTAATAATAACCGGGCGTCATTAGCAGACTTGTTAATGCAAGGATTTTGGCGATAATATTAACGTGGGTTTAATCTCGATCTGGTGATAACAAGTTGACCTGGCTGCGAAACAAAAACTCCGAAAAATACACAAAGGTTGCCTCGTTCAATGAAATGGGAATGGCAAGCCCAGCGAAAAAGAGTTATGTCCCTCCATCTGTTTATACAATAAAAGACAACTATAGTCCGTTTACAAATTTATGCCCATACTCAACATTAAATGTTATGTAGAGCCAGTCTTAACATATGGATGCGAATCATGGACAATAGGACAACAGACAAGAAAATCACTGGAGTCTGTAGAAATGTGGTTTTTACAGAAGAATGTTGAGAGTACCCTGGACAGCTAAGAAGAGTAATGAAGATGTTCTGAGAGAGGTCAAAGCAAAAAGAGAGCTAATTTCCAATGTTAGGAAGAGACAATCATCTTTTTTTGGCCATGTAATGAGAAGAGAACAACTTGAATATATTGTAACAACTGGAAATATTGAGGGACGAAGAGATAGAGGGAAGGAAAGAGAAAAAAATAATAGACAGCTTAAGAGAATGGCTTGGCAGAAGATCAACAAAAGAAATGATAAATAGCTGCCGTGATCGAAAGTTGTGGAGAGACATGATCACCTACGCCAGTAGGCCCGGTACTTGATGATGACTCAACATTAATTTTCTCAGAAACTGTTTGACATAATGTAGCAATTTTTGGCATGCAGTCTTAGATTGTTATAGACCTTAGGAATTTGTAAAGATTAAGTCCAAATACAAAGTGGATTTTGACTATGTATCTCTTACATAAATTGTATTTAAAAAAACAAATAGTGTGCACAAAACAAAAACCCCATTAGATTTTACAGTACTACACATGATAATGTCAAGGTTATTGGCTCTACTTTATATTCTGGTAAGGTCAATGCTGTCTTTGCTCCGGTGATCCCCGAGCACTTTGACACTTTAGGTGATTATTGTTTTCACTTAAAATGTGAATGCGTGCCAGTTATAGAACAGGTGATGGGATTGACTGTAAAACCTTTAAATGTCTTTCCTTAAATCTTCTTGTGTTTCTTTTTACATAAGCTGAGCTATATAAGCAAAATTCTACATTAGATCACTTTATTAATGAAAAAGTATGATATTAAGGTCTGGGAGAATATAAGTACATAGTACAGTACAGTACAGTGCAGTACAGTATAGTATAGTATAGTATAGTATAGTATAGTATAGTATAGTATAGTATAGTACAGTACAGTATAGTATAGTATAGTATAGTATAGTATAGTATAGTATAGTATAGTATAGTATAGTATAGTATAGTATAGTATAGTATAGTATAGTATAGTATAGTATAGTATAGTACAGTACATTACAGTACAGTACAGTACATTACAGTACAGTACAGTACATTACAGTACAGTACAGTACAGTACAGTTTGGTAGGTACAGTACGGTACAGTACAGTATAGTATAATATAGTACAGTACAATACAGTACAATGCAGTATAGTGCAGTACAGTACAGTACAGTACAGTGTAGTGTAGTGTAGTGTAGTGTAGTGTAGTGTAGTGTAGTGTAGTGTAGTGTAGTGTAGTGTAGTGTAGTGTAGTGTAGTGTAGTGTAGTGTAGTGTAGTGTAGGTAGTTTAGTTTAGTTAGTTTTGGTTGTGTTTGTTTAGTTTAGTTTTAGTTTAGTTTTGTTTAGTTTAATTTGGTTTAGTTAGTTTTAGTTTAGTCAGTTTAGTTTGTCGACATATCATTTTCATTGTCAACGAACAACTCAGTATTACCCACATCGTCTCTCCAACACTTACCTCATTATAAAGCACGTCTACTGCACACAAGCAAAGGCGTTGAAGATGTTCGATGCACGTCTTCTCATGAGCACTATAAAATCCCACTGTCTGTCTATTTTCACACATAAAGGTCAGTATTTTCTTTGTAAACACCAAAGACAAAGTTAGTCCTATAGACTATTGTGCCCTACATACTGTAATGATCGCTAAGAGTGTTTCATTAGAGTACCTAAAAACATATTTGAAAATAGAAAGATCAATTTCTTTATTTGTCCTGTGCAATTTTTAACTATGTAACTAATCACTTATGATTATGACAATTATGAAGATACAGACCTTCATTAATGGATGCTTACGCAGAATAAAAGGATATAGATGGCAGGACAAAATCACTGACATAGAATTTGGTTATGGAAGGCTCCGGTATCACTGCAAACGAATTTAAATCCATAATTGCTCAACCGCCCGTGCCAGCGTAATCATCCGAATTAATATCTCGTCTCCCAAACAAAGAAAGGTAACTGCAGTCCCCATCATATCAGCTACAGCACACGCCAAAAGACATAAGGCGAATCCTCGCAATCCTCGCAGAAAGTGAACACAGCCAACTGTTCCCTGTCATACGATATCATCATTCATCGTAAACATTTGGAATATCGAAGCAGGATCAAAACGGATGAGACGCACAAGTCACGATGTGCACAGAACACTTAACTCAGTAGCTCCTGCGACAAGCAGGACTTGGAATATGAGGAAACTGCAACAAGGAACACTTTTCATGCATAGCCTTCAATTGTTCCCGCCACCTATCCACCGTATACCCCGAAGTCACGTCCTCCTGAAAATGATGACGTCATAATTTAAAAAAAAAAAATGTATAGCGCTTGATGATGTTAGGCCATCGTTGTTGACCCAAATTCTGAACATATAGACACACAGTTAGTCGTCAGATTATCCCCGTCGCACATCAAACAACAGACCGCAAGATTAGCGTACGGCCGGTCTAGGGATATACAATAAACCATTACGATGACGTAGCACACACCAATGTCCTACACAAAACAATTTCGCTCCCTTTAGATTCCTGATAACCCAAGTGAAAGCAGCAAACATAGAATTATGGAAAAGTACCAGTCAAATACCAGTAGATAAAGAGATACAGCGATGACGATGGCGCTAGATAGAACACACTAGGAAGCCAACTGAGAGTATTACAAAGCATGCCCTTTTCTGGAATCCCCAAGGACAAATACAAAAAGGAAGACCAAAATACTTTTGGAGAAGACAGATGAAAGCAGAGATGAAGACAATGGAGACGAAATGGGATTATCTTAAAAGAATGGCAAGAAACGGAACAGCTTGGAAGGTGTTTGTTGACGACCTATGCTTCACTGGGAGTTGAAAGATAGAAGTAGAAGAAGAAGAGGAGAAAGAAGAAGAAGCAGAAGAGGAAGAAGAATTCGATTTTTCATTTCATTAATCGATAAGAAGTGATTTAATTATGTTTATATTAAGAAGTCTCTTATTGACCATCATACTTTCTGAGCAGCATCTACTCTTTTAAAGATATATATAAAAAGAAAAAAGGAAAAGATAAGTAGATTCAATAAAATAATAATTAGCGACTAGTAAACATAAAAATAACATATGTATAAAATCAATAATATTGAAGGACTTAAGTATAGAGTCAGTTTTAAAATGTATATTTATAATAAAGAATGTTACATTTGAAGTATAATATATGGGGAAGAAAATGCAGGAAAAGAGGATGTATATACTTCATTGTGGCTTTTTTTTCAATCTCTGGGGTTTATCGAGAGTTTTCTGTGGGGCTTGTGAAAAAAGGTGCATGACCAGTGCAGTCGTCACTAGGCGTTCGAGTCAGTGTTTTTATTTCACCTCCGACAGAAAATATTTGATTAACCCTGCCTTGATGCCATGGCACGTTCTCCTTATTTGAAAAACAATTTATAGAGACAAAAATAGATCGAAAGTTTGGGGCAAAAAAATATATTTAATGACACAAAATTTGAAATAGTTTTTAACTTTCAATCTCTCTTGCTCTCTCACTCTCTCTTTCTCTCTCTCTCTCTCTCTTCTCTCTCTCTCTCTCTCTATATATATATATATATATATATATATATATTATATATATATATATATATATATATATCATCATCATCATGTGTCATACAGGTTGGCGCAGGTGATCATGTCTTTTTCCTAATTTTCTGTCCACAGTGCATCGTATCAAATATGTTGTTGACTGTTTTCAATGCCATGTCACCAAGATATCTTCTTTATTTGTCGTCCGCGATCTCTCTTTCCATCAATTATGCCAGTTGTAAACAAAATAATCCAACTTTCCTTTTCTCATAATGTGCCTGAAAAGCGTCGATTATTTCCTTCTAATGTTTTTAGGAGCTCGGTTTTTTTTTTTTTTTTTTTTTTTTTTGCCTTTTTTGAGAATATCCTCGTTGGTCTTTTTAGCTGCCCAGGGAACTTTAAAAATTCTTCTGAGAAATCCCATCTCTGTGGAAACTATTGGTCTTTTTTCATTTGTTTGTCTGCTGTCCATAATTCGCTTCCATAGGTCAGAATTGGCTCATACAGCACCGATGGACACTCCTTCTTACTTCTATTGACATAGACTTGTTGCACAGCTTTTCATTTTCTGAAATACTATTTTGCCCTGAGCTATTATGCTTTTTATTTTTGTAGTGTATTTTCCATCTGATATTATATTTGTTTCCAAGTATATGACTTATAGTACTTGTTCAAGACGCAAATATAATTATATATAGATAGATATATAAACAGATAGATATATAGACAGATAGATATATAGATAGATATATATATAGGCAGATAGTTATATAGACAGATAGATATGTACAATATTAAAAAATTATAAAACTTTATAATAGTTTATTTCTTCTCTTCTACTTTTCAAGGTCGGAGGACTATAGAGTTTAAACTAATGCTCTGCAGTGAAAACTATGGAATATCACAGTGGCTTATTGTTACTTCATTAGTGCATTGCACGTGACTTGTATGTATATTGCATGTGCCTCACATTATTCACGTGATTTATCCTGACAGTTTCATTAGTTTCTTCTTCGTTTCTCTAATGACCTAGCACTGTGTAACTACGTTGTCCCGTGTATATTCAGTTCTTTTGGTGATGTTGTTGATTACTTTACATAAATAGAAAATATAAGAAGATTTGTCCAAGAAAAAAATGTTTACATAAATATACTCCATCAAAGGAAATAAACATAAAATAGTACTGAGCAGCTAAACTAACAGAAGACGGTCTTTTCCGCCATTTTTTAGGCCTGTGTAGTTGTGTTTTCTAACTCAAAATTTTGAGTTTGATATGCATTGTTTGTTTGATATACCTGATGAAGGCTTTTGCCGAAACGTTGTAGCTTGTCTTGTATTTATGTTAGTTTAGCTGCGCATTACCGGTTTATGCTTATTTCCTTTGTTTTCTGCAGCTATACACACTGTTCCGCATAGTATTTCATATTTATTATATTTGATATATGTTCTTATCTCCAACTTTATGTGTTCGGTGACTGAAGAGCTCTAAGCTGCGTCTGGATGCACCTTTATCATTAAATTACTGCGCTACCAGAACGCTACTGGCGCGCTATCACACAACGCTACTGACGCGCTCTCACACAATACTACTGGCGCGCTCTCATTACACACAGAACACTCGCAATGAGATAATTAAAACAATGAAAACGTTGCTCTGTAAAATGAAGACACCATAAGGATATAGGGGAAAACTAGAATATTTCAAGTAACAGGATACATGAACACCATATAACACCATACAACACTTCTATCCTTATAAAATTAATAGAATTATCAACATTACAATATACAACATATGAATCATCCACGATAACATCCCAGTAGAAATGCTAACAGCAGCGGGAGAGGCAGGATGTAAATGGCTACACAGAATATTCAACGCTGCATGGATACAACAGCAAGTCCCAGACGATTGGAAACAGTCCATTATATTACCAATATGGAAAAAGAAGGGCAGCAGAAGAGACTGCAACCAATATAGAGAAATATCGCTATTAAGCCACACAGGGAAGTTATATGCCAAGATAGTTGAAAAAAGATTGAGACCAATTATAGACCCACAACTAAGCGATGCTCAGATGGGCTTCAGGAGGAACAGAGGTTGCACAGATGCCCTGTTTATCATAAAACAACTAGCGGAGAAAACAATAGAGCATAATAAAACACTGTATACAGCTTTTATTGACCAAGAAAAGGCGTTCGATAGGGTGGACAGGGAACAACTATGGTCCGTATTGCCCTTGTACGGAGTGAGTCACCACCTAGTAGAGATATGCAAGAGCCTCTATGAAAGTAGTCGCACTACAGTAAGATCTTCAGCAGGCTACTCTAAACACTTCACCATTAACTCCGGAGTAAGACAAGGCTGCGTGCTTTCCCCCTTACTTTTCATCACATATATGGACAATATAAGCAAATTAGCATGCCCAATCAAAGGAAACATACCAACACGGATGACAACAAACGATAACACAGAAGAGAACGAAATATACGTACCAGAAAACAACAGAAGAGAGGAAGAAATAAATGAAATACTATTTGCAGACGACCAAGTTCTGATACATGAAACAACTGAGGACCTACAAGAACATATCAACAGGCTAAACAACACTTGTAAACAATACAACATGAAGATCAACATAAGCAAAACCGAAGTAATGGCAATAGCGAGAAAGGAAGAAAAACTAAACATCATAATAGATAATACATCTTTGAAGCAAGTTGACAATTTTAAATATCTGGGTAGCACGCTAACACAAGACAATAACCAAGAAACAGAGATAGATATAAGGTGTAACAAAGCATGCCAAGTTATAGGCCAAGTATCAACACTATTGAAAAACAAAGCAATAACTACGGAAGCAAAAAGGGCAATATACAAATCAATTTTTCTACCAACTCTGTGCTATCAGTGCCAGAATTGGACGCTGGACTCTAGAACAATAAGAAAGATAACGACCACAGAAATGAAATGTGTCAGAAGAATGACAGGAAACAGCTTAAGGGACAGAGTAAGAAACACTGACCTGAGGAAGAAACTCGAAATTGAACCAGCCATCGAATACATAAAGAAACAACAGATACATTGGTTCGGCCACATAACAAGACAGAAAGAACTAACAATGAATCAAAGAGCCATAAACAAACGCTACGAAAACGTCAGATTAATAGAAAGACTGAGAAAGAGATGGATAAATGGAATACTAGAGTCACTAGGAGGAATAACATCAGAAGATGCCAACAGTAGAGCAAAGAATCGCAGATTGTTTCTCCCCTCGACGCCAACGGCAACAGAGGAAGGATAGAAGAAGAATCATCCACATATCATAAAGAGGCAAAAGAATCAACAAAGTCATTTAAAAGAAACAAAATAAGCGAAAACTGATTAGCAAATGTAATTATTTTTTATTAAATCACACACTTTGGCTAAATCAAATGACATAATAGCTTCTTCTGCCTTTCAGCTCCCTATGGAGCATAGGTCTTCAACAAACACTTTCCAAGCCGTTCTGTTTCTTGCCATTCTTTAAAGATCATTCCATGTCTTCCCCATCATCTTCATCTCTGCTTCTATCTGTCTTCTCCAAGAATTCCTTGGTCTTCCTCCTTGTCTTTTTCCTTGGGTGATTCCAAAAAAGGGCCTGTTTTGTTGCACTCTCAGTTGGTTTCCGTAGTGTGTGTCCTATCCAGCACCATCGTCTTCGCTGTAACTCTTTATTCACTGGTATTTGACTGGTACATTTCCATAATTCTGTGTTAGTGATTTTGTCCTGTCATTTATATCCTTTTATTCTGCGCAAAATCCATTAATGAAAGACTGTATCTTCATGATTGTCATTTTTGTTGTTCTCCATGTTTCACAGCCATATAATAGGACCGACTTAACATTGGAGTTGAACATTTTTATTTTAGAATTTAACCTAATTTCTTTGGACTTCCATATGTTTCCCAGTGCAACAAATTCTCCTCTAGCTTTTGATATCCTTATTTTGGTATCATTTTCTGTTCCTCCCTCTTTATCTGTATTACTGCCCAGATATATGTAAGATTGTACGTCTAGTAGAGCTATTTCTCCTATTTTTATTTGGTTATTACCAATTGCATTAATTCTTCTACTTTTGGTCTTATCTCTATTTATTTCTTTTTGTTATTTAATTATTTTATCTACCAGAATGCTACTGTCGCGCTATCACACAACGCTACTGACGCGCTTTCACACAACGCTACTGGCACGCTCTCATTACATACAGAACACTCACAATGAGAGAATTAAAAAAGTGAAAACGTTGCTGTACCAATGAAGACACCATAAGGATATACAAGAAAACTAGAATATGTCAAGTAACAGGATACAATAACACCATATAATACCATATAAATCTACGATCTTCATAAAATTAATAGAATTATCAACACCAAAAGCGATACAACATATCAATCATCAACGTATCATAAAGAGGCAAAATAATTAATAAAGACATTTAAAAGAAACTGAAAATAAGCGAAAATTGATTTGCTCATTTAATTAAACAAAGAAAAAGCACACACTTTGGCTAAATCAAATGATGAAATAGTATGAAATGACCAATATGACAATTAATCAAGATAATAAATACCACTCTTGGCTCTAAAGTCAGGATGATTTTCACTCTAGTTGTATCAACTTTACTATATGTTTATGAGAAATAGATGGACCATACCAGCAGTACTTACAGAATAAAATACATGCTAATGAGATGAAATGTTGTCCTAAGATATTGAGCATCGCTTACTTATATCGTGGGAGCTGCTATAGCTCAGTGATTAGTCAACTACACTACAAAGGACAACAGGTCGAGCTCGATCCTGATTGACAGATTCCGGGTTCCCCCAGCCTTAAATGTGTACCGGATTTTTATGTTTTATGTATATATATATATATATATATATATATATATATATATATATATATATACATACATATATATATTTTTTTCAATTACATTTGGGGGGGGGGGGGCGGGGGAGGGGGGAGGGGGGGGGAATAAAGCGACACAGGCGTAATACCGACCACATTACCCCAAAAATCATGTGCTGAAGGTCTGTAAAAATTTATGGTCACTAACACCATATTATCCATACGCCACTTAGCGTGACGGGGGCTCTTTACTTTTACTTTTTGCTTACTTTAAGTCGTGCCACAAAATGATATTGTTAGATTTTGGCCATCACTTACGTATATCGAATCACAAATGATATCGTAATATTTTGGACATTGTTTACTTACATCGTATCCCAAATGATATCGTCAGATTGTTGGCATCACTTACTTATATCGTATCACAAAAATGGGGGCCTCGGTAGACTAGTTGGGAAAACCACCCGACTGGACTACCGACGTTCGGACAACCCGTGTTCGATTCCCGCCGGGAGCAGTGTGAGTTGTACTCGTGGTTGGAAAAAAAGATACCCCCACGGTCGACCCAGTCGCTGGCAGAAATGGGTACCAGGGTAATTACCCTGGGAAGCTGAGGAATGTTGCCTCGCATCTGAGTTTCGATGCTTGAGGCGACACTATACAGAAATCTCCCAACATTTCTGGATAGGCGACCAAGCACATATGGGTGGAAACTCTCGTGCTAAGACGCCGGTTCAAGTCTCGTACTTTACCTTGACCTTTACAAATGATATCGTAAGTTTGTTGGCATCACTTACTTACATCGTATCACAAATGTTTACGTTCGCAAAAAAGTTACCAAAGCTTTTGGTTACATGATGATCTTTTGACCTTGTGAAGAGAAAGAAAATGAAATGGTTTTACCACATATCTCCATCATCTAACTTGAACATTAAACAGAACATCAACATAACTATAGAAGGCAGACAAGTAAAACAAGTAGAGGAATTCAAATACCTAGGGAGTCTAATGACAAACGACAATTCCCAAACAGCAGAGATAGAATCAAGATGCAACAAAGCTTGTCAAATCATCGGACAGTTATCACCACTATTGTCCAACAAGGAAATAACCCTGGAGGCAAAACGAGCACTATACAATACAATCTTCATCCCAACGTTGTGCTACCAATGCCAGACCTGGACTCTAGATGCAAGAACAATAAGAAAAATAACCTCTACAGAGATGAAATGTGTTAGACGAATGACAGGAAACAGTCTGAGAGATAAGATCAGAAATGAAGAACTGAGAAAAAAGCTAGGAATAGCCCCAGCCATAGAATATATAAGGAAACAACAGATAAAATGGTTCGGCCACGTGACAAGGCATAAAGAACAAAACACAACACAACGAGCCTTCAACAAACGTTGTGAGAACAACAGACCCAAGGGTCGACCACGAAAAAGATGGATCGATGGAATATTAGAAGCACTAGGAAACATAACAGCAGCAGAGGCGAACAGAAGAGCAAAAGACCGCAAATTATATCTCCCCTCGACGCTGAAAGGCAGATGAGGAAGGAAAGAAGAAGAAGAAGTAGATCTAACATGACAAATATAGTTCTGAAAGGAATAATGAAAGGTGCCGGAAGGAGATGTCCCCAGAGAAAGAGATGGCAGGTATACACCACAGAACTAACAGGCATCGTTTTTGAAGAGTCGCAAAGAATTACAGAAGATAGAGAGAAATGGAGAAGGTTAAAAAAAATGTTAGTGATGCCTCAGCCAGGGTTATGGGATGAAAGTGAAGAAGGCGAAGAAGAAGTAGAAGAAGAGGAGGAGAAGGAGGAGGAGGCAGAAGAGGAAGATGAAGAGGGGGAGAAGCAAGAAAAAGAAGCAGATTAAGAGGAAGAAATTACAAGAAGAAGAGGCATTGAAAATGACAGCAACAGACGAAGAAATTTAAAATTATGTCCAAGATGACGAAATATAACTAGTACTTTTCTATTTCTTTATGTTGATATGACTTTTATATCTCTCCGGGGTTCACCCGGTCTCTAAAAATGTGTTCCAGGGACTTGCTGAGAAGGGGATCTGAGCACCTATGGACATGAAGGAGTGCAATAATGATGACCCACAAATAACTCAGTAACTCAACAACTCAATAAATCAATAAATCAACAACGCAATAAACCAACAACTCAATAAATCAATAAATCAACAACGCAATAAATCAACAACGCAATAAATCAATAAATCAACAACTTAATACATCAACAACTCAATAAATCAACAACTCAATAAATCAATAAATCAGCAACTCAATAAATCAACAACTTAATACATCAACAAATCAATAAACCAACAACTCAATAAATAAACAAATCAATAAATTAACAACGCATTAAATCAACAACGAAATAAATCAACAACTCAATAAATCAACAACTCAATAAATCAACAACTCAATAAATCAACAACTCAATAAATCAACAACTCAATAAATCAATAAATCAACAACTCAATAAATCAACAACTCAATAAATAAACAACTCAATAAACCAACAACGCAATAAATCAACAACTCAATAAATCAACAACTCAATAAATCAACAACGCAAAAAATCAACAACGAAATAAATCAACAACGCAATAAATAAACAACTCAATAAATCAACAACTCAATAAATCAACAACTCAATAAATCAACAACTCAGTAAATCAATAAATCAACAACTCAATAAATCAACAACTCAATAAATAAATAAATCAACAACTCAATAAACCAACAACTCAATAAATCAACAACGCAATAAATCAACAACTCAATAAATCAACAACTCAATAAATCAACAACGCAAAAAATCAACAACTCAATAAACCAACAACTCAAAAAATCAACAACTCAATAAATCAACAACTTAATAAACCAATAACTCAATAAATCAACAACGCAATAAATCAACAACTCAATAAATCAACAACTCAATAAACCAACAACTCAATAAATCAACAACTCAATAAACCAACAACTCAATAAATCAACAACTCAATAAATCAATAAATCAACAACGCAATAAATCAACAACTCAATAAATCAACAACTCAATAAATCAACAACTCAATAAACCAACAACTCAATAAATCAACAACTCAATAAACCAACAACTCAATAAATCAACAACGCAATAAATCAACAACTCAATAAATCAACAACTCAATAAATCAACAACTCAATAAACCAACAACTCAATAAATCAACAACTCAATAAACCAACAACTCAATAAATCAACAACGCAATAAATCAACAACTCAATAAATCAACAACTCAATAAACCAACAACTCAATAAATCAACAACTCAATAAACCAACAACTCAATAAATCAACAACGCAATAAATCAACAACTCAATAAACAAACAACTCTATAAATCAACAACTCAATAAATCAATAACTCAATAAACCAACAACTCGATAAATAAATCAACAACTCAATAAATCAACAACTGAATAAATCAACAACTCAATAAATCAACAACTCAATAAATCAATAACTCAATAAACCAACAACTCAATAAATAAATCAACAACTCAATAAATCAATAAATCAATAACTCAATAAACCAACAACTCAATAAATCAACAACTCAATGAGAAAGAGAAGAGAATGAAGAACTATTTTTTTTACCATGAAAGTGAATAATAAATTTAAAGGAATGAAAATAATGAATGTTCTAAACAACGAAAACATCTGCTCAAATGAAATGATAGAAAAAAAGAGAGAAAATGAAGCAACTTTTACAAGAGAATGAGAAAAAGAAGTCGGTAGGAAATTAAGAAGAATTAAAAGGAAGCAATAATTATCCTACAGAAGGAAAAACACTATTTATAAAAGAGAAGTACAATAACGAACCAAGAAAGTAAATTAAAGAATATTCCCAAAACAAACAAACAAATCTACACAAAGTAGGAAAACGGGAAAAAAATATTTAAAATCGAAAATTCTGAAAATGTTAAATTAAAAAAAAAAAAGAAGACAACAAAATATGGCGGTTACAAAATTACACGCCACAAATTCTGAACCAGATATTAAAGTCAGCAGGATATTATTAGAACCTCGAAAGTACATGTACTGATCACAGTAACTACCAAACGCGCGGACTGGGATGCCATAAATACCACCACATTGCATCAAAAGAAGGCTAAAATTAAAAAAATAGAAACCAATAGACGCATTAAATATTTATAGGATCGTAAATTACCATTTCTAGCGACGGGGCGTTAGACAGTCTAATGTAACATTCGCGGTTTGCTTAACACTAGATTTAAAAGTCAGATGGATGCGACTGCCAGTTCTATAATTTACGAATGTGACAGTCTCAGAGAAGTACAGTACAGACAAACCCTCAACGATCCATAACAATGGTTCTCATACTTGTGGTATAGACTCGCTTTTATCGATCAACTGTTGGGGATAGCTACCCCAATAGTTCTTCTCTATGTCTATATTCCTGTTTCTTCCCCATTCTCTCCCTTTCTATCTCATTCCACCCTCTCTCCGTGTCTATATTCCTGTTTCTTCCCCATTCTCTCCCTTTCTATCTCATTCCACCCTCTCTCCGTGTCTATATTCCTGTTTCTTCCCCATTCTCTCCCTTTCTATCTCATTCCACCCTCTCTCCGTGTCTATATTCCTGTTTCTTCCCCATTCTCTCCCTTTCTATCTCATTCCACCCTCTCTCCGTGTCTATATTCATGTTTCTTCCCCATTCTCTCCCTTTCTATCTCATTCCACCCTCTCTCCGTGTCTATATTCCTGTTTCTTCCCCATTCTCTCCCTTTCTATCTCATTCCACCCTCTCTCCGTGTCTATATTCCTGTTTCTTCCCCATTCTCTCCCTTTCTATCTCATTCCACCCTCTCTCCGAGTCTCTATTCCGCCTCAATGTGTTGCCCCATCTCTCCCTCTCCCTCACTCTCTCGTCTCTATCACACTTTATCTCCACCCCTCTCTCGTCTCTATCACACTTTATCTCTATCCCTCTCTCGTTTTTTCTCATTTTTTCCCTCCCTCTCTCTCTCGCCCTTCCCATGATCTTTCCCCCTCCATCTCTCACCTTTCTCACGATCTTTCCCCCTTCCTCTCTTACCTTTCTCACGATCTTTCCCCCTCGATCTCTTACCTTTCTCACGATCTTTCCCCCTCCATCTCTCACCTTTCTCACGATCTTTCCCCCTCGATCTCTTACCTTTCTCACGATCTTTCCCCCTCCATCTCTCACCTTTCTCACGATCTTTCCCCCTCCATCTCTCACCTTTCTCACGATCTTTCCCCCTCCATCTCTCACCTTTCTCACGATCTTTCCCCCTCCCTCTCTCACCTTTCTCACGATCTTTCCCCTCCCTCTCTCACCTTTCTCACGATCTTTCCCCCTCCCTCTCTCACCTTTCTCACGATCTTTCCCCCTCCCTCTCTTATCTTTCTCACGATCTTTCCCCCTCCCTCTCTTACCTTTCTCACGATCTTTCCCCCTCCATCTCTTACCTTTCTCACGATCTTTCCCCCTCTCTCTCTTACCTTTCTCACGATCTTTCCCCCTCCATCTCTCACCTTTCTCACGATCTTTCCCCCTCCATCTCTCACCTTTCTCACGATCTTTCCCCCTCCATCTCTCACCCTTCTCACGATCTTTCCCCCTTCCTCTCTTACCTTTCTCACGATCTTTCCCCCTCCATCTCTTACCTTTCTCACGATCTTTCCCCCTCCATCTCTCACCTTTCTCACGATCTTTCCCCCTCCCTCTCTCACCTTTCTCACGATCTTTCCCCCTCCCTCTCTCACCTTTCTCACGATCTTTCCCCCTCCCTCTCTCACCTTTCTCATGATCTTTCCCCCTCCATCTCTCACCCTTCTCACGATCTTTCCCCCTTCCTCTCTTACCTTTCTCACGATCTTTCCCCCTCCATCTCTTACCTTTCTCACGAACTTTCCCCCTCCATCTCTCACCTTTCTCACGATCTTTCCCCCTCCCTCTCTCACCTTTCTCACGATCTTTCCCCCTCCCTCTCTCACCTTTCTCACGATCTTTCCCCCTCCCTCTCTCACCTTTCTCACGATCTTTCCCCCTCCATCTCTCACCTTTCTCACGATCTTTCCCCCTCCCTCTCTCACCTTTCTCACGATCGTTCCCCCTCCCTCTCTTATCTTTCTCACGATCTTTCCCCCTCCCTCTCTTACCTTTCTCACGATCTTTCCCCCTCCATCTCTTACCTTTCTCACGATCTTTCCCCCTCTCTCTCTCTTACCTTTCTCACGATCTTTCCCCCTCCATCTCTCACCCTTCTCACGATCTTTCCCCCTTCCTCTCTTACCTTTCTCACGATCTTTCCCCCTCCATCTCTTACCTTTCTCACGATCTTTCCCCCTCCATCTCTCACCTTTCTCACGATCTTTCCCCCTCCCTCTCTCACCTTTCTCACGATCTTTCCCCCTCCCTCTCTCACCTTTCTCACGATCTTTCCCCTCCCTCTCTCACCTTTCTCACTATCTTTCCCCCTCCCTCTCTTATCTTTCTCACGATCTTTCCCCCTCCCTCTCTCACCTTTCTCACGATCTTTCCCCCTCCATCTCTCACCTTTCTCACGATCTTTCCCCCTCCATCTCTCACCTTTCTCACGATCTTTTCCCCTCCATCTCTCACCTTTCTCACGATCTTTCCCCCTCCATCTCTTACCTTTCTCACGATCTTTCCCCCTCCATCTCTTACCTTTCTCACGATCTTTCCCCCTCCATCTCTCACCTTTCTCACGATCTTTCCCCCTCCATCTCTCACCTTTCTCACGATCTTTCCCCTCCATCTCTTACCTTTCTCACGATCTTTCCCCCTCCATCTCTTACCTTTCTCACGATCTTTCCCCGTCCATCTCTCACCTTTCTCACGATCTTTCCCCCTCCATCTCTCACCTTTCTCACGATCTTTCCCCCTCCATCTCTTACCTTTCTCACGATCTTTCCCCTCCATCTCTTACCTTTCTCACGATCTTTCCCCGTCCATCTCTCACCTTTCTCACGATCTTTCCCCCTCCATCTCTCACCTTTCTCACGATCTTTCCCCCTCCATCTCTTACCTTTCTCACGATCTTTCCCCCTCCATCTCTTACCTTTCTCACGATCTTTCCCCCTCCATCTCTCACCTTTCTCACGATCTTTCCCCCTCCATCTCTCACCTTTCTCACGATCTTTCCCCCTCCATCTCTTACCTTTCTCACGATCTTTCCCCCTCCATCTCTTACCTTTCTCACGATCTTTCCCCCTCCATCTCTCACCTTTCTCACGATCTTTCCCCCTCCATCTCTTACCTTTCTCTCGATCTTTCCCCCTCCATCTCTTACATTTCTCATGATCTTTCCCCCTCCATCTCTCACATTTCTCTCGCCTTTCTTTCAATCTCTCTTGCTTTCTCGCTCTTTTTTTTATCACCTTCCCACCTCCTCTCTCCCCCTCTCACCTTTTCCTCACTTTTTTCTTTCACGCTTTTTCTCGCTCCCTCTCTCTCTCTCTCTAATTATTTTTCTCACTTTTTCTCCTCCTCTCTCTCTCTCATTATTTCTCCCAATCTCTCTCCCTCCCTTTGACCAAAAGTGTAGCTTGAATTGATGTCGTGTCGAATTTAATTATATCTCTGTTAATATCACAATTGCATACACTCGCACTGACATCAGAATCATAAACTCACACAGACTTTACCCACAAAAACTCATGTAGATCATCACTTTAGTCTCACAAATCTACACAAATCATTACTTTGGTTTGAAACAAAACACAATCACCATCACAGTTCACTTTGGTTACATTTGCTCACAAGCATCACTACCGTAATTTTAAATACAGACCTTCACACATATTATCGCTTTGCACTCATTAACTCACATACATCTTCATATATCTCTTATATACTTATAAACATCTTCATTTTCATCTCATAAACTCACACACATTTTTATATTTCTCACATAAACTCACACACAGCTTCATATTTCTCTCATAAACTCACACACATCTTCATATTTCTCTCATAATTCACACACATCTTCATGTTTCTCTCATAAGCTCACACACACACACACATACACTGTCGCTTTGCTCTCATAAACTCACACACATATTCATATTTCCCTCATAAACTCACTCACATATTCATACCCTTCTCATAAACTCACACACATCTTCATATTTCTGTCATAAACTCTTTCTCTCTCTCACACACACACTGTCGTTTTATTCTCATAAACGCACACACATCTTAAAATCTCTCTCATAAACTCACTCACATCTTTATACTTCTCTTATAAACTCACAGACATCTTCATATTTCTTTCATAAACTCACACACACACACTGTCGCTTTGCTCTCATAAACGCACACACATCTTCATATATGTCATAAAGTCACATGCATATTTATATTTCCCTCATAAACTCACTCACATCTTCATATTTCCCTCATAAACTCACACACATTTTCATATCTCTCCCATAAACTCTCACACACACATACTGTCGCTTCACTCTCATAAACTCACACACATCTTATTTCTATTATAAACGCACACACATCTTTATATTTCTCTCATAAACGCACACACATCTTCATATTTCTCTCACAAACTCACAAATATCTTCATATTTCTCTCATAAACTCACACACGTCTTCATATTTCTCTCATAAACTCACACACATCTTCATATTTCTCTCATAAACTCACACACATCTTCATATTTCTGTCATAAACTCACACACGTCTTCATATTTCTCTCATAAACTCACACACATCTTCATATTTCTCTCATAAACTCACACACATCTTTGTATTTGCCTCATAAACTCAGGAATCTCATCACTTAATCTCACCAACTCACCGTCTCCATCATTCTATAAACCTTACAAGTATCCTCTTCACAACTCACTCAAATAACTACATTCATCATCATCAATAACCGGGCCTGCTGGCGTAGGTGATCATGTCTCTCCACAACTTTCGATCTCGGCAGCTATTTACCATTTCTGTTGTTGACCTTCTGCCAAGCCATTCTCTTAAGCTGTATGTTATTTTTTTCTCTTTGCTTCCTTCTATCTCTTCGTCCCTCCATTTTTCCAGTTGTTTCAATATATTCCATTTGTTCTATTCTCATTACATGACCATAAAATGATGATTGTTTCTTCCTAATATTAGAAATTAGCTCTCTTTTTACTTTGACGTCACTCAGAACATCTTCATTACTCTTCTTAGTTGTCCATGGTACTCTCAATATTCTTCTGTAAAACCACATTTCTACAGACTCCAGTGATTTTCTTGTCTGTTGTCCTATTGTCCATGATCGCATCCATATGTTAAGACTGGCTCTACATAACATTTAAGAACTCTTTTTCTTGTTTCTATTGTCAAAAATGAATTGCATAGTAAAGTAAATTAAAGTATCCCCGTCACGCCAAGTGGCGTATAGGGAAATATGGTGTTAGTGACCCTATATTTTACAGACCTTCAGCACATGATTTTTGGGGTAATGTGGTCGGTATTACGCCCGTGCTGCTTTACTTTCCCAGGAAAAAAATCCGGTACCCATTTAAGGCTGGGTAAACCCGGAGCCGTCGGTTTGGATCGAACCCTACCCCTTGTCCTTTGTAGTCCAGTTCACTAACCACTGATCTATCGCGGCTCCGGATTGCATAGTATCTTCCTCATTTTTTTGGAAAAGCTGCTTTTGCCTAAGCCATTCTGCATCTCACCTCTTTTGTGCATAACAGACATTAGAAACCTGCTATTCATTACTTGCTCTAACTTTTCCCTTTGCCGAGCAGGTACAATATACAGGGTGAACCAAAAGAAAGTGGACAGCAAATGATAAGATATATTTTGAGGTTACAGTAATAGGATACTCTTCATACTCAGCAGGAGGCACTGATTATCAGAACTATAAGCCCTTCGAGGAAGTATTTCGGCCCTTTAGCTTCTTGACACGCCGAAGGTCAAATGTATACTATAATTAAATTTAAATAAATTTAGTTAAACAATTTAATATATTATAACACGAACAAAAAAAAATAATTTAAATCATTTACTGTCCACCTATATTTGATTCGCCCTGTACTTTCTTATTGAAAACATCGATTTACGTATCTCCTTACTCCTTACAATCGTATGCATAGTCTTGATATCCTCTATGAATTTCCTTTATTTCTATCAGCCACAGTTCTTTGTGTGCTTGCTTTTTTTTTTAATATTCTACTACCATGTGATCACTGTCTTCTTAGTTTTTTTGTTTTTTTTTTTGTCTTCTAATTCTATTTTTGTCTCTCAAGTTGGCTCAGTTCATAATTTTGACACATTTTCTTTTTATGGTACTTGTTGTTTATTTCTTTGTTTGTTTGCCTGAGCCATCTTTATATCTCCTGCTAAAGTCCCGAGGAAATTAATTTTATCTGAATATCACTTTTTCCTATTTCTTCATACCGCTAGTCGCGTGTTCAGGTGCCCCTCGCCATACAGGCAGATATTTTCTGACTTCAGGGTTGCTCTCATTTGTTTTATTGTCGAGAGTTTTTTGTTTTGTTTTGCTGCTCTAGGCAATTATTTCCTAGCAATTTTGCCCGACCATCGACTGTTTGAGCTTACACTTTTCGACTTCTAACTTCCAAGAGTTCTTTAACGTGCATTGAATGCACACGAGATATCCTTTGTTTTTTTCTGTTTCTTATCCTAGAGGGTTAAACATTACATTTCACTACACAGAGAGGGTTAGACATTACATTTCACTACCCAGAGAGGGCTAGACATTACATTTCACTACCCTGAGAGGTCTAGATATTAGATCTCACTACTCAGAGAGTCTAAACATTAGATCTCACTACGTAGTGAGGTATAAACATATCTCACTACTCAGAGAGGTCTATACATTAGATTTCACTACCCAGAGAGGGCTTGCCATTAGATCTCAATACCCAGAGAAGGCGAGACATTAAATCTCACTACCCAGAGAGGTCTAGACATTAGTTCTCACCATCCATAAAGGTCTAGACATTAGATCACACTACCCAGAGAGGTCTAGACATTAGATCTCACTACCCAGAGAGGTCTAGACATTAGATCTCACTAACCAGAGAGGTCTAGACATTAGATCTCACTAACCAGAGAGGTCTAGACTTTAGATCTCACTACCAAGAGAGGTCTAGATATTATATCTCACTACCCAGAAAGGTCTAGACATTATATCTCACTACCCAGAGAGGTCTAGACATTAAGTCTCACTACCCAGAAAGGTCTAGACATTAGATCTCACTACCCAGAGAGGTCTAGACATTATATCTCACTACCCAGAGAGGTCTAGACATTAGGTCTCACTCCCAAGAGAGGTCTAGACATTATATCTCACTACCCAGAAAGGTCTAGACATTATATCTCACTACCCAGAGAGGTCTAAACATTAAGTCTCACTACCCAGAAAGGTCTAGACATTAGATCTCACTACCCAGAGAGGTCTAGACATTATATCTCACTACCCAGAGAGGTCTAGACATTAGGTCTCACTACCAAGAGAGGTCTAGACATTATATCTCACTACCCAGAAAGGTCTAGACATTATATCTCACTACCCAGAGAGGTCTAGACATTAGGTCTCACTACCCAGAAAGGTCTAGACATTATATCTGACTACGCAGAGAGACAGGGGAAGATAAACCCACGAAGAAACATCGGATATTATTTGTCCCAAAATTACCACAGCCTGTGGTGGTAATCGAACCCTGGACCTTCATTTCCAGAGGCCGACGTCACCCCTTTAGACCACCCTGTTACCCAGATAGTATTTATCTTTTATGGAGTCATTGTCGCTATATGTGATGTGAACACTGTTGAGATTATCCGACGTTCAGTGAGGAAGATTGGTCGGATAACTACCAATCACAGGCTGGTGATTTCTCAAGGTCCATCTACCTTTCAGCGTCGAGTCGTTTCTCCAATCTACTGCATGTCTGGTCGATCACACTTTTACGCTCTCCAGTCGACCCATCGAAAAGAATTGGCTTCGTGGTTCAGTGTGTTTGAGCAGGTTAAAGTAACGAGCTATTGCATTGGCCCTCTCATTTCCAAGTGGTGTGATCTACCGCAGCCAAGTTTAAGACTCAACTCCTATGGGGGCCTCGGTACTCTTGTTGGGAAAACCACCCGACTGGGCTACCTATGTTCGGACAACCCATTTTTTATTCCCGCTAGTAGCAGTGTGAATTGTACTCGTGGTTGGACAAAAATACCCTCGCAATCGACCCAACCGCTGTCAGAAATGGTTACCAGGATAGCACTCTCGGACGGTGAGGAATGCCGCCTCGTATCGTGAGTTTCGATGTTTGAAGTTTCCGAACACTTGTGGATAGGCAGCCGAACACATATGGGTGAAAACTCGCGCTATAAGACGCCGATTCAAGTCTCGTACTTTACCTTTACCTACTTGTCTTCTTTACGACATTAAAATATGACACGGACACACTGGTGAATTGTATTTGCTGGCAATTGCTGATGTTATTGATGTTTATTCAGCTTAGTTCACTGACTATACTATCTTTCCATCATGTGCTATAATGTCTATAGTATCCTTCCATCATGTGCTATCATGTCTATAGTATCCTTCCATCATGTTATGTCATGTCTATACTATCATTCCATTATGTTCTATCATGGCTATACTATTCTTCCATTATGTTCTATCATGGCTATACTATCATTCCATTATGTTCTATCATGGCTATACTATCATTCCATTATGTTCTATCATGGCTATACTATCATTCCAATATGTTCTATCATGGCTATACTATTCTTCCATCAATAGTATCATTCCATTATGTTCTATCATGGCTATACTATTCTTCCATTATGTTCTATCATGGCTATACTATTCTTCCATTATGTTCTATCATGGCTATACTATCATTCCATTATGTTCTATCATAGCTATACTATCATTCCATCAATACTATCATTCTATTATGTTTTATCAGGGCTATACTATCCTTCCATCAATAGTATCATTCCATCATGTTCTATCATTTCAGATTGTTTGTTAAGATATATATATATATACATATTTTATGAATGGCTTATCCTCGTTTATTAATCGCGACTTTGTTTAACGTCAAAGTCACTCCTTGGCGATGTACTCAAAGATCTCAAGTATATTCGATCGATCGTTTTGAAGTGTCATCATGCTTGGTTAGATATTCTCCACCATTGTTCAATTGTGAACTTTTTAAGTCTTTTCTTTTCTGAAATGAGACTCTTGGTTATTTTGTGAGCTTTCTTGTTTTCATTTTTTTTATATCTTATTTCCATGCATGATGTTATTCTGTGCATCATTCTTCTGCTGGTTGCAGGGCCTAATTTAATGTGTATTGTGTACTTTTTTTTACCTTTCTTTGTTTTGCCGATGAGTTAGTAATTCGGATGATTCCACTGGCACGGGCGGTTGAACAATTATGGATTTTAATTCGTTTGCAGTGATACCGAGGCCTTCCATAACCAATAACCAACCAATAACCAACCAATAACCAACCAATAACCAACCAATAACCAACCAATAACCAACCAATAACCAACCAATAACCAACCAATAACCAACCAATAACCAACCAATAACCAACCAATAACCAATGTGTACTTTTTATGATTAATTACTACTGGCGAAGATGACCATGTCTATCCGCAACTTTCTATCTCTAAAGTTGTATATCAACTCTCACTTTGTCTTCCTACCAAACAATTTCCTTTATCTGTCTGGTGTCTCTTCTCTCTGTTTCGCTCTCACTCTTTTTTTCCATCAATGTTGGACGTTGTCACAATATTCAACCAACTGCTCCTTTCTCATTACAAGACGAAGGAAGTGATAGTTTCCCACTAATTCCGGTAATAGGTTTTCTTATCATGAAGTCCATACAACAAAGCAGATGTTGCCCTACATAAAGAACTTTTATTTGCTGACGATGCAGCCCTAGTCGCTCATAGTGAAGCCACCCTATAATCGCTGATCAACAACCTGGACAAAGCATGCGACCTTTTTTCACCGTCAATTAGTGTTCAGTAAACAGTAATACTAAGTCAAGGCGACATCAAACCTCTATTAATCACTCTAAAAGAGTGTCCTCTAGAATCAGTTCAGAAATTTACATATCTTGGATCCACAATTACGCAAGCAATTTTTCTAGATGATGAAATAAATATGTGAATTGGTAAGGAAGCTACGACTTTCGGCAAACTCACAATAAGGGCCAGGAACAATACGAAACCAACATTGAAGACCATACTCTTAATATATCAAACTTGTGTTCTTAACACACTATTATATGGATCGGAAACCTGGACAACATACTCAAACCAGGAAAAAAGACTAAATGTCTTCCACATGCGATGTCTCCGCAGAATAATGCACATCAAATGGCAGGACAAAATAACCAACTCAACTGTCCTGCAACGTGGTAAGACCCCAATAATCATGTCGATGCTCAGATGTCGAAGATTAAGATGGCTGGGGCATGTCCAGCGAATGGGAGAAAATTGCATCCCCAAGCAAATACTATATGGCGAACTAACACACGGGAAAATAAAATGGGCAGACCTAAACTACGATATAGAGATATATGTAAATCATCTCTGAATGACTTCTCTTTATGTGAATATGACTAGGAACATCTGGCAAGTAATCGCACATCATGGAGATAATGTATAAGAATGGTCTACCACCATTTGAGACTGTGCTAAGGCAAAACATAGAAGAGAAAAGACTCATGAAAAAGGAAGGAAAACCCTGTGGATCAGTGGGCCTGACTATATCATTCTGTGACCGTGTGTGTTTGTCAAACATTGGTAGAATTAGTCAAGAGAGAAACTGTTCGACGAAAACAAAACATTTTAAAAAATACACAATATCCTCTACTTGACCGACTGACAAGACGAAAAGGGTCATACATACAACAAAAACATGAATACGTTTTCACTTCTTTAGCTCTTTCTACTAATTATGGAATGCTGAGAGTAGCATCGTCGTTGACTTTTGTCCTATATTTTGCTTTCGTATTTGACTTTTGTCCTATATTTTGCTTTCATATTTGGCTTTTGTCCTATATTTTGCTTTCACATTTGACTTTTGTCCTATATTTTGCTTTCGCATTTGGCTTTTGTCCTATATTTTGCTTTCGTATTTGGCTTTTGTCCTATATTTTGCTTTCGTATTTAGCATTTGTCCTATATTTTGCTTTCGTATTTGGCTTTTGTCCTATATTTTACTTTCGCATTTGACTTTTGTCCTATATTTTGCTTTCGTATTTGGCATTTGTCCTATATTTTGCTTTCGTATTCGACTTTTGTCCTATATTTTGCTTTCGTATTCGACTTTTGTCCTATATTTTGCTTTCGTATTTGGCATTTGTCCTATATTTTGCTTTCGTATTCGACTTTTGTCCTATATTTTGCTTTCGTATTCGACTTTTGTCCTATATTTTGCTTTCGTATTTGGCTTTTGACCTATAATTTGCTTTCCTGGAAATGTTGCTGTTTGTTGCCCTGCAACGTGCTAAGACCCCAACAATCATGTCGATGCTCAGAAGTCGAAGACTAAGATGGCTGGGGCTCGTCCAGCGAATGGAAGAAAAACGAATCCCCAAGCAAATACTATATGGTGAACTAATACACGGAAAAAGACAAATCGGCATACCTAAACTACAATATATAGATATCTGTAATTCATCTTTGAATGACTTCTCCATCAGTGAAAATGACTGGGAACATTTGACAAGTGATCGCACATTATTGAGAGCATGTATAAGGAATGGTACACCATCATTTGAGACTGTGCTAAAGCAATAATTAGAAGAGAAAAGACTTATGAAAAAGGACGAAAAACCCTGTGGATCAGTGGGTGCTGACTTGTTCATTCTGTGGCTGTTTGTATTTGTCAAACATTGGTAGAATTGGCCACGAGAGAAGCTGAAAAAAAACCAACCTCAAAAACAAATACACACTATCCTCCACTAGACCGTCTGACAAGACGAAAAGGGCCATATGTATTTTGATTTCGTCCTATATTTTGCTTTCGTCCTATATTTTACTTTCGTCCTATATTTTACTTTCGTCCTATATTTTACTTTCGTCCTATATTTTGCTTTCGTCCTATATTTACACAACATCAATATCTATAGCGATCCTCGGCTTATGTTTTATGCCGTTCTTTGCCTACGATTCCATAGGTCGGTTGTGTAATAATTACTTGTTCGTTGACAATCAAATCCCTGGGATTGTTTCTTTTACTTTCACTATCTTAAATTGTACAATCGTCCACCTAGTCTTGCTTTAAATAATTCATTTATCTTTGGGTGCTCTATTTTATTTACATTCTAATACTATTTGTGTGGATCGAATTGTTTTCTTTTTTAATCGGGTTTAAAATGAGGTTACAGTCGTAATTAGATCGTAGTCTCTATTAAGTGTAATTATCCGATTCTGAACACTGTCGTGTTTTCCTGCCACTTATTTCGATTATGATTATGCAAAAGTTGCTCCACAAAGCACCTAAATGTATTATAATTTAGGAAAGATTGAAAGCTAACTAGGCTTGCTTGCTTTACAAGAATGACGCAGAACAAACGTTACTAAAATAGTACAAATTATAAGAAATAAGCAACAGGGGAATAAATTGATCACAAATGACCACTCCCATCTACTTAAGTATTAGTTTTGGCTAAACTAAACCACGTACGTGATAATTTGATCTTCATGTCATTGTTCTTTTGGACAATATTTTTCTGAGAAAGTAAAGCAGCACGGGCGTAATACTGACCAGATTACTCCAAAAATCATGTGCTGAAAGTCTGTGAAAAAGTATGATCACCAGCACCATATTCCCTATACGCCACTTGGCGTGACGGAGCTCTTTACTTTTATATGTATACACCTCTTGGCGTGACGGAGCTCTTTACTTTTATATGTATACACCTCTTGGCGTGACGGAGCTCTTTACTTTTATATGTATACACCACTTGGCGTGACGGAGCTCTTTACTTTTATATGTATACATTATTTTAAGAAACAGTTGAGAGATAAATGAATGACATGTAAAACGTTACAGAATATGCTATTCGAGTCATAAATTAAGATGGACTGCCTATATCGTACGTACTCCAAAATAACGTCTTTACAAAAGCTTATTGGACAAGTTACTGTAACGTTCATTGTCTTAATAGGAAAAACATATTCATCATCAAGTACCGGGCCTGCTGGCGTAGGTGATCATGTCTCTCCACAACTTTTGATGGCAACTTTTTTAGGTTACTTAGACTCTAGTGACAAGCGCTGTGTCGAGGACAATGAGTTCGATCCTCATTCGAGGTGTATATATTGATCTTTGTTTTTGTTTCCAGTTGTTGATTATTTGTGGATTTTTTCCGAATGTTGTGAACCTACCCCTTCTCCGTGAATTGATTCGCTGATCTCGGAAGTCGTTCGTTCATAATATGATTCATTTTGTATTATTGATCTCCTACTGTAACGTTGCAGACAAACATGATTGGTAGGAAAACAACACTGGCTTTAAATGTGGCAAGGAAACACTGATTTAGTTACATAGAAAGATGAATTAACGGTGGTGTTTAACAATCAGCCTGCCGAAGCAATATGAAAATCAATATGAACAAAATATAAGTCATGATTATCGCAAAAGCGAAGCAGAATATTAACATAACTATAGAGGCCAGACGACTAAAACAAGTAGAAGGATTTAAATATCTAGGAAGTCTAGTGACAAAGGATAAGATCAGAAATGAAGAACTGAGAAAAAAGTTAGGAATAACCCCCGCCGTAGAGTATATAAGGGAGCCGTGATAGCTCAGTGGTTAGTGAACTGGACTACAAACAAGAAAGAAACAACAGATAAAATGGTTTGGCCACGTGACAAGGCAGAACGATCAAAACACAACAAACCGAGCCAATTATATCTCTCCTCTACGCTGAAAGGCAATTGAGGAAGTAATGAAGAAGAGGAAGAAGAGGAAGAAGAAGAGGAAGAAGAAGAAGCAGAAGAAGAAGAATGAGGGAGGAGAAGAACCTGCCGTGACAAATGTCTAAGAGCACATTTATCTTCTTAAAAAAACCAAGCGAATCAGTTACCATTCATATTAACTTTTTACCCACCATATCTTCAAATTTAACAGTCCCACTCATTTATTTAACAATCATCCAACCCACCTTTTCAACGGGTGTTCAATAATATCTTTCTCCTTCTACAATTCATTTGCTCCATTGTACAATATCTCCCGTTTTATTTTACAATTGCGTATAATCTGTTTAAACGCTAACATTACTCACGTATATACCATCAATAATTTTCTCCTTATACAATCATGCCCCTTTCTTACAATATCATTCTCAACTTATACAATCGTATCTTTTACTTACGTTAGTCGTATTCTCTTCACGCAATTATTTCTCTATTCTCTTATTGTACAATAAAATGTATCATTGATCTAATATTATTTGATAGTTCTACAAAGACATCTCTCATTTATACAATCCTATCCCCGATCAATACAATCGCATCGCACACTTCCTTAACACTGAATCCCATCGATGATCTCAACATTCATCTAAGGACCGTATCACCCAGTTTGAAAACCCCTGATCTAAACGTTCCGAAAGCCCCATTCTATTCCAATTTCACTGGATAGCCTTCCTATCGTCTGAAAGTTTCATTCCCAAGGAGTCTGCACCGTAGGCCAGTGTTCTATGAACGAGTCTCTTGGGAAACTACTTCAACAGAATTTGCCAAATCACCATTGACAGGAGAAGATCGATAAACAGTCTGCCATCTTGAATGAGTAGCAGCCACTTTTTGTTGGCCGTAGAAAGTCGCCATCACTAAAAGGGTTAGAACCCCAGCCTTCACTGACAGCCAGTTCCAGGAATCACTTGTTAGTTATTCCTTTAGTACAAGGGATCTTAAATTTGGAGCCGTTAGGGTATATTTACGAGGGGCAGTTGTATTACTTTAGCGTTTTATAGTTATAATTCAGGAGGTGTGGGGGAGGCCTTAAGTATATTTTAAGGATACTTACCTTTCCGCTTGTCTTTTCTTTCTTTTTATTCAGGGGTCCGAAAGTATACTTTCAGTGGTTCGTTGAAAGATTTCAAGTGGTCAGTTAGTATTTTCAGGTATTTTAAGGAAGGTTTTAATGGACTTATTTGGTTAATGGCCAAGCTTTGTTTTACATGTCCGAGCAGAAAATTGATGCCTTTGAAACGTGAATCTATAGAAAAGTGGAGAGAATTGAGTGAAAGGAGAAGAAAACACAAAAGGAAAATCCGAATCAGCTGAAAATGAAGAAAAGAACTACTTAACACAATTTGTAAAAGACAACTGAATTTTTTTAAATATGTGAAGAGACATAATATCCTTCAAAAAGTCATCTTTTAATGGAAGGCGCAAGATAGACGAAACAGAGACAGGCCAAAGCTAAAGTGGACTGATAGCATCTATATTTGGACAGGTGAATATATTTGGTTATGGAAGACCCTGGTATCAATGCAAACGAATTAAAATCCATAATTTCTCAACCGCCCGTGCCAGCGGAATCATCCGAATTAATATCTCATCTCCCAAACAAAGAAAGTAACTGTAGTCCCCATGGTAGCAGCCTCAGCACACGCCAAAAAGACATAAGGCGAAACTGCGCAGAAAGTGAGCACAGCTAACTGTTCCCTGTCATACGATATCATCATTCATCGTAAACAATTGGAATATCGAAACATGATCAAAACGGATGAGACACACAGCTCACGGTGTGCAAAGAGCACTTAACTCAGTAGCTCCTGCAACAAGCCGGACTTGGAATATGAGGAAACTGCAACAAGAAACACTTTTCATGCATAGCCTGCAATTGTTCCCGCCGCCTATTAACCATATACCGAAAGTTCACGGCCTCTTGAAAATGATGATCGTCGTATTTTTAAAAAAATATATAGCGCTTGATGATGTTAGGCCATCTTTGTTGACTCCAATTCCGAACATATAGACACACAGTTAGTCGTCAGATTATCCCCGTCGCACATCAAACAACAGACCGTAAGATTAACGTACGGCCGGTCTGGGGATGTACTTTGAGCCATTCCGATGACGTAGCACACAACAATGTCCTACACACAACAATTTCGCTACCTTTAGAATCCTGATTACTCTAGTGAAAGCAGCCTACGACGAATAAAACATGGTGCAAATTCCCCAAAGAGATAAAACTGCGGCTGACGAAGTAGTTTACATTAATGAATAACATGGAAATAACTTGCGTCATGGAATTCCAACAACGGTCATGAACAGCCCCAATGTGACGTAAAGCGCAGATGAAATCTAGACGGTGGAGGGTCGCATTCACGACACTGTGATTTGTCAAAAAGATACTGTTGCCGACGTACGACTTCGCTTTAGCGGCGCAGATGTAATAAGTAGATCATCATTTTTACTTTAACGCAGAAAAGTGTAACGGAGAACCGAAATTAATCAAACTCCGAAAGCACTTTTACAGCGATCGAGAGAACGTGACCTAGATCCACCATCTTTACAACGAAAGTTTATCAGGTGAACCCCGAATATTTTCCCGAATCATTCAAATTATATCCACTCATTACCTGAAATACAAAAACAGCAGGTGAATATATGACAACGTGCACCATCAAGACAAGAGACAGAGTAAAATGGCGCTCTATGGTAACCAACCTTCGATGTGGAGACGGCGCCCAATGAATGATTAATAATAGGTCACGTGGGTGTGTGTCAAGGTTTCCAGTTGTACATTTCACACAGTCAATGATTAGTTATATGGAACCCGAACGAATGTATTTTTTTTTAAATATGGAATATGTCTGTGAATATACGTGTGGGATTGCAGCAAGTTTGTGAATATTTTTGTGGGATTTCGGTAAAATTGTAAATACTGTTATGGGATTTCGGCAGTTTTGTGAATACGTTTGTGGGATTTCGGCAGATTTGTGAATATTTTTGTGGGATTTCGGCAGATTTGTGAATATTTTTGTGGGATTTCGGCAGATTTGTGAATATTTTTGTGGGATTTCGGCAGATTTGTGAATATTTTTGTGGGATTTCGGCACATTTGTGAATATTTTTGTGGGATTACAGCAGGTCTGTGAATATATTTGTTTGTTTGATCTTAGCAGAGTTGTGAATTTATTTCAATGGGTTTGAACATGTTGGTGCTTTGATATATTTGACGAGTTTACAAATATAACCAAAGACTGGATCATTCCTAATCATATCGCGTAGCATTTGGTTCCTGAAAAGTAATTGTGTTGCTTGCTTGCTAGCATTCGCCAATGACTAAAGGAGTACACCTCTTCATCATCCGCCCTTAAAAGGACATCAAGTGGGCGTATCTGCGTTGTGTTGTTGTTTGCAGTATAAGCAATTGTGTTAAATACATGAATAAATACGTTTCTGTATTTCAGGTAATGAGTGGATATAATTTGAAGGGTTCGGAAAAATATATTTAAGATTTGTAAAGGACTACGTGTTTAAAGAAACATGAAACGTTAATTTTTATAAATTAAGTTTATATATATCTTCATTAATGATACAGATAAAAACAGTAGTTGTATTTGTATTATTTTCATTCTTTAAACTAAATTTTGTACTTGACTCCCAAATAGATACACGGAAACATGTGACTCTTAGAGGAATTCGCAATTTTCAATCCAATCTTCATCTGACTTCAAACTAATCCAATCTTCATCTGACTCCAAACTAATCCAATCTTCATCTGACTCCAAATTAATTCAATATCTTCATCTGACTCTCAAATGATGGATTCTTTACCTGACTTCTAACAAAATCCACAATCTTCACTTGACTCCCAAATATACTATTACCTTCACCAAATAAACCCATCCTCTCACAAAATTCCCAAACATATCCATTAACGTGACCCCATTGCTAAATGAACTAGCAGATTTCATGAGAATATTATCAAAGACGACTGCTGTCTAAGTCTCCACATGTTCAAGTAATCTATGGATTTCCACTAATTGGTAAGAGCCCATCAGCTTTGCAAAATTACTATTAAAGAAGGCTCAAGAAACAAAAAGGTTTGAGAATCCCCGATCTACTATGAGCAATTTGCTTCTACTCCCCCGCGTCTTTCACAAAACAGAAGCCAGTTCTAAGTATTTCCTAAAAATGTAAATAACGTTTAAGATTTCATGGCCAGTTCTTTTCCAAATTTAAATGTGATTTGGTTTTTTTATTTTTTGGTTACGAGTTGAAGATTTGGAGACAACAACCTCGAAAGGACAAAATGAGTTACCAAGAATGTTAAATATTTGACTTGCCCTGTGATGCATTTGTCTGTAGTGAAGTGTTGTAGAGAGATGAAGCCTTCATCATCGTGTGTCATGCCGGTTGCGACATGCGATCATTTCCTTCCACAGTTCTCTGTCAACTGTGCATCTCATCAGTTATGATTGCTTGTTTACTGTGCTATGACACCAAGCTATTTAGTTTCTTCCCTATTTGTCGTTCCCAATTTTCCATCCCCAGTTTGTTGCCAGTTGTAACCAAATATTCTAATGTTACTTTTTTCATGATGTGCCCGAATTATGTCGATTGTTTGTTTGAAGCGAACCTATCCAGAAGTCTCCGAACACTTCCGGATAGGCAGCCGAGCACATAAAAGTGAAAACTAGGGTGCTAAGACGCCTATTCAAGTCTCGTACTTTACCTTTATCTTATCTTATCATAAACGGCTCTCTCTCTTGTTTCATTTAATATAATCCCAAATTATCTTATTCCCAGACGACTTGAAGCGCTTTTGGAGCTGCGTATCCCTCTCTGAGCGAACTACGTAGCACTGACAACTGTAGCCTACGCTGCCGTACCTCTGTCTGAACCTTTATTTTCCTCGACCTTTGAAGTGACCAGATATTGAACACGCTTAATGGTATTTTAAAAATTATAAATGAAGCTAATAAGACTTTCCCCACTCCTATAATCTGAACTTTCTTCGTAACAATGTATTGCCTAGATCTTCGTCCTTGAAGGGAATACTACTGCGTAATATTGCTTTCTTGTAAACTTCCGGCCCTACACATCCGACATCGTTGCAGCTTTTCTATTATTTTTTTATGAAAAATACTACATTTATTTAGAAAAATATGTCCAGTTTATGGAAAACTGAAAAAAAAAAAAAAATAAATAAAATTCCAGCTTTACCTTCTTTATCGATGAGACATCGTCATTTAGCGATCTCCTGGTCTGTGAGATGACTTTAGTCTTTGGAAATTATACTTTAGAATTTAGACTTTAGACTACAATTTAGACTTTAGAACGGAGGGCTTCGCTGCAGGCGGGGCATTTTCATATCTTCTCAGTCCCGGTTCCAGCAACCAACAAAGGTGTATCAACCTGATGGTTCATACTGTTCTATTGAACATGTTGCGTTCTGTAAAAATGCCGCGTTTTGACGTTCACGTTGTGCTATTGAGCGTGCTCCATTAACTGTATAAATGGCGCTCTGCTTTGAGCTGTGTGGATTCTTCCTAGTCGCCGTAATCGCCGTCGCGTGACGGGCAGCATGATTTCAATGTGCCTCTCGCCAATTTCGGTATAGACTTCGTGGCCAGTAAGCGTGTCCCCAAGAATCGCAGTCCCATCAAATGAAATCAAACCTCCACTTTGGTGAAACACTCCATCCGACCGTAGTCCAGATAGTGGCAAATTTGCAGTCGAACACAGATCATACATCTCGACCTGGACATGGTACCGTTCTACTAAACTCAACTGCCAGTCGCCTGCAGCACTATCTCAGCGCGCAGGCGCCAAAAACATTCTGATTTTGTTGTCAGAAAATACAACCGCTACCTCCACATATGAAAATCCCAACTAGAAAGAATCACTTGAAACCACATCGCAGCAAAAATGACACTCGTCTTGAAATTTTATTGTCTGTGAGATGTCCCACTTTAAAAAACGGATAGTCTATGAGTTGTCACAATTTGGACGACTTCTGGTGTGTAATATGCCTTAATTTAACATACTTCTTGTCTGTGATATGTCTTCATTTAACATACTTCTGGTCTGTGATCTGTCTTAATTTAACATACTTCTTGTCTGTGATATGTCTTCATTTAACATACTTCTTGTCTGTGATATGTCTTCATTTAACATACTTCTGGTCTGTGATATGTCTTTATTTAACATACTTCTTGTCTGTGATATGTCTTCATTTAACATACTTCTTGTCTGTGATATGTCTTCATTCAACATACTTCTTGTCTGTTAGAAGTCAACATCTAGCGAGCTCCTGGTCTGTGAGATGTCCCCATTTAGTATGTTTCTGGCCTATGAGATAAATATTTATTTAGCAGACTCATGATCTGTGCGATGTAAATGTTTAGCCAACTTCTGGTCGATGAGATTTTTCCCTTCAGAAAATGTCTTCATTTAACACATTTCTAGTGTGTGAGATGTCTTCATTTAACACATTTCTAGTGTGTGAGATGTCTTCATTTAACACACTTCTAGTGTGTAAGATGTCTTCATTTAACACATTTCTAGTGTGTGTAATGTCTTCATTTAACACACTTCTAGTGTGTGAGATGTCTTCATCTAACACATTTCTAGTACGTGTGTGATGTCTTCATTTAACACATTTCTAGTGTGTGTGTGATGTCTTCATTTAACAAACTTCTAGTGTATGAGATGTCTTCATTTAACAAACTTCTAGTGTGTGTGTGATATCTTCATTTAAGAAACTTCTAGTGTGTGTGTGTGATGTCTTCATTTAACAAACTTCTAGTGTGTGAGATGTCTTCATTTAACAAACTTCTAGTGTGAGAGATGTCTTCATTTAACAAACTTCTAGTGTGTGAGATGTCTTCATTTAACAAACTTCTAGTGTGTGAGATGTCTTCATTTAACAAACTTCTAGTGTGTGTGTGTGTGATGTCTTCATTTAACAAACTTCTAGTGTGTGTGGGATGTCTTCATTTAACACACTTCTAGTGTGTGCGTGTGTGATGTCTTCATTTAACAAACGTCTAGTGTGTAAGATGTCTTCATTTAACACATTTCTAGTGTGTGTGTGTGGGATGTCTTCATTTAACACACTTCTAGTGTGTGCGTGTGTGATGTCTTCATTTAACAAACGTCTAGTGTGTGGGATGTCTTCATTTAACACACTTCTAGTGTGTGCGTGTGTGATGTCTTCATTTAACACACTTCTAGTGTGTGTGTGATGTCTTCATTTAACAAACTTCTAGTGTGTGAGATGTCTTCATTTAACAAACTTCTAGTGTGTGAGATGTCTTCATTTAACACATTTCTAGTGTGTGTGATGTCTTCATTTAACACACTTCTAGTGTGTAAGATGTCTTCATTTAACACATTTCTAGTGTGTGTGTGATGTCTTCATTTAACACATTTCTAGTGTGTGTGGGATGTCTTCATTTAACAAACTTCTAGTGTGTAAGATGTCTTCATTTAACACACTTCTAGTGTGTGAGATGTCTTCATTTAACAAACTTCTAGTGTGTGTGATGTCTTCATTTAACAAACTTCTAGTGTGTGAGATGTCTTCATTTAACAAACTTCTAGTGTGTGTGTGATGTCTTCATTTAACAAACTTCTAGTGTGTGTGTGATGTCTTCATTTAACAAACTTCTAGTGTGTGAGATGTCTTCATTTAACAAACTTCTAGTGTGTGTGTGTGTGATGTCTTCATTTAACAAACTTCTAGTGTGTGTGGGATGTCTTCATTTAACACACTTCTAGTGTGTGTGATGTCTTCATTTAACAAACGTCTAGTGTGTAAGATGTCTTCATTTAACAAACTTCTAGTGTGTGAGATGTCTTCATTTAACAAACTTCTAGTGTGTGAGATGTCTTCAATTAACAAACTTCTAGTGTGTGAGATGTCTTCATTTAACAAACTTCTAGTGTGTGAGATGTCTTCATTTAACAAACTTCTAGTGTGTGAGATGTCTTCATTAAACAAACTTCTAGTGTGTGAGATGTCTTCATTTAACAAACTTCTAGTGTGTGAGATGTCTTCATTTAACAAACTTCTAGTGTGTGAGATGTCTTCATTTAACAAACGTCTAGTGTGTAAGATGTCTTCATTTAACAAACTTCTAGTGTGTGAGATGTCTTCATTTAACAAACTTCTAGTGTGTGTGGGATGTCTTCATTTAACACACTTCTAGTGTGTGTGATGTCTTCATTTAACAAACTTCTAGTGTGTGAGATGTCTTCATTTAACAAACTTCTAGTGTGTGAGATGTCTTCATTTGACAAACTTCTAGTGTGTGTGTGATGTCTTCATTTAACAAACTTCTAGTGTGTGTGTGATGTCTTCATTTAACAAACTTCTAGTGTGTGAGATGTATTCATTTAACACACTTCTAGTGTGTGTGTGTGTGATGTCTTCATTTAACAAACTTCTAGTGTGTGTGGGATGTCTTCATTTAACACACTTCTAGTGTGTGTGATGTCTTCATTTAACAAACGTCTAGTGTGTAAGATGTCTTCATTTAACAAACTTCTAGTGTGTGAGATGTCTTCATTTAACAAACTTCTAATGTGTGAGATGTCTTCAATTAACAAACTTCTAGTGTGTGAGATGTCTTCATTTAACAAACTTCTAGTGTGTGAGATGTCTTCATTTAACAAACTTCTAGTGTGTGAGATGTCTTCATTAAACAAACTTCTAGTGTGTGAGATGTCTTCATTTAACAAACTTCTAGTGTGTGAGATGTCTTCATTTAACAAACTTCTAGTGTGTGAGATGTCTTCATTTAACAAACGTCTAGTGTGTAAGATGTCTTCATTTAACAAACTTCTAGTGTGTGAGATGTCTTCATTTAACAAACTTCTAGTGTGTGTGGGATGTCTTCATTTAACACACTTCTAGTGTGTGTGATGTCTTCATTTAACAAACTTCTAGTGTGTGAGATGTCTTCATTTAACAAACTTCTAGTGTGTGAGATGTCTTCATTTGACAAACTTCTAGTGTGTGAGATGTCTTCATTTAACAAACTTCTAGTGTGTGAGATGTCTTCATTTAACAAACTTCTAGTGTGTAAGATGTATTCATTTAACACACTTCTAGTGTGTGAGATGTCTTCATTTAACAATCTTCTAGTGTGTGAGAAGTCTTCATTTAACATACTTCTAGTGCGTGAGATGTCTTCATTTAACAAACATCTAGTGTGTAAGATGTCTTCAATTAACAAACTTTCTTGCGTGTGACATGTTTTCATTTAACAAACTTCTAATGTGTGAGATGTCTTCATTTAACACACTTCTAGTGTGTGAGATGTCTTCATTTAACACACTTCTAGTGTGTGAGATTTCTTCATTTAACAAACTTTTAGTGTGTGAGATGTCTTCATTTATAAATTCTCTTTCATGTGATTTCCCAAGTAAGCACTGACCTGTGACATTTTTGGACATAATGAACCTTCGTTCAATAAGCCACTTCTACTTAACGTACTTCTCTACAGTAACATTTATCCATATACAGGATTTCTGTTGTGTGAAATGTATTCATTTAGCAAAATGCATTTTAAAAATACGTTTTTGAAAATTTGTATAATGAACGAATATTTGTAAAATATATCAAATGATGACTTTCTTGATTGATTGTCATGCTTGTGTACTGTATAGCTGATTGGTTGCTTTGTGGTTGACTAATATTTTAAAATAATGAAGCACTTTTTTATTGCTTGACTGTATTATCTTTTAGATTGTAGTACTGTAGTTGGTTACCTTGGAGAGCTAGCTTTTGGCCCTTTGATCAAAATATGAATTGCTAGTTTAAATAGTTGCTTTTCTGTGTACCTTTTCTCAAGAATGTTTATGGTAGGCCCATATATGGCTTTTGACGTCTTGATAGATGGTTGGTAGCAAGCAATCATAAATCAGTAGTTTGGTACAATTGTTGTGTCTTTTCCTGGAGTCTGCCGCGATAGCTCAATGGTTAGTGAACTGAACTACAAAGGACAAGAGGTAGGGTTCGATCCCAACCGACGGCTCCGGTTCACCCAGCCTTTAATGGGTACTGGATTTTTTTTCTGGGAAAGTAAAGGGGCACGGGCGTAATACCGACCACATTACCCCAAAAATCATGTGCCGAAGGTCTGTAAATTTTATGGTCAGTAACACTATATTCCCTATACGCCACTTGGCGTGACGGGGGTACTTTACTTGTTTTTTTTTTAAATGCTGGAGTCTGCTTTGCTGAACAGCTTCTTTCATGGCACTTTCATGACTGAATCTGCCAATATTCGATAGTCAGTTCTGTCCGCAGAATAAACAAGATGTATTCGTAGTGCCTGGCCTCATCTCCTTTCTCCTGCGTCATTTGTCGTCTGAATTTGATATCAGCGCTGCCTCGAAAGTTGTTGTGCCATTTTGTATATTTGTTCTCCAATTGCTACGTTCATCGGCCAGATTTCCCAGTTTCTTTCACTGACAGAGAATTCACTCAAAGAAGCCCTGCAAACATCCTTATTCTTAGCACTGGTCTACCCTTTAATCTCTTTCCGTCCTTAAGTTTGCCAAACAATATTTGTTTGGGAATGCGTAGGCTCATAATGAGGAAAGAAGTCGTAGCGCAGCGGTTTGTGAATATTGAGGGCAACAGCGGAGTCGGTACGTCGATCGGTAGCTTTCTAGGTTCAACCAATAATAAATACCGGGGGAATGGGTAGTCTAGTTGTAAGACGCCGGAGTCTGGACAGGAAAGCACCAGGCTCGAATCCCGCCGCAAGCGGTAGGAACTTTACACTTCAATTCTGTGGTCTCTTCTTGGCCTTATCCTCCCCTAGTCTTTTGGGAATGAGATTCGATGTCTTGTCTTCTCTGGGTAGCGAGGTTCTATGTATAGTCCTCTTCGGCTAGCGGGATCCGATGTATCGTCCTCTCTGAGTAGCAAGATTCGATGTCTAGTCTTCTCTGGGTAGCGGGATCCGATGTATAGTCCTCCCAGAGTAGCAAGATCCGATGTCTAGTCCTCTCTGGGTAGCGGGATCCGATGTATAGTCCTCCCAGAGTAGCAAGATTCGATGTCTAGTCCTCTCTGGGTAGCGGGATCCGATGTATAGCCCTCCCAGAGTAGCAAGATCCGATGTCTAGTCCTCTCTGGGTAGCGGGATCCGATGTATAGCCCTCCCAGAGTAGCAAGATCCGATGTCTAGTCCTCTCTGGATAGCGGGATCCGATGTATAGTCCTCCCAGAGTAGCAAGATCCGATGTCTAGTCCTCTCTGGGTAGCGAGATCTGATGTCTAGTCCTCTCGGAAATTGGTGAACAGCAGGAGACCCCGTGTTCGCTCGCTCACGTTAAAGACCCCTTGGCAGTTTAATGTAAAAAATAGTAAGCCAAAATTGGCAGCTGCCCGAGCAAAAATTGTTCAACAAATCTACCGAAGCCGATGACCGATGTATCGGGGTGAAAGGCGCAGATATCGCGGCGTAAACTAGCAACACAACGCACACACTCCCACTTCAAGAGTGAACACTATGAAGAAAAATTGAGTACCGGATGTTTTTCTGGGAAAATAGTTGGCCTGGCGTTGTGCTGAGCACATTACCAAAAAAAAAAAGTGCTATAGTAATAAATGTATACGTTCTTAACACCGTATTTTTATTTGCCAAATTTGCAGCGTGGTTTGGTTTTTTTTTTCTTCTCCTCTAAATAAAAAAAATTAAACAATTTTAAACAGCTGCTGCATACTGTAGTTCTCGCCCTTGATTATACAGATATGAGTGTGTTCAAAGCTGATATTGTACAGACGCAAATGTAAATTATTCTAAAGGTCTCCGTGTCAGTCGGTAAAACATCAGCAACAAACATGGCAGCTGGGTGGGGTAATCATCCGCCTATAAGATGGAGCGCCCTACCCTCGTTGTCAGTCCTGTCCACTTTCTTTATTAAAGCGCCGGCAAGAAAATATTTTCCCCATTACGTATGGCTTCCTGTCCTGGTGTTTGGCGATTACCGGACATGTCCATCACTCTACAGGAGTGTTGTATGAGTTCAGAACGTTGTTGATCTTTGAGATGATCGAGATGGCGAGAGGTGAAAGGATGTTTTGGCTGTACTTTAAACTTCTCATCCCCCAAAAATCCTGGCAACTCCCCACAAACATTCCTTGACAAAATAATGAAAATACACCCGCCATCTTGGTTGTCATACACAAATATGTGTACTCACTTGAACAACATCACAACAAATGTGGAGGGAGGGGACTAGGAAACGAGTGTGGCGGTGTATCAGCGGACATTGACTTCTGTTCAACGATTGGCTGTAGTTAATATTACAAGCTCTCTGTCTCTCTTATTTGCTGGAATATTTGATCTGATATGTGGTTATTATGCATCTCCTAGTGCTCATCTCCTCATCTACAGCGATATCTTCATCTTACATGTTTACTTCGTATTCCCCTCCGCCCTCTTTAAAATAAAAACATTTTCATTCATTTTCCTTTAATAAGTTCACAAACCTTTCACTTGTCTGATCTCCACCTGTTTAGTATTTCTAATTTTATTCAACATTTCATTCTTAGTTGTATACAGAAAGCGAAAGTCTAAAATGTCTTCGTGTGATATCAAACATAAGCTGGAAAGTATACATTTCAAACTAACAGATAAGAGACGAATCAAATCAATAATTGAACTTTATAAGAAAAAGACATTAGAAATACACCGGTGGTCATGTGCTGAGAATGAATGAAGAAATACGTCTCCCCTAGGTATTCATGTGGAAACCATTTGGTAAAAGAAAACAACGAACAGCCAGAAAATGGCTACACAGAATACCAACTAGGGAAAGCTCAACCATGGAAATAAGAAACAAACAAACAAAACACTACAAGAACTAGCTAGAAATCGTCAGTTTTGGAAAACTATAACTTTTCGACTTAAATGTCATCTTCGGCCTGAGATGAACATGAATGAATGAATGAAATGATTGACTTGTTGGGTGTTTAGCCAGGTAGTTGATTGATTCAATAGTTGGTTGGTTAGTTTATTGGCTGGTTTATTTGTACAAGGTTTGGTAGAATATCGATACAACATTCTGCGTGTAATTGAGATCCGACTCAAATTTAAATTAGTAGGTTTACATTGTCTGTACACCGCTGTTTTGAATGAATTCTCTGTTTACTTAGATTTGTAGACAGACACAATAGTCTCGCCATTAACGTAAGACATGAGATAAGATCTATTCTCTGTTTACCAAGATTTGTAGACAGACAAAAGAGTCTCGCCATTAACGTAAGACATAAGATAAGATCTATTCTCTGTTTACCAAGATTTGTAGACAGACAAAAGAGTCTCGAATTTAACGTAAGACATAAGATAAGATCTATTCTCTGTTTACCAAGATTTGTAGACAGACAAAATAGTCTCGCCATTAACGTAAGACATAAGATAAGATCTATTGTCTGTTTACCAAGATTTGTAGACAGAGAAAAGATTCTCACAATTAACGTAAGACTTAAGATAATATCTTTTCTCTGTTTGGAGTCGATGGCGCGCCTCCCAGCACCAGAGCTGGAAGTTGTCAGCGACCCACAGCTGATGGCTTGTGCCAGGATCGGTGAACCAAAACCGTCCAGACTCAGCTCACCTCTCCGTGGTGCCTTCAATAACAGACTAACCTGTTTAGTCTGGCCAAGCGAGCAGGGATCGAAGAGGGAAGACATCCCGGTACTCAAAAATGTCGTGCTGAAGTCGGATATGTTGGACCGAAAGGCCTAAATATAATAGTTATACTGCAAACCACAACACAACGCAGACACGCCCACTTAACGTCCTTTTAAGGACGGATGACGAAGAGGAATTCCACAGTCTGTGAATACTCTAGAATACTTTAGTCATCGGGCGAACGCAAGCAAGCAAGCATTCTCTGTTTACCTACATTTGTAGAAAGAGAAAAGATTCTCACCATTAACTTAAGACATAACTAGCTGTTAATCTGTACTTTAATATAGAGTAACCAAGACAGAATTCTCTGCGCCTATTCTTCATCACCGCTTGTCTTCAGGCCGGTCACAACTTCAGTGTGGCTACAAGCAGATAAAGACCAAAGGAATCGTCACGTACTGATCCAATGTGCCAGTGCGATAAGTGCCAGTACCAACAAAACATTGCATTACCCCACCCAAGCTTCATTTCTACCAAGCAGTTCTAGCTCCCTCTCAATCCTGAGAGTGCGGGCATTTGCAATAACAGACATTACACTATTATAATGCATACGCTATTTGTAGGATTTTAAGACTTAGAACCTCACTCAAAAACTAAAACAAATATTTGCTGAATATAGTCTCAACTCAGATAGGACAAGGGCAGACCATCCATCCATCATATGTGGTTAATGTCATCTTTTCTTTCTTTTTTTTTATTTCTTATATCTGTTTTCAATATCTCTTCTACCTTTTAGCTCCCAGTGGAGCATAGGTCTTCAACAAACACTTTCCAAGTCGTTCTGTTTTTTGCAATTCTTTTAAGATCATTCCATGTCTTCCCCATCATCTTCATCTCTGCTTCAATCTGTCTTCTCCAAGAATTCCTTGGTCTTCCTCTTTGTCTTTTCCCCTGGGGATTCCAAAAAAGGGCCTGTTGTGTAATACTCTCAGTTGGTTTCCGTAGTGTGTGTCCTATCCATCGCCATCGTCTTCGCTGTATTTCTTTATCCACTGGTATTTGACCGGTACATTTCCATAATTCCACGTTTGTGACTTTGTCCTGCCATTTCCATCCCTTTATTCTGCGCAAGCATCCATTAATGAAAGTCTGTACCTTCGTGATTGTCAATTTTGTTATTCTCCATGTTTCACAGCCATATAATAGAACCGACTTAACATTGGAGTTGAAAATTTGTATTTTTGTATTTAGTCTAATTTCTTTGGATTTCCATATGTTTCCCAGTGCAATGAAAGCTCCTCTTGCTTTTGATATCCTTATTTTGGTATCGTTTTCTGTTCCTCCCTCTTTATCTATATTACTGCCCAGATATATATAAGATTGTACGTCTAGTAGAGGTATTTCTCCTAGTTTTATTTGGTTATTGCCAACTGCATTAATTCTCATAATGTTGGTCTTATCTCTATTAATCTTTAGTCCTAGCTGTTGTGATCTCTCATCTAATATACTCATTTTATCTTGCATCTGTTGGTGGCTGTGTGATAGGAGAGCTATGTCATCAGCAAAGTCTAAATCATCAAGTTGTTTGGTCAGTGACCACTGGATCCCATTTCTGTTGTTTTGAGTTATTTTCATAATCCAATCTATGGCCAGTAGAAAGAGAAATGGAGACAGAAGGCATCCTTGCCTTACTCCTGTTCTTATTTCAAATGCTTCTGTAAGCTGTCCTTCATGCACCACACTACATTTTGTTCCTTCATACATTGTTTTTATCAGGTTAATAAACTTTATGGGGATTCCATAATGACTCAGCAACTTCCAAAGCATTCTTCTGTCTAAACTATCAAATGCCTTTTCGTAATCTATGAATCCAATATAAAGTGGGGATTTTAGTTCTAAACTTTGTTCAACTATTATACGTAGAGTAGTTATTTGATCAGCACATGATCTGTTCTTCCTAAAACCTGCTTGTTCATCTCTCAAGTGTTTCTCTATAGCCTCTTTTAGTCTCTCCAGAATGATTCTGCCTAATATTTTTCCTGGCACTGATAGTAGCATAATTCCCCTATAATTTGTGCACTCCTGTAAACTTCCTTTCTTTGGTAGTTTGATCATATAACCTTCTCTCCAGTCTTTAGGTATTTCTTCCCTCTCCCAAATTTTATCCAATAGATTATGTAACATCTTGGTAGAGGTGATAATATCTGCTTTGATGGCTTCCGAAGGAATTTCATCTGGTCCTGTGGCTTTACCATCTTTTAACAGTTTGATGGCTTTCATTATTTCTTCTTTGCTTGGTTTTCCGCAGTTAACGTGTAATTCTTCTTCTGCTGGTAGTATATCTGGAGGATTATTTGAGCCAGGTCTGTTCAAAAGTTCTTCAAAGTGCTCCTTCCATCTCTCCATTTGTTCCTTTATATTACTAAGCAGATTTCCTTTCTTATCTTTGATAAAGGCGTTGATCTGTTTGTATTTTCCACCTAATTTCTTTGTGCTGTTGTACAGTTCTTTCATATTCCCTTTATTTGCTGCTTCTTCTGCCTCTTTAGCTAATTCATCTATATATTTCCTCTTATCCCTTTTAATGCATCTTCTCACTTCTTTATTCACCTCTGTGTAAGCTTCCTGTGTCTTGGCTTTATTACTTCTTGTTTTGCTTTTATTTATGTCTGCTTTCTTGTTCTTTCTTTCTTTAATTTTATCCAGGGTCTCTGCTGTCATCCATGCCTTATTCTGGCGTTCTCTTTTCCCCAGTGTTTCTTCGCATGTCTCTTTCCATATATTTTTTACCTGTTTCCAATGATCTTCTATATTTATAGTATTTTCTAGTTGTTGGAGGACTTGGTATTTGTTTGATATTGTGACTGCGAATTTATCTTTAATTCCTTGTTCTTTAAGAAACCCTACATTGAAATACGTTCTGCCCTTATTCGTTGTAGTATACCTTTTTAATTTAATTTTAAGTTTGGCTAACAGAAGATGATGATCAGAAGCTATATCTGCCCCTCTATATACTTTTACATCCTGTAAGGATGACTTAAACTTATTATTAACCAAAACCGTCCAGACTCAGCTCACCTCTCCGTGGTGCCTTCAATAACAGACTAACCTGTTTAGTCTGGCCAAGCGAGCAGGGATCGAAGAGGGAAGACATCCCGGTACTCAAAAATGTCGTGCTGAAGTCGGATATGTTGGACCGAAAGGCCTAAATATAATAGTTATACTGCAAACCACAACACAACGCAGACACGCCCACTTAACGTCCTTTTAAGGACGGATGACGAAGAGGAATTCCACAGTCTGTGAATACTCTAGAATACTTTAGTCATCGGGCGAACGCAAGCAAGCAAGCATTCTCTGTTTACCTACATTTGTAGAAAGAGAAAAGATTCTCACCATTAACTTAAGACATAACTAGCTGTTAATCTGTACTTTAATATAGAGTAACCAAGACAGAATTCTCTGCGCCTATTCTTCATCACCGCTTGTCTTCAGGCCGGTCACAACTTCAGTGTGGCTACAAGCAGATAAAGACCAAAGGAATCGTCACGTACTGATCCAATGTGCCAGTGCGATAAGTGCCAGTACCAACAAAACATTGCATTACCCCACCCAAGCTTCATTTCTACCAAGCAGTTCTAGCTCTCTCTCAATCCTGAGAGTGCGGGCATTTGCAATAACAGACATTACACTATTATAATGCATACGCTATTTGTAGGATTTTAAGACTTAGAACCTCACTCAAAAACTAAAACAAATATTTGCTGAATATAGTCTCAACTCAGATAGGACAAAGGACAGACCATCCATCCATCATATGTGGTTAATGTCATCTTTTCTTTCTTTTTTTTTTATTTCTTATATCTGTTTTCAATATGCTGGAGAAATTAAACATTGATGGCAAGGATCTGCGAATCATAAAAAAACATGTACTGGCAACAAACAGCAGCTATACGAATTAACAACCAAACAGGACAAATTTCTAATTATAAAACAGGAAGTCAGACAATGCTGCGTTCTGTCGCCGGATTTGTTTTCACTTTACAGCGAACACATTATGTGATCAATAGTAGACAAAAAGGAATTGAAGTCAACGGTCACAACATAAATAATTTGCGATATGCGGATGACACAGTCTTAATAGCAGAGACAGAGAGTGAACTACAAGAAATGATAGGCATAATAGTAAAAGAAAGCAACAAGAAAGGTCTCAGTCTGAATAGTAAAGAAAACAGAAGTAATGGTCATATCGAAGAAACAATCATCACCATCATGCAGCATAAAAATAAACAGGACAAATCTGAAACAAGTGCAACGCGTCAAATACTTGGGCACAGTAATAACATCAGATGGAAGATGCGCCACAGAAATAAAAAGCAGAATAGCTCAGGCCAAAATAGCATTTCAGAAAATAAAAATATCTTATGCAACAAATCTATGTAAATAGAAGTGAGGAAGGGAGTTTATCGGTGCTATATAGAACCAATTCTGACCTATGGAAACGAATCATGGACAGTAGAAAAACAAATGAAAAGACGATTAGAGGCCACAGAGATGGGATTTCTCAGAAGAATGTTGAGAGTTCCCTAGACAGCTAAAAAGACCAACGAGGAAGTTCTCAAAGAGGCCAACACAAAACGGCAACTCCTAAAAAACATTAGAAAGAAACAATCAACATTTTTCGGGCACATCATGAGAAGAAGAAAGTTGGAATACTTGGTTACAACTGGCAAAATAAAAGGAAAGAGAGATCACGGACGACAAAGAGAGAAAATACTGGATAGCTTGGTGTCATGGCATGGAAAACAGTCAACAACAGAACTGATACGATGCACTGTAGATAGAAGATTGTGGAAGGACATGATCGCCTACGCCAACCGGTATGGCACATAATGATGATGATATCTGTTTTCGTTATGTGTTTGTCTCTTTGTATCAGAAATGTGTTATATTCTTGTATGCATATTCTTATTGTCATGAAAAAATGTTATATTCGGGTATGCATATTTTTTCTATCATGACAAAGTGTTATATTCTAGTATGCATGTTCTTAATATCATGAAAAAAGCGTTATATTCTTGTATGCACATTCTTTTATCATGAAAAAGTGTTATATTCGTGTATGCATATTTTTTTATCATGAAAAAGTGTTATATTCGTGTATGCACATTCTTTTATCATGAAAACGTGTTATATTCGTGTATGCATATTCTTTTATCATGAAAAAGTGTTATATTCGTGTATGCATATTCTTTCTATCATGACAATGAATTAACTACCCACTTTAAGTTTCGCTAATCCGTGTCGTTATTTTGTTGATATTGTTTTTATTTTCAATTGTCCATTCATTAGTACTGTTTTCTATGATAGGGCACAATACCATCATGGCTGTACAATTAAACCTTCTGAGGACATGTATCTTCCCAATACCAACATGGCTGTACAATTAAACCTTCTGAGGACATGTATCTTCCCAATACCAACATGGCTGTACAATTAAACCTTCTGAGGACATGTATCTTCCCAATACCAACATGGCTGTACAATTAAACCTTCTGAGGACATGTATCTTCACAATAGCAACATGTGATCATGGTATCTTGCAAGTAAAAATAAAGGAGATTAGTTCAATCGAAACAAAAATGCTACAAAAAAGTTTTTAGAATACCTTGGATTATAAAAAATAGCAATAAAGATATATGGAAAGATCTAAACATTAAAAGATCTTTCATATCAACAGCATATGTCGGAGAAAATTAAAATACGGCAGTCATGCCACAGTGGGATGGAAAGAATAATAATGGAGGCATGTTTCCATAAAGATGAGACTGGGATTGACCAAGAAGAATGTGGTTTCACTACATCACAGAGACGCTTTCAAACCTTCTTCTTCTTCTTCTTTCCTTCCTCATCTGCCTTTCAGCGTCCAGGGGAGATATAATTTGCGGTCTTTTGCTCTTCTGTTCGCCTCTGCTGCTGTTATGTTTCCTAGTGCTTCTAATATTTCATCGATCCATCTTTTTCGTGGTCGACCTTTGGGTCTGGTGTTCTCACAACGTTTGTTGAAGGCTCGTTGTGTTGTGTTTTGTTCTTTCTGCCTTGTCATGTGGCTAAACAATTGTATATGTTGTTTCCTTATATATTCTATGGAGGGGGCTATTCCTAGTTTTTTTTCTCAGTTCTTCATTTCTGATCTTATCTCTCAGACTGTTTCCTTCATTCGTCTAACACATTTCATCTCTGTAGACGTTATTTTTATTATTGTTCTTGCATCTAGAGTCCAGGTCTGGCATTGGTAACACAACGTTGGGATGAAGATTGTATTGTATAGTGCTCGTTTTGCCTCCAGAGTTATTTCCTTGTTGGACAATAGTGGTGATGGAAAGAATAATAACGGAAGGCATGGTTCCATAAAGATGAGACCGGGTTTGACCAAGAAGAATGTGGTTTCACTACATCACAGAGACGCTTTCAAACGATCTGTGATAAGTGCAACGTTCCACAAAGAATATCCAACACGATGATGATCCAGCATAGCTACCCGGTGTTACTTTAGATGAGATTTCCCCACGCTTCGACTCACATTTTATGCCACTTCCGTTATTTTTATTGTTATTTAAAATATGAATTATAATTGATATTCACATTTTGTTTTATTATTTATTTCCTATGTACTAGGGATCAGTTAATTTACTTCATTTCATTAAAATGTATAATTAAAAAAAACTATTGAAATGAACTATTTAAATTTAGTAGTTCAATATAACTTGTTGAAGCGCTGTTTGGAGCTGCCTATCCCTCTCTGAGTGAACTATGTAGCACTGACAGCTGTAGCCCATGCTGCTACGCCACTCCTGCCGTACCTCTGTCTGAACCTTTGTTTTCCTCGAGCTTTGAAGTGGCCAGATATTGAATGCGCTTAATTGTAGCAGCCTCATTCAAGTACAATTGCTGAGCTACTTTAATGTATGTTACCTTGTTTAATACAAGGTTTAAAAACAGGCTATGTTTACGGCAATGTCCCACTACTGGGGTCTACCGGAGAGAGAGAGAAAGAGAGAGAGAGAGAGAGAGAGAGAGAGAGAGAGAGAGAGGGTGGGTTGGGGTAGGGGGACTTCATCCAATTTTAACTCTTTCAGCCATCATCGAGTGCCGTCTCCGCAACGAAGGTTGGCTACCATGGATCGCCATTCTGCTCTGTTTCTTGCTTTGATGGTGCAGGTTGTCATAGATTGACTTGTCCATCTTTTGATGTAACTTGTCCATGTTAGTCTTAGTCTGCCTCTGCCTCTTTTACCTTATATTTTCTCTTCCAATATTACGTTTAGTAGGCTGTTGTGTCTTTTAACATACCCCAAAAATTTCATTTGTCTTGTTCTAATTGGGTTTAGTAGTTCTCTTTTTATTTTTGCTGTTTCAAAACTTCCTAGTTTGTTTTCCTTTCTTTCCATCCAATTCTACCTATTCTTCTGTAAATCCACATTTCAAAGGCTTCAATTTTCTGCTCTGTTTTCTTGACTAATGTCCATGTTTCTGCACCATACAGGAATATTGAGAAGATGTAACATTTCGCTATTCTTAGTTTAAGCTCTGGTGTTATTTATTTTGTTAGTATATTTTTCATGGCATTAAAATTACTTTTTGCCATACCTATTCTTTTGGTTGTTTCAATTTTACATTTTCCATCACTGGTTATAGTATGTCCCAGGTAGTTGTAACTCTGAACTGTCTCCAGATGTATTCCTTGAACTGTGATATTTATTTGTAGGTCTTGAAAATACTTTGTTTATGATCATAGTTTTAGTCTTTTTGATATTCGTATCTAGTCCAAAGCTTTCAGTACGGAAGCTTTTTATCCATGCAACGGAAGAGATTTCAGAGACACTATTGTTCATGGTTTTAAGAGTCAATCTACATGTTTATATTTATTTAACATATAACATACTATATATGAATTGTTAGATAATTGATCAAGATATTAGATTTCACCAATACACAGATGACACAAGACATGTAAAAAAGAATATGGTTTGATGACGGTTCACACTAATCAAATTAAAATGAAAGCGACATGGCGTATAGTGCGTTGAAACGTACGGAAAGAGTCAAAAATGGGTACCAGATTTTTTTCTAGAAAAGAATGACGGCATTGGCGTAATTTCAACCACCTGATCCAATAAAATAATGTACCGAAGGTTTAAGCAAATAATGGCAGTAACAATGGCAGTTCTCGATAAGCCGCCATGGTCGTGACTTGCTTTCTTATTTTTGTGTTTCGGTATTTTAATTTATATTTTAAACAAATAATAATAATAATAATTAACATGTCGGGTAACGCCAAGTGACGTATAGGGAATATAGTGCTATTGACCATGATTTTTACAAACCTTCATCACATGATTTTTTGGGGTAATGTAGTCAGTATTACGCCCGTGTCGCTTTACTTACCCGGAAAAAAACCCGGACCCACTTAAGGCTGGGTGAACCTGGAAGCCGTCGATCAGGACTGAACTCGACATCTAGTACTTAGCAATCCAGTTCACTAACTACTGAGCTATCGCAGCTTCCATTTTCAGATATTTGAAGAGTATATATTCTATTCTATTCTATTCTATTCTATTCTATTCTATTCTATTCTATTCTATTCTATTCTATCCATGGAACCAGTTTCATTGCAATCAAGAAATATCTTTATCCGCTCCACTAATTTCCCAAAAAGCATCGGTACATTCCGTTGACAACAAAGACGACAATTTAAAATCTTCATAGTCGCCTCTTACGCACATCCGTGGCAGGTTATATATAGTAGCTAGCTATATTATTTTCTTCCGTCACTGTGGGAGGTGTTTGTCAAGTATACCATCTATCTATTTTATATTCAAGTTGATTGCTAGAAGTTATAGCTTAAATTGTAATACAAGTATTGATAACATATCATATCACATCAAGATATGCCAGATTAGTAGATCTTTATAATGTGTCTTTTCGTAAGCATTAATTCAATAAAATAAAGAAGAACGTTGTGCTACCAATGCCAGACCTGGACTCTAGATGCAAGAACAATTAGAAAAATAACCTATACTGAGATGAAATGTGTTAGACGAATGACAGGAAACAGTCAGAGAGATAAGATCAGAAATGAAGAACTGAGAAAAAAGCTAGGAATAGCCCCCGCCATAGAATATAGAAACAACAGATAAAATGGTTTGGCCACGTGACAAGACAGAAAGATCAAAACACAACACAACGAGCCTTCAACAAACGTTGTGAGAACACCAGACCCAAGGGTCGACCACGAAAAGATGGATCGATGGAATATTAGAAGCACTAGGAAACATAACAGCAGCAGAGGCGAACAGAAGAGCAAAAGACCGCAAATTATATCTCCCCTCGACGCTGAAAGGCAGATGAGGAAGGAGAGAAGAAGAAGAATACAGAAGAAAACAAGTAAATCAACAAAATATTATGAAAAGAGAATGAAGATGAATTGGACACACAGCAAGAAAATATGGTGACCTGGAAGCAATACAGCCACCGTCATGGAACCCACAGAAAGGAGAAACACAGGCGAGCCCACGCGAAGAATGGAAGTTTTGGGAAACCTTTAGAACATTGGTCTAGATTTGAGAGAGAAAGAGAAAATGTCCAAGTGTGGGATTGGGTGGTGAGACCTTGCTCGTGGTCTGGGATTGGGTGGTGAGACCTTGTTCGTGGTCTGTGTTTACGAAAAAGGATATAAAGAGCTTTGGTTTGATTGAATGCATTCAAATGTCATCATCATCATCATGTGCCATACCGGTTGGCTTAGGCAATCAAGTCCTTCCACAATCTTCTATCTACAGTGCATCGTATCAGTTCTGTTGTTGACTGTTTTCCATGCCATGACACCAAACTATCTAGTATCTTCTTACTTTGTCATCCGCGATCTCTCTTCCCTTGTATTTTGCCAGTTGTAACCAAGTATTTCAGCTTTCCTTTTCTCATAATGTGCCTGAAAATGTTGATTGTTTCTTTCTGATGTTTTATGAGTTCTCTTTAAATGTTGTTGGCCTTTTTGAGAATTTCCTCGTTGGTCTTTTTAGCTGTCCAGAAAACTGGACAGGAATCAAATGCCACTAACAGCAAATTTTAATGAAGGGAGATCATATTTTGTGTGGTGTCAAAACGTGGAGTCAAGTACATCTAATATCAGTTTCAATGACACCATTAGGTCGCATGTCCTTTTCAGAACGTTGCATTGATCACATCCCGTCTCTAGCAAGATCTCACGCTGCTGCTGTCGCCGTGTTCAAGGTTCACATGATGTCTTGAAACCACCTTCTTTTTGGTCTGCCCTTGATGCGTCGCCCAGGAACCAAGCATTATTGGTCTTTCAAGGCCGTGTATTTTGTCGTGACCATAGTATTTTAATTTTCTCTGTTGAACGGTGTTTATAAGCCATTTCTTTTTTAATGTTTAAGACTTTTATATGACTTAATTGCTCTTTTCCATTATCCGAGGTATATTGAAGATAGCGTTCTGTAGCGTTCTGTAGCGGTCTATTTCAAATGTATCGATTTTAAGAACATCTTCAGTCATACAGGTTGACACATTTCTAAGATTATATCAAAACACTCTACAAAGATCCTCTTTCGTTATTTTCTGTGTCGTTTAACGATTATGCTTTTTTTGTGTTTAAAAGAACATTTAATTGATGAACACGCATTGTGTTAAACAAACAAAAGATTTTTCAGTAAGGCATGCTTTGATACTAGGTTGCCTTTCTTCTTGAATCCGTATTCTCTTGACCAGACTATATCGTTGGTTTCAGGGTTAAACAATGGGAAGTGCAATGGATAGTATAGAATTGTAGTAGATAATGTAGAAGGGAAGTAGGTAGTATCGAAAGGAAGTAGATAGTATAGAATTGTAGTAGATAGGCTAGAAGTGTAGTAGATAGTATAGAAGTGTAGTAGATAGTATAGAAGTGTAGTAGACAGTATAGAAGTGTAGTAGATAGGATAGAAGTGTAGTAGATAGTATAGAAGTGTAGTAGACAGTATAGAAGTGTAGTAGATAGTATAGAAGTGTAGTAGATAGTATAGAAGTGTAGTAGATAGTATAGAAGTGTAGTAGATAGTATAGAAGTGTAGTAGATAGTATAGAAGGGAAGTAGATACCATGTTGATACATTTTGGCTTACACTAATTTTGGTACTAAGGATCGGCTATGAGTCCTTGACATTTTTCAGCCTAAGTATTGTTAAACGTTTTGGCCCTACCTTGAAGCTAAAGCCAGCAAATGTGTGAAGATTTGTGAGAATACGATCAGTAATAAGCAACAACAGTAACACAGTACTCGTCATATAAACCGAATTACTGCGCAAATATTGCAATGGTAAAGAACAATAAGTAATCATGTTCGTGAATATAGTCAGAGGAAGACTACAACGCTTTGCAAAAACATGTAACATGTGAGCAAAGAAAGTCAAAGGACAACACGATCATGCACATATACTTCTTTTTCCCTGTCTTTCTAAATCTCCTTCTCGTTCGGTAGCTTTTCTTCTCTTTGTATCATTGTTCTGCTTTCTTTCTGACTAACTCCCTCTCCCTTTTTCATCTCCTCTCTTCCTTTCTATTGTCATTTTTTTTTACACTCCCCTTTCTGAGGATTATTTCTTCCTTACTTTCACTCTCCTTATCTTCCCATCTTTAACATGTCATTATCTCCTCCTGTTGTACTCATTTCTCCCTCCATCTTTCTACCTCTCTCTCTATCTCCACTCGTCCCGTCTGTCCTGTCTTTATCACCTCTCTTGTTTACAATCCCACTTTATTTCCTTTCTTCATGTCTCTCACTTTCTCTATTTCTCCTTATCTCTCCTATCATTCTCAGTGTCTCACCATCTCACCTATCTGTATCTCCTTTTCTCGCTCTCGCTCTCTCTCTCTCATATCTCACTCTGTATATATATATATATATATAATCTGGCGTTCATCCGATGACTACTAGAGGGATGGATAGTCCACTTCGCGAACCTTAACTTGAAAGGAATTTAAGAGGACGTAGATTCATTCTGTTGTGGGTTATTTGTTCCCTCAGTCTAAATATCCGACTTCAGTGCTGTAATTTTGAGAACCGAGCTGCCTTCCCTCTTCGATCCACACTCGTTTGACCAGACTAAACGGCTTAATCTGTTACGACATCGCCTAGAAGGGGTGGAGTAGGTTCTGGATGGTTCTTTTTCTGGTGAGCCAGGCGCAAATTATCAGCTATGTGTCGTTGGCATCTTCCAGCTGTGTTGCTATCAGACGCCTTGCTTGCCTCCTTATATGCTTGCTTGCGTTCGCCCGATGACTAAAGCATTCTAGAGTGTTCTAGTAGACTATAGAGTTCCACTTCGTCATCCGCCCTTAAAAGGACGTTAAGTGGGCGTGTCTGCGTTGTGTTGTGCTTTGCAGTATAACTGTGATATTTGCGCATTTCGGCCCAACACATCCGACATTTTTGAGTACCGGGTGTCTTTCCTCTTCGATCCCTACTCGCTTGACCAGACTAGACAGGTTAGTCTGTTACTAGAGGCACCACGGAGAGGTGGAGCAGGGTCTGGATGGTTCCGATTCACCAATCCTGGCGCAAGCCATCAGCTGTGGGTCGCTGACAACTTCCAGCTCTGGTGCTGTGAGGCGCCGCCTCCTTTTATTAACATATATATGCATATATTTACACACATATTTACACACATTTACACACACATTTACACACACATATTTACACACATATTCACACTATTTTCCTCCGCCTGCCTCTTCCCTCACTTTATAAACCAAACAATTATCAACAAAGAAAAATCACAAACTAAACCACATATAACCAGAACCAAATGTCATGTTTATCCCACTCATCGTTTCCCCTAATTCACAGTTTGTGGACGAGTCTAAACCCACATGTTTTTTTACGGTGCCACTATTATCGACTAATCCAGGCTTACGGTTCCACGAGATACGGAATGACGCATGTAATCGTTACATCAACGCACCCGGTGTAGGGTACAATTTGACATCCCTATACTTAAATGTCTTTGCTGGTATTATACTCATTTTTGTGGCATGTGTCAGTGGTTACCAGAATGTGAGTTTCTGAGACCCTTTCCTGGGGTTTGAATAGAAGAAAATCACAACCACGACCTCAAGTCGGACTTGTACTGTGCATTCTCCGCCGTTGCACTTGAAATACAAAATAAATTGTGGTCCCTGATATATGTTAACGTCTGAGAAGAGCGTTTTATTAAAGTACCAGTGATACACACAAAGTAAATAATTAACACAACATAGAGAACTTGCACCACCAGTTGTCCAGATCCAAACTTGTACTCAACATTTCTCGTGGTGACGCAGTCTTGACTACGTCAAAGAAAATATATTTACACAGTTCTCTAGTTACACATTGAACACACCGGGATAAATGTATTATACAAGTAATATACAAAATTATTATAAAGTTTTTTCATTACACAGAAATACGGGTTATAGCCGTCTATGAATATATCAAACAATACGGCGTTAGTGGACAACTTTATTTGAGTCAAAGGCAAACATCGGTGGTATGATATTATCCAAGTTCTTTTAGACAATCACGCGATAATATATTTTCTACTCATAATATGTAATCAGCAATACTTTCTCTTTTTAATTCTGTATACTAGTACGCATGTGACTCTCTCATGGGTACATCTCAAGTCTATAACAACCTCCATGAAAGCCTCTTTCTGTATCTATTTTCTAAATTATTCTTATCCCAGAATATGGTTCCCTCTAAAAGAGTTGATTAATTATTCCCTCTTTCTCCTCTCCAAGATTTATCTTTGAATAATCACCTCTTCCTCTTTCTCTACCGTTCTCTTTCTATGTCGCTATCTTTCTCTCTCTCCCTCTCTCTATCTCTAGACGCCTGAAGCTTAACCCAGATTTCTTAAATAGTAAGTCCAACCCAGTTCAACAATATAGATTTCTCCATTGTTCATTCCTTGTCATTATTGTATCTCCTGGTGGACATATGTAAACAATTCAACTAATCTGTCCTAATCAACATCAAAGGTGTGTCATGTCAATACCATGACGGTTGTACATGTGCGATTGTTGTAACATTCTTAATCGTAATCAAAAGGCTGCTATGTCAATACCATAACGGTTGTACATGTGCGATTGTTGTAATATATCTGTCTTAAGCGTAATCAAAAGGCTGCTATGTCAGTACCATAACGGTTGTACATGTGCGAATGTTGTAATATATCTGTCTTAATCGTAATCAAAAGGCTGCTATGTCAGTACCAAACATTTCGAAAGGTTTAATTCGGCTCTCATCTAATCAATATCGAATGTGTATTTTTTTAAGTGTGTAAATGGGTCGTGCATTTGCAAATGTTTACTTCTTGTTCTTCCTAAATATTAGGTTGACTAAAACGCATGCTAAAAGATTAACAATTCATTGTACTTTGTCATGCTTGAAGGTGATGAGGGTAGTGCAATATTATTTACCTTCCCCATCTCAAAGGATTCATGTACACATTTTTTCAGCTGCGTTGACTGGAGATCCCAAGGCATTGATGGAATCCAGGTTCACCCTACCGCCCAGCCAACGCGTTATCACAACGCCACTTACGTACATGACGATCTACTCTTCTTCTCCTTAGCGTTGATCCGTTAAATGGGCGTGGATGCGTTGTGTCGCTACTTTCGGCTCGACAAATTTTATTCTATCTCTATGTCTTAACTCTTACTCTACTTATTGGATCTTATCGTAATCTTACTCTACTTATTGAATCTTATCGTAATCTTACTCTACTTATTGAATCGTATTGTAATCTTACTCTACTTATTGAATCTTATCGTAATCTTACTCTACTTATTGAATCTTATCGTAATATTACTCTACTTATTGAATCTTATCGTAATCTTACTCTACTTATTGAATCTTATCGTAATCATACTCTACTTATTGAATCTTATCGTAATCTTACTCTACTTATTGAATCTTATCGTAATCTTACTCTACTTATTGAATCTTATCGTAATCTTACTCTACTTATTGAGTCTTATCGTAATATTACTCTACTTATTGAATCTTATCGTAATATTACTCTACTTACTATTGTTCTCTGGAGTATAAAACTTATATTTTTCTACTAAACCATATCTTCCTGGCTGATATTCACTAGTTGATTCTCAATCTCTAACTTACCTATATTGACAATGCTCTCTATCTCTAACTTACCTATATTGACCATGTTCTCTATCTCTAACTTACCTATATTGACCATGTTCTCTATCTCTAACTTACCTATATTGACCATGTTCTCTATCTCTAACTTACCTATATTGACCATGTTCTCTATCTCTAACTTACCTATATTGAACTTGTTCTCTATCTCTATAATTCTAGCGCTAGATGTTTCTCTCCCTCCGTGTTTCTGAAGATTGCTATGATGTTTCTCAAATCATTCTAGACTTCTACTTGTTTCTGTACTTCATTCTCTAATTGTCAAAATCTTCTAATGCAAGAGGTTAAATACCCAAATATGTCTCTTTTGCATATCTCATTGGCTCAGTCTCTCCGCAGCCAATAAATTAACGCGAAGTTTAACTCTTGATGACTTTTGTGTAGAAATTTACAAAACCACCACTCCATCTTAGCATCTTGTTAACCTCTGAGCTTTAAAAAAAGCGCTACATTGAACTCTCATAAACATGATCTTCCCCCGAGTTTGTTTATCAACCTAATTTCTGGACATGTTGACGGGTCAAGTCATGTTACATCTATCCCCAGACCCTTTTTCCAATATTGACTAAAAATGTACATTCTCTCCCAAAACTGGCTACTGTTATCCTGGAAAAATTAAAAAATAAAAAAAAAACGGAATGTAAGAAGCTTTACGTGACAAGTGGACGACACAGATTAAATAACGTTTCGGCTCAATAGGCCTTCATCAGGAACAAACAAACAAAAAACACACGCACAAAACTAATAACGAAACAACCAAAACAAAAACAATCGAAATGTGTTAAAGAAAACAAAATAAATAAAACTATCCTGTCAAATCCAAAATGAAATCGTAACCAAGTGCGGCTGTCGTGAACGTCGAGAAACGTGCAAAAAAGTGCGTAAATGTACACAGAACCAGAGGAGTTCACACAGGGGTCAGTGTGCAAACACAAAGGAGAAAGAATCGATTAGTAGACTAAAAGGTGTAAAAAGACGGTAAGAGTGAGATGTCTGAGAGTGGGGTACAATAACAACAAATGAGGGGTAAGGAGCACAGAAAAAAAATTATAGAGGAGAAAACCGAAGTGTCTCATAAGGGACTAGAGGAGAAGAACTATAAAAAGCATGTCATAGTAAGTAGACCAAAGAACCCAAATATGTGTAGTAGAGAAGGCTATGCAAAAGGGAAGGAGCAACCAAAAGGAAACTATGCGTATGAGTGTGATACATTCATACCTCTCGGGGTCAGCGAACCATACTGGACTATAAGGCGATTTTCCAAAGTATAGCGGCTGCGGTCGCCAGAGTGACAAAGGACAATACCAGTGACACGGATGTCGTCTTTGCCCTTGTAATATAAAATATATAACGATATATTAACAAACTTTCACTGTCTTTGGGTAGTACTGTTATCCTGTGCATGCAAATGCTTACAACTAGGTTACGGTTATAATCAACTGAATTTGGATAACAACCAAGCTATCCGACCACTGCTATCTATCTCCCAGTATGTGATCTATTCTATTCAAATCTATATACTATTATACTATGTTTTTTCTTTACAGTTATGACACTTTATTCCAGCCTTTCTCATGTCAGAACATGACCACGAATTATTGTTATTTCTTTCTGATGGTGGCGAGAGTCATGTAGCGTTGTGGTTAGGGCATCGGATTTTTTCCAGACTCACCTATTCTTAAAAGAATACCGGATTTTTCTTGGAAAGAAAGTCAGGACCGGCGTAATGTCGCCCACTTATTAATTTTAAAAATCTTATACAAAGCCTTATACGTGTCTTGTCTCTTTACTCTCCAGTAAGACTTGGAAGCATTTATGTAATGTCATTTTCATGATGTCTCCATTCCTCATCTCGTCTATCGGCTCCTGAATTTGTTCTGAAATACTTGGTGGTCTAGAGGTAAGACGTCAATCTCTTGACAAGAAGGTCTTCTGTTCAAATCCCGCAACAGGAGGTGAATATTTTTCCTCTTAGAATCCGCGGTTTCTTCTCGGCGTTATCCTCCCCTGTCTTTAGGTAGTCAGATCTGAAGTCTCAAATAACGCACACACTCTGCGCATGTTAAAGGACCCTTGGCAGTTAACAGTGAAAAGTGAAACCAAAATGGTCGCTTCCCAGAATAAAACTTTTGACTAAATCTAGTCATGCTGAAGAAAGATGTGTCCGGCCGAAAGGCCTCAGATATTGCGATTTGTCGTAAACTAGCGACAAAACTAGCGACAAAACTAGCGACAAAACTAGCGACAAAACTAGCGACAAAACTAGCGACAAAGCTAGCGACAAAACTAGCGACAAAACTAGCGACAAAACTAGCGATAAAACTAGCGACAAAACTAGCGATAAAACTAGCGATAAAACTAGCGACAAAACTAGCGATAAAACTAGCGATAAAACTAGCGATAAAACTAGCGACAAAACTAGCGACAAAACTAGCGATAAAACTAGCGACAAAACTAGCGACAAAACTAGCGACAAAACGCAATTATGCCTACTTGTCTGGTGAACACTGAAGAAGATGAAGAAGACTGGGTTTGTTTAAGACCCTCCAGTCTTTGACGTCAACAGCCAATCTTTATTTTGTATTTGCTTCTGCGCCTTTCTTCTTTCACTGCCCCCTTTTAGATAATTTCAGTGACTGCCGTTAGATCGTAGTATATGCCTGCTCACGCATAATTTCATTATTCTTACCTTCTATTCACGAAGGACTCAGTTTGGGCCTATGCTACTAGTAATCATTTTACTATAACTTTCATTATTGTGTGAAATTCGTAAAATCTTACGGTAAAGCCTTACTTTTATAGGAAAAATTAAAAAATACAAAAAATGGTATGTTAGAAGCTTTACGTGATAAGTGGACGACACAGACTAAACGACGTTTCGGCCCAATAGGCCTTCAGTATTTTGGGCCGAAACGTCGTTTAGTCTGTGTCGTCCACTTATCACGTAAAGCTTCTAACATACCATTTTTTTTTTTATTTTTTAATGTTTCCTCATATTCGGCTTTACTGCAGCCTCGCTTTGTATGCATTCATTTGCTTTCTTTGCCTTAACCCCCTACTTTTATAGCTTGTATTTCCATGTATAATTATGTATATAGAGTACACTTTCATCATCCTTGCGATTCATCAGTGGGTTCTTTCCATCTTGAAACATTAATTTGTATAGGAACAGGAATATTGAATTAAAAAAAGTGTCCGACCTTAAAAAAAACATCACTAAACAGAATACTGATGAGAGAGGCAACGAGTGTGGGCATCAACCACTTTTGCTGAGATTGAGAGGCAGTGAATAGTGGCGAGAAATTGCGGATCTTGTGCAAAGTATGACGATTAACAGCAACCATCGTTGGACAGGAGAGATTTTAATGTTTGCATTATGTACAGCTGAAACAGTGTATAGAGGGGGTATGGTTTTAGAAAATGCAATGCATACATATTTTTAGAGTACATGTTTCGCAGGCATATAAGAATATTGCTATTTATTTCCAGTATAAGTCTACCTCAGTAGTTTAGATTAATTTTATTTTTTATTTTTTTTAGCATTCCCCAACTTTTACCTTTGACGAAGTCCCTATAGACTAGGAACTGAATTTTACGCGTAAATCCGTTTATCCCTGGCAGCCGTGTGCACAGGGTTCCCTCGTCGCACAGGCAGATAACTCCGACTTTGGAGGTGCTCATATTTTTTCCCGTCGATGAATAATTGACGTTTCAAGCCGGACCTTGATGTTGAGACCAGGGGTGGTTGCCGCAAAGAGAAATTATAAATAAAAATCCCAACTGGTACAGCCGGGATTTGAACCCATAACCTCTGTGTCTCGAGGCCGGCGAATTGCCTCGAGACCAACCTTTTAGACTGATCGAATTGACCTGCCATTCTCAGCACTCGTGTTAATGCAGTTGTTGTCTGTGCTATTCTAGTAGCGATTTTGTTTTTCGGAATTATTGTTGTTCACGTTATATCCTAAGTGTTTGAACTGGTATATACTATGCGAAGCGCCTCGCTCGTGAGTTTCGATGCTTGAGGCGACACTAGACAGAAGTCTTCAAACACTTCTGGATAGGCGGCCGAGCACATATGGGTTAAAACCAGCGCGCTAAGACGCCGATTGAAGTCTCGTACTTTACCTTTTCTAAATACATCATCTATGATAATTTTTCGAAATGCATAACTTATATCAAGCATAAATTCCTAATGTATGCTAAGCATTCTAAATTCACCAAAGTTAAAAGCTCAAAATCTATCTCTTATTCCAAGAACTCTCAATCCATCACTTGTGCTAATTAAAATTCCTTAATCTACATCTTATTCCAAGAACTCTCAATCCATCACTTGAGTTAATTAGAAGTTCTAAATCCATTACTTATGTTAATTAAAAATTCTAAATCCACAACTTATTCCAAATACTCTAAACCCACATCTCATTTCAAGCACTTTTGATCAACCATTAGAGAGAGAGAGATAAGTACTTCCCATGCCAAGTACTTCAGCTCGATCTGTCATGCCGAGTACTTTGGCTTCGCTCCTGATGCCAGGTACTTAAAATCACGTTCCTGCCCTATAGAGTCCGTCCAAAGCAGGACTTCTAAACTCAAAATAACAATTGTACTCGGAAATTGAACGATGCTAAAAACAATTCCACCCAGCCATGTGGTGTTGATCTCTCGTGGCGAGTTTCCATTTAAGCAGGATCGCAAGAAAAAAGAAATTAAATTTCAAATTTCCGAAAACTATTCCTTAAGAAACGTCATTTGCCGGACTCTAAAACTTGGGGTGGAATCTTCATGGACCGGAAGTGGGCGTTGAATGTAATGAAGTTTCCACACCAGAACTCTCGTGGCTTAATTGGCAGAGTTAGTTCCCCTAGGTTCTCATTAGTCCCAGAATGTCAACTGTAGCCAGACCAGTCACGCATTTAATTGATCGGTCGACAAAACTCGAGAAGTCATCCGTCTCGTGCTGTGGGAATAGCCCTCATTCTTTCCTTGGCCTCGATACCAGGCTCCACATTTTGGGCCACTTTCAGCTTGAAAGAGCATTGTTCTGACTTTATTCGTGTGGCCTTTTTTTTCCCTTTCAAATCAGCAGCGCACTAAGACACATTTTCTGTGATGTATGCGAGAGCTAATTGTTGGCCGCACCATTAGGAACTATTTTCTTGACACGATTATTGCGCCCTTTGATACCATAAAAATAATATGAGAATTTCAAATGGTTGAATACCAGTATCATATAATAATAATAATAATAATAATAATAATTATTATTATTATTATTATTTTCTTCTGTCTTGGACTTTGACAGCAAAGATAAATTAACACAGAAACGCAGGTGTTGCCTAGCATTCGTTTTGATCGTATCTCTATATTTCAATTGCTTAGCATGAATGATTATATCGAATGACGGGGAACATATGACAGTGTTCACTTTCTGTGCAGTTTCGCCTTATGTCTTTTGGTCTGTGCTGAAATTGCTATGATGGGGACAGCAGTTACCTTTCTTTGTTGGGGAGATGAGATGTTAATTCGGATGATTCCACTGGCACGGGCGGTTGAGCAGTTATGAATTTTACTTCCTTTGCAGTGATACCGGGGTCTTCCCTAACTATTCAGCAAAAATTCTCTTTAATGAACATTTTGTTTATTTGTAAAAAAACGTTTGTTTGTTTCTATTGTCTTCAATTTAATAATGATAACCTCATATTATCACCACATAGACATATCTTGTATAAAACATATTCATTCCCACATTGTGTTATCAGTGCCAAATATGGTCACTTAAAAGTAACCATTAAAGGGAGCTAATCACCACAGAGAAGAGATATTATTAGAAATGACGTCATAAGAAAGTTTAAAAAAAGTGGACGATGAACTAATCATAAAAAATATTAAAATAGGAGGGAAAAGAGCCAGACAGAGTAAGATGGACAGACATCAAAGAAACGCAACAACGACATCAATTGACAATGAGTGAAGCCGTTAAAAGGGTGTGAGAACCCTAACTTTATATCCTCCTCAACACCTGAACAGGTACAACGGAAGTGAACAAGAAGAATCGTGTCTGACATCGACGTCATCATCATGAGATACAATGCCTACTGGCTTTGCCGTTAATGTTTCTCCGCGTAGAGTTATCAGTTTACCAGTTCTAAAGTTGACATCAGTCATTAACAGACAATTACAGTAATTCAAGAGCCCCCGTCACGCCAAGTGGCGTATAGCGAATATGGTGTTAGTGCCCGTCACGCCAAGTGGCGTATAGCGAATATAGTGTTAGTGCCCGTCACGCCAAGTGGCGTATAGCGAATATAGTGTTAGTGCCCGTCACGCCAAGTGGCGTAAGTAGTACACAAGGGTCCATTTGACCCGCATTTAGGCGCGAATTAACAAAGATATATAGCAGGCGCATTTTGCGCGAAATGTACACGAGAGACAAGGGCAGTTAACCATGACATTTCGTGTCGGGATGTTGACCTCTAGTCCCGGTGACCCCGGAAGTGACCTGTTTATGTCTGCTTTGTGCTGACTTTGGAGTTCTTGATGTACTTAATTGATAGTGATAGGTTAGTAGATTATACAACATCAATGAAAACCAATCAATATAAAACAAAAGACAAAAGCTATTTTTATTCTTTTATTATCTCAATAGGTGTATAACATACAGTGGATATAATATAACATTACAAAAAAAAATATTCAGTACACGAAGTAAATATATAGTACAAGGATAACATTTATTTATAGCTATGTAGTTGGGTGTCTGCTTAGTTCTATGTCATAGATGAATCATAATGGGTGATACTGTTAGAGATTACTGGTTAGTCTAAGCTGGTAGTGTAAAGAGTTAAATATCTAGAGGTGTAGTCGAGAAATTATCATCTGCTACCTTTCTTTTTATATAGAAATAGGAAAGACCATTTCTTGTTTGACTGTAGGAAAATATAGAATTATTTAAGACTTTGAAACCTACATTTTTCCCACCCTTAGCCTTTTGCGTAGCGAGAACCTCTAAAAACATATCTTTATCTAATTTGTTGTGTTGCTTGCTTAGCCCTTTACAACTGATTTTATCGTAATCCCCACTACAATGGTACGTCTTACTACATAAGCTAACAAGAGCTGTCCCTTCGTACTCTAGTTTAAAAAGCCCGGGCGTTCATTTGGTGTACGCTTTAACACCCTTACAGTTTATACAGTCTGTCTTGCTAATATGCTCATCGCAAAACTCGGCGGGAAACCAGTCTTTATACACGCTATTAAACTCATCCCGCAGACCTGACTTAACTATGTTCTCTAGCTTAGGTGCGCTTAAGGCTAAGTATAAACTATCAGTATCTGTTTCACATAACTGAAAGTTGGACCTATCTACAAACTTATCTAAGAACTCGAAATAAAAATCTAACATACGAAGTTTTGCATATTGATAGACGAAGAAACCGATTTGTAGGGGTAAGTCCCAAACAGTTTTCTTTTTCTCCATCTCAATTTCAAAAAGATCCACACCTATTTCAGTCATCTTTTTAAACCGGGGACTATTTATCATTTTTGATATCTCATCCCCTTGAACGTACGAGACAGCGCTATGAGTGACCTTATTGGTTAGAGTCTTCCCATAGGCTGAGTTTCCTAAGAGCTTCATCGTATCGCTTACTATAGATTGACTTTCGTCTAGATCACCAGCCCTCTAGCGTCAGAAACCATTTCACCAAACTTTTTAAAACAACTAGATGGTTGATATTCTATCACTTGATAAATTTTTGTTACCGCCAATCCGTGGTCTAAATACCATTTTAACAGTGGTGTTGCCAACAAAATTTTTTCTCCGACATAACTACCGATTAGGGTGCGACGAGGGGTTGACAACAAGTTATGTTTAAGGGCATATTCACCATAAACGGTCCAATATCATCACGCGTGACGTCAATATTTTTGAAAATTGGAGTCATCTCACTGAAATGTTCCTTCAGGTGGTCGGGGACGTGTAGATCACATTCCACTAATCCAAACATGTCCCATCTGAAACAGAAGTCAGGATATGTTTATCACTGAGAGGGAGCCCTTCTTTAGAGTAAGTGGGTCTAGCTCGAGGGATGGTTTTAGAAAGGAAAGCCCTAATGGTTGGGTCAGACTTTTTTAGAGCCTGCCACTCACATTCCCACATAACTTCTACTGGAACTTTGACCTCCTCGGTTAGGTAAGTGTGTATCTCACATGTTTTTTCAAACAGCTCGAACAAGGCTTATTATTAACAGGGTTTCTATCTTTATCTTTGGTAAGGGGGCAGTCTTTGTGACCATGGTACAGACAACCATGAAATTTGTAGCCTATTCTATTGGATTTGTCCCACCCATCCACAGGGATATTTCTATTACCTAATCGAAACTCCCTCCCGTTAAACTGAGTTTTCAACTCCACCCCTTTTTGGTGGGCGACCCACATTAGCCTCTCTCTACTTTGTTGGACATAATAGTTATCTTTTTCGACCCTAAACCCAGTCTCCATTCTTCTAATAATTGGATAATCTGTTGGCATTGGGTTCATCAGAGCCCAAAGATACAACGCGTTGGCATCGTAACCCTGGATGGATTTGACTACCTTTCCGCCCCTAATAAACGTTTTGCCTACCTCGTGATACCTATGGAAAATTATAGAGGGACCTCCGACGATATTATCTCTAATCATTGTGTGTAGATTTGCATGTTTGCTCGAACATAAACTAAACATTACACCCCTATCAACGGTCTTAAAAAGATACTTTAAACAAACACCCGGAACCGAAATGGCGTCTTTAAAACAGTCCACACCCCGCTCCCCATAAAAGCGAACCTGTTGCTCTAAGGCTTCTAAAAAGGGGACTACATCTTTGTTATTATACCACACCAAAAAGTCCCTAAGGGTGGTCATGTTATTATCCTTCCAGACCTTTTTACACAGAGCGTACTCCTCCTTGGAAATGTTGGAATTTTTTAACGACGAGTAAAAGGCTTCGTATGGGGGTAACTCAGTTTCGTCCAACTTTTGGGGGTCGTCTATATATTCATAACAAAAGTAACCCTTTGTCTCGCTAATCTTATAAGCTGCCAAGTACTTGCTGTAGCTGAAACCTGGTGCTAGATAGTTTACTATATCTAAGAATTTTAGATTCTGTGTTGCAATACACATAAAGTTATTGTTTCTTTTAACTATAAACTTGAACGGTTTTGGTACTTTGTAGTCTACGTCCATTTTATCTTCCTCTTCTTCGATAACATCAGCATCTTCTTCTTCTTCCATACTATCAACGTCTTCACCCACTTGGGCAGTGGCATTCATGAAGTGCTTTATTAAATAAGGTTTAATGACGTTGACGTCATATTTCCCCGAGTTAAACCCTATCACTGGAAGCTCTTTTAAATACTCATCAAACCTAACTACTATCTTGTCTTTATTCAGATCATGGAGTTGAGTAAAAATACGTTCAAACCGAGCTCGCAACAACGAGTATGCCTTAGCAGCTATACTAGTGAGATAATCAACCATCTGACTAACTAAAATTTGTGGGTCACCCTTGGTTATGAAACATTTTGGGGCCTCCCACCCTGGGACATTTGACGCTATAGAACAGGAAAGGGGTACGTGTTTAGCTACAAAGGTAGTCGAGGGTGTCTCTTGGGAACATTCCCATTGTCAAAATAACATTCATAATCGAATGTCGCCCTGAATGGGTAAATAAAACACTCTGGAGTACTTATCCCTTCAGAGCTGATCGCGTCCCATACACTTTCAGGTGAAGAATAAACACCACCTTTATATGTCTCTACAGCCATATCCCCAGTGCAGGTTTTTTCGTGCCTATCCATACGCCCAAACTTTTTCCACAGTTTCCCACATTTTCCACAAGAAAAGCTTTTACTAGCCCTAGAAAGATCGTTTATATAAAAGAAGTGTTTTTGTAAAGTAAAAGACGGAGTGTTTCACTATAACTATTACCACTTCTCAGAACAATACGCAAGGCTTGCTCAGAATCAAACTCAAAAATATCTATATTTATTGCAAAGCAATTTTCTAAGAGAGACATTTCAGCAAGAGTTACACCGGGAAAGTTACTTAACATTAGAGATGGGTTAAACTGTTTGAAAAGTAGGCTCGAAGCCTTCCTAACACCATCAACAGAGGCACCTCGATGGACAGCTAGACAACGGAAGAAGCAGAGATTATCATTGTAGTTTTTAGAATGGGAATCGGTTTGAAGGGTATTAATGCCGTGGTTCGAAGAATGTAGGGTGGGATTTCTAGCAGACACCCTATAGGATAATCTTGAAGTTTATAAACATAAACACTCGTACTGACTAAAGCTTCCAAGGTGTATTTGGTTGTCTCCCTATTTTTATTTGCATACCCTAATATATCACTTTCATTTAATCTAGCAACAAACGTTTCAAAGTCATTTCTGTTGTTAACTAACAAGGGTTTGTCTAACCCTGTTGCGTTATTTGAGCTTGCGTGAAAGTAACGCAGCCCCTGTGTCTCTCTATGTTTTAAAACTAGATGATGACTATAATTCACATTGAAACGCTTTTTCTGGTCTTGGAATATTGGGTTTACAAGAGTCTTCCAATCTATAGGAGTATCAGGCTGATGAAATATAGTGTGCGTCTCCATGTAGTTGTTCCTACGTTCATGTGTTCTAATTGCTAACCAGTTGTTCTTATATATCTTCCTAATACCTTCAGGTAACTTATTTAAAGAGTCTATTTCATTAATAAGTCTTGGTCTCTTTGAGGGCTCTTGAGTCGAACTCTTTACTACCCGCTTGCGTGAGGTTGTCGATACTTGTGGACGTGCTGGTGAGGCAGGAACTACTGATACAAAAGATGCAGAATGATCTGTCTTAATATGTTTGGCAAGATTGTCTGCTCTATTATAAACTCGTTCACAAACAGCACATTTGTATTCCTGACGCACATGTACACTAGCAATGTGTCGTTTTATGTCCCGGTTCCGGGTGAAAGTTTTGGAGCAGAGATGACAAGTGTTAGACATCTGTAGAAAAGAAATTGAAACATTTCAACTTAAGAACAGTAAACATTACAAGAGAAGAAAATAATAAAAGTAAACAATGAGATTCACAATCTAGCGAAATTAGGTTACTAAAATAACACGTGGATACTAAAAAACCAACTTTTCGAAAATAGGTTACTAAAATAACACGTGGATACTAAACAACCAACTTATCGAAAATAGGTTACTAAAGTAACATACTATAATATGAAAGAACTAAGATAACACTTACTTTTACGTGTCTGAAGGCGCGAGCCACAACCGCCCGCAACAACTGTAATCGTATATCTGATTACAACCTTCTCAGATATATACACTTGAAACCCCAGAGGTGTTACTAAAAATAGAACTGACCTCTGAGGCAATACCGGATGTGTTACTAAAAATAGTTTTTGACCGCTGACGCAATGCACGCTTTATTTTAGATCTCCCCATTGCAAAAATTTACATTAAAAACCACTTTTAGGATTTTACACCCCTTATCATTTTTTTAGGGTTACGCCCATTGAATTGATAAAAATCGTAAATTTACCACGTAGGCTTACTTAAAACTTTATTTTAGACATCCCCATACCAAATATTTACCTAAAAATCACTTTTGAAATTGTAACCCCCCCTTACCATTTTTGAGGGTTACGCCCATGGAATCGATAAAAATCGTAAATTTAGCACGTAGGCTTACCTAAAACTTTATTTTAGACATCCCCACACCAAAAATTAACTTAAAAATCACTTTTGAAATTGTTACCCCCCTTAAAATTTTTGAGGGTTACGCCCCTGAAATCGATAAAAAATTGAAATATAACCTCAAGGCATACCTCCCACATAATTTTTAACACCCCTACATATTAAACTCCAACAAAAAAAAAACAACAAAAAGCTAGTAGTGATAGTGGCTGTGAACCCACTCCAAAAGTGGAATAACATGCACCGAAACTGCACCAAAACCGCACGATAAGTAGTATGTAGGGTATGTTCACAACCACTATCACTACTAGCTTTTAGTTGTTTATTTGTTGGAGTTTGATATGTAGGGGTGTTAAAAATTATGTGGGAGGTATGCCTTGAGGTTATATTTCAATTTTTTATCGATTTCAGGGGCGTAACCCTCAAAAATTTTAAGGGGGGTAACAATTTCAAAAGTGATTTTTAAGTTAATTTTTGGTGTGGGGATGTCTAAAATAAAGTTTTAGGTAAGCCTACGTGCTAAATTTACGATTTTTATCGATTCCATGGGCGTAACCCTCAAAAATGGTAAGGAAGGTTACAATTTCAAAAGTGATTTTTAGGTAAATTTTTGGTATGGGGATGTCTAAAATAAAGTTTTAAGTAAGCCTACGTGGTAAATTTACGATTTTTATCAATTCAATGGGCGTAACCCTCAAAAATGATACGGGGTGTAAAATCCTAAAAGTGGTTTTTAATGTAAATTTTTGCAATGGGGAGATCTAAAATAAAGCGTGCATTGCGTCAGCGGTCAAAAACTATTTTTAGTAACACATCCGGTATTGCCTCAGAGGTCAGTTCTATTTTTAGTAACACCTCTGGGGTTTCAAGTGTATATATCTGAGAAGGTTGTAATCAGATATACGATTACAGTTGTTGCGGGCGGTTGTGGCTCGCGCCTTCAGACACGTAAAAGTAAGTGTTATCTTAGTTCTTTCATATTATAGTATGTTACTTTAGTAATCTATTTTCGATAAGTTGGTTGTTTAGTATCCACGTGTTATTTTAGTAACCTATTTTCGAAAAGTTGGTTTTTTAGTATCCACGTGTTATTTTAGTAACCTAATTTCGCTAGATTGTGAATCTCATTGTTTACTTTTATTATTTTCTTCTCTTGTAATGTTTACTGTTCTTAAGTTGAAATGTTTCAATTTCTTTTCTACAGATGTCTAACACTTGTCATCTCTGCTCCAAAACTTTCACCCGGAGCCGGGACATAAAACGACACATTGCTAGTGTACATGTGCGTCAGGAATACAAATGTGCTGTTTGTGAACGAGTTTATAATAGAGCAGACAATCTTGCCAAACATATTAAGACAGATCATTCTGCATCTTTTGTATCAGTAGTTCCTGCCTCACCAGCACGTCCACAAGTATCGACAACCTCACGCAAGCGGGTAGTAAAGAGTTCGACTCAAGAGCCCTCAAAGAGACCAAGACTTATTAATGAAATAGACTCTTTAAATAAGTTACCTGGAGGTATTAGGAAGATATATAAGAACAACTGGTTAGCAATTAGAACACATGAACGTAGGAACAACTACATGGAGACGCACACTATATTTCATCAGCCTGATACTCCTATAGATTGGAAGACTCTTGTAAACCCAATATTCCAAGACCAGAAAAAGCGTTTCAAGGTGAATTATAGTCATCATCTAGTTTTAAGACATAGAGAGACACAGGGCTGCGTTACTTTCACGCAAGCTCAAATAACGCAACAGGGTTAGACAAACCCTTGTTAGTTAACAACAGAAATGACTTTGAAACGTTTGTTGCTAGATTAAATGAAAGTGATATATTAGGGTATGCAAATAAAAATAGGGAGACAACCAAATACACCTTGGAAGCTTTAGTTAGTACGAGTGTTTATGTTTATAAACTTCAAGATTATCCTATAGGGTGTCTGCTAGATATCCCACCCTACATTGCTTCGAACCACGGCATTAATACCCTTCAAACCGATTCCCATTCTAAAAACTACAATGATAATCTCTGCTTCTTCCGTTGTCTAGCTGTCCATCGAGGTGCCTCTGTTGATGGTGTTAGGAAGGCTTCGAGCCTACTTTTCAAACAGTTTAACCCATCTCTAATGTTAAGTAACTTTCCCGGTGTAACTCTTGCTGAAATGTCTCTCTTAGAAAATTGCTTTGCAATAAATATAGATATTTTTGAGTTTGATTCTGAGCAAGCCTTGCGTATTGTTCTGAGAAGTGGTAATAGTTATAGTGAAACACTCCGTCTTTTACTTTACAAAAACCACTTCTTTTATATAAACGATCTTTCTAGGGCTAGTAAAAGCTTTTCTTGTGGAAAATGTGGGAAACTGTGGAAAAAGTTTGGGCGTATGGATAGGTACGAAAAAACCTCCACTGGGGATATGGCTATAGAGACATATAAAGGTGGTGTTTATTCTTCACCTGAAAGTGTATGGGACGCGATCAGCTCTGAAGGGATAAGTACTCCAGAGTGTTTTATTTACCCATTCAGGGCGACATTCTATTATGAATGTTATTTTGACAATGGGAATGTTCCCCAAGAGACACCCTCGACTACCTTTGTAGCTAAACACGTACCCCTTTCCTGTTCTATAGCGTCAAATGTCCCAGGGTGGGAGGCCCCAAAATGTTTCATAACCAAGGGTGACCCACAAATTTTAGTTAGTCAGATGGTTGATTATCTCACTAGTATAGCTGCTAAGGCATACTCGTTGTTGCGAGCTCGGTTTGAACGTATTTTTACTCAACTCCATGATCTGAATAAAGACAAGATAGTAGTTAGGTTTGATGAGTATTTAAAAGAGCTTCCAGTGATAGGGTTTAACTCGGGGAAATATGACGTCAACGTCATTAAACCTTATTTAATAAAGCACTTCATGAATGCCACTGCCCAAGTGGGTGAAGACGTTGATAGTATGGAAGAAGAAGAAGATGCTGATGTTATCGAAGAAGAGGAAGATAAAATGGACGTAGACTACAAAGTACCAAAACCGTTCAAGTTTATAGTTAAAAGAAACAATAACTTTATGTGTATTGCAACACAGAATCTAAAATTCTTAGATATAGTAAACTATCTAGCACCAGGTTTCAGCTACAGCAAGTACTTGGCAGCTTATAAGATTAGCGAGACAAAGGGTTACTTTTGTTATGAATATATAGACGACCCCCAAAAGTTGGACGAAACTGAGTTACCCCCATACGAAGCCTTTTACTCGTCGTTAAAAAATTCCAACATTTCCAAGGAGGAGTACGCTCTGTGTAAAAAGGTCTGGAAGGATAATAACATGACCACCCTTAGGGACTTTTTGGTGTGGTATAATAACAAAGATGTAGTCCCCTTTTTAGAAGCCTTAGAGCAACAGGTTCGCTTTTATGGGGAGCGGGGTGTGGACTGTTTTAAAGACGCCATTTCGGTTCCGGGTGTTTGTTTAAAGTATCTTTTTAAGACCGTTGATAGGGGTGTAATGTTTAGTTTATGTTCGAGCAAACATGCAAGTCTACACACAATGATTAGAGATAATATCGTCGGAGGTCCCTCTATAATTTTCCATAGGTATCACGAGGTAGGCAAAACGTTTATTAGGGGCGGAAAGGTAGTCAAATCCATCCAGGGTTACGATGCCAACGCGTTGTATCTTTGGGCTCTGATGAACCCAATGCCAACAGATTATCCAATTATTAGAAGAATGGAGACTGGGTTTAGGGTCGAAAAAGATAACTATTATGTCCAACAAAGTAGAGAGAGGCTAATGTGGGTCGCCCACCAAAAAGGGGTGGAGTTGAAAACTCAGTTTAACGGGAGGGAGTTTCGATTATGTAATAGAAATATCCCTGTGGATGGGTGGGACAAATCCAATAGAATAGGCTACAAATTTCATGGTTGTCTGTACCATGGTCACAAAGACTGCCCCCTTACCAAAGATAAAGATAGAAACCCTGTTAATAATAAGCCCTTATTCGAGCTGTTTGAAAAAACATGTGAGATACACACTTACCTAACCGAGGAGGTCAAAGTTCCAGTAGAAGTTATGTGGGAATGTGAGTGGCAGGCTCTAAAAAAGTCTGACCCAACCATTAGGGCTTTCCTTTCTAAAACCATCCCTCGAGCTAGACCCACTTACTCTAAAGAAGGGCTCCCTCTCAGTGATAAACATATCCTGACTTCTGTTTCAGATGGGACATGTTTTGGATTAGTGGAATGTGATCTACACGTCCCCGACCACCTGAAGGAACATTTCAGTGAGATGACTCCAATTTTCAAAAATATTGACGTCACGCGTGATGATATTGGACCGTTTATGGGTGAATATGCCCTTAAACATAAATTGTTGTCAACCCCTCGTCGCACCCTAATCGGTAGTTATGTCGGAGAAAAAATTTTGTTGGCAACACCACTGTTAAAATGGTATTTAGACCACGGATTGGCGGTAACAAAAATTTATCAAGTGATAGAATATCAACCATCTAGTTGTTTTAAAAAGTTTGGTGAAATGGTTTCTGACGCTAGGAGGGCTGGTGATCTAGACGAAAGTCAATCTATAGTAAGCGATACGATGAAGCTCTTAGGAAACTCAGCCTATGGGAAGACTCTAACCAATAAGGTCACTCATAGCGCTGTCTCGTACGTTCAAGGGGATGAGATATCAAAAATGATAAATAGTCCCCGGTTTAAAAAGATGACTGAAATAGGTGTGGATCTTTTTGAAATTGAGATGGAGAAAAAGAAAACTGTTTGGGACTTACCCCTACAAATCGGTTTCTTCGTCTATCAATATGCAAAACTTCGTATGTTAGATTTTTATTTCGAGTTCTTAGATCAGTTTGTAGATAGGTCCAACTTTCAGTTATGTGAAACAGATACTGATAGTTTATACTTAGCCTTAAGCGCACCTAAGCTAGAGAACATAGTTAAGTCAGGTCTGCGGGATGAGTTTAATAGCGTGTATAAAGACTGGTTTCCCGCCGAGTTTTGCGATGAGCATATTAGCAAGACAGACTGTATAAACTGTAAGGGTGTTAAAGCGTACACCAAACGAACGCCCGGGCTTTTTAAACTAGAGTACGAAGGGACAGCTCTTGTTAGCTTATGTAGTAAGACGTACCATTGTAGTGGGGATTACGATAAAATCAGTTGTAAAGGGCTAAGCAAGCAACACAACAAATTAGATAAAGATATGTTTTTAGAGGTTCTCGCTACGCAAAAGGCTAAGGGTGGGAAAAATGTAGGTTTCAAAGTCTTAAATAATTCTATATTTTCCTACAGTCAAACAAGAAATGGTCTTTCCTATTTCTATATAAAAAGAAAGGTAGCAGATGATAATTTCTCGACTACACCTCTAGATATTTAACTCTTTACACTACCAGCTTAGACTAACCAGTAATCTCTAACAGTATCACCCATTATGATTCATCTATGACATAGAACTAAGCAGACACCCAACTACATAGCTATAAATAAATGTTATCCTTGTACTATATATTTACTTCGTGTACTGAATATTTTTTTTTTAATGTTATATTATATCCACTGTATGTTATACACCTATTGAGATAATAAAAGAATAAAAAATAGCTTTTGTCTTTTGTTTTATATTGATTGGTTTTCATTGATGTTGTATAATCTACTAACCTATCACTATCAATTAAGTACATCAAGAACTCCAAAGTCAGCACAAAGCAGACATAAACAGGTCACTTCCGGGGTCACCGGGACTAGAGGTCAACATCCCGACACGAAATGTCATGGTTAACTGCCCTTGTCTCTCGTGTACATTTCGCGCAAAATGCGCCTGCTATATATCTTTGTTAATTCGCGCCTAAATGCGGGTCAAATGGACCCTTGTATACTACTGGCGTATAGGGAATATGATGTTAGTGCCCGTCACGCCAAGTGGCGTATAGGAAATATGGTGTTAGTGTCCGTTACGCCAAGTGGCGTATAGGGAATATGGTGTTAGTGCCCGTCACGCCAAGTGGCGTATAGGGAATATGGTGTTAGTGACCGTCACGCCAAGTGGCGTATAGCGAATATGGTGTTAGTGCCCGTTACGCCAAGTGGCGTATAGTGAAAATGGTGTTAGTGACCGTCACGCCAAATGGCGTATATCGAATATGGTGTTAGTGACCATACATTTTACAGATGAATGAACAATGCTAAAAACAATTCCACCCAAAAAATTATTTTTTGGGGTAATGTGGTCGGAATTACGCCCGTGCCGCTTTACCTCCCATTAAAAAATCCGGTACCCATTTAAGGCTGGGTGAACCCGAGAGCCGTCGGTTGGGATCGAACCCTACCTCTTGTATCAGACTATTAAGTTTTCTTGTATTTTCTGTCCCTGTCTCTCTTTCCATTCTGTCTTTCCCTGTTGTCACAATAGTTTCAAGTCTTCCTCACATCATAATATATAAATAAAAAATAAACGTTCCACAACTCTTTTCTAATGATCTAGAATTGTTTATCCTGCACTGGTTCTGCGCAATATGTTTTTGTTAAACCTTTCAGTTGTCTATGACATTCACAACATGTTTATGTAGAACTAGCTTTACGTAGCTTCAGTCTTCTAGATTATTTATTATTATCACCAACTCACTGTTTATTATTATCACCAACTCACTGTTTATTATTATCACCAACTCACTGTTTATTATTATCACCAACTCACTGTTTATTATTATCACCAACTCACTGTTTATTATTATCACCAACTCACTTATTTATTAGTATCACCAACTCCCTGTTTATTATTATCACCAACTCACTGTTTATTATTATCACCAACTCACTGTTTATTATTATCACCAACTCACTGTTTATTATTATTACCAACTTACTGTTTATTATTATCATCACCAACTCACTGTTTATTATTATCACCAACTCACTGTTTATTATTATCACCAACTCACTGTTTATTATTATCACCAACTCACTGTTTTATTATTATCACCATCTCACTGTTTATTATTATCACCAACTCACTGTTTATTATTATCACCAACTCACTGTTTATTATTATCACCAACTCACTGTTTATTATTATCACCAACTCACTGTTTATTATTATCACCAACTCACTGTTTATTATTATCACCAACTCACTGTTTATTATTATCACCAACTCACTTTTTATTATTATCACCAACTCACTGTTTATTATTATCACCAACTCACTGTTTATTATTATCACCAACTCACTGTTTATTATTATCACCAACTCACTGTTTATTATTATCACCAACTCACTTATTTATTAGTATCACCAACTCCCTGTTTATTATTATCACCAACTCACTGTTTATTATTATCACCAACTCACTGTTTATTATTATCACCAACTCACTGTTTATTATTATTACCAACTCACTGTTTATTATTATCACCAACTCACTGTTTATTATTATCACCAACTCACTGTTTATTATTATCACCAACTCCCTGTTTATTATTATCACCAACTCACTGTTTTATTATTATCATCAACTCACTGTTTATTATTATCACCAACTCACTGTTTATTATTATCACCAACTCACTGTTTATTATTATCACCAACTCACTGTTTATTATTATCACCAACTCCCTGTTTATTATTATCACCAACTCACTGTTTTATTATTATCACCAACTCACTGTTTATTATTATCACCAACTCACTGTTTATTATTATCACCAACTCACTGTTTATTATTATCACCAACTCACTGTTTATTATTATCACCAACTCACTGTTTATTATTATCACCAACTCACTGTTTATTATTATCACCAACTCCCTGTTTATTATTATCACCAACTCCCTGTTTATTATTATCACCAACTCACTGTTTATTATTATCACCAACTCACTGTTTATTATTATCACCAACTCACTGTTTATTATTATCACCAACTCACTGTTTATTATTATCACCAACTCACTGTTTATTATTATCACCAACTCCCTTTAGGAAGAAAGTATAGGATAACACATTATTGATTATGCATTATATTATTTGCATATACCAGCTATTTCCATCTCTAGAGAAGTCACAAAGGCTCAATTCTGCGTGAATAACCCTATTTCCTATTTTTCATACCGGCAATCATTGTGCTCAGGTGTCCCTCGCCATGCACGCAGATGTTCTCCGACTTCAGAAGTACTCTCATTTTTTTTATCGTTGAGATTTTTGACGTTTATGGTCAGTTGTACCTGGACAACGGCCATTTTTGTCTTATTCGTCTCCATTTCCAACAGGCAAATGTTTTTTGACGTGCGCAAAACGCACACGAGACCTTCTGATTTGTTCCCCTGCCGCCATCTGCCAGGGCTAGACATCGGATCTAACTGGCCAGAGATTGGGAGAGGGAAAAGTCACGAGAAAACAACGCATTCGATTCAAACTGCAAAATTCCCACTGCCTATGTGTGGGAGGACCGGGAGGGGGGGGGGGGGGGATTCGAACCTGGAACCTTCTTGTCCAGAGACCGACGCCTTATTTTTAGACCACCCAGCCCCTCTCGTGACGTTGAGTACCTAACTATTTTACTAAATTCATTATTGCCTATGCTGCTGTCAATACTTTGACTTGGCTTTGTCCCTTTCAAACATGAGCTGGTTGTCTTTCACTGTCACTGCCTCTTCTACAAAGGCACATATGCTATACAGTTGTTCTTAAGGTGATAAGTGTGCTATGGTGTATTGGAAGATACACATTAGGTAGATACATTTTAGTAATAGATCATGCACTGTATAGTAGCCTCCGTCGGCCATTGTTGACTATGGATTTTTCAGCGCCCCTAGGAAAGTTATTTTTCATTTTCTTTTCTTTCGCCGCGTATACTCTTTCTCTATGAATCTGTCTGTTTCTGGTTTGAGGTGAACCTTCAGAGTATGTTCATGAACTGTATTCGTGTGGTTATAGCAATGCCTGCAGTTTTGATCATGTGATGAATGTACATTATTGTAATGCCTGCAGTGTTAGTGATGAATTAAATGTACATTATTGTAATGCCTGCAGTGTTGGTGATGAAATAAATGTACACTATTGTAATGTCTGCCAGTTTTGATCATGAAATGAATGTACACTATTGCAATGCCTATAGTCTTGATCATGAAATGAATGTACACTATTGCAATGCCTATAGTCTTGATCATGAAATGAATGTACACTGTTGCAATGCCTATAGTCTTGATCATGAACTGAATGTACACTATTGCAATGTCTGCATGTCACTAAATATGTGTTTCAGTGCGTGTATATTTCTTTATTTTAACGTTTTATTGTAGTAGATCTGCTTCTATCTTTCTTTCGTTCTTTCTTTATTTCATTCTTTCTCTCGGTATGTGTCTTTTTCATTGCTTGTCCTACCGTCCCCCACCGAGCAGCAGTCTGTCTGTCAGACTGCATGACAGTACACCCTTACCTTGTCTGTCAGACTGCATGACAGTACACCCTTACCTTGTCTGTCAGACTGCATGACAGTACACCCTTACCTTGTCTGTCAGACTGCATGACAGTACACCCTTACCTTGTCTGTCAGACTGCATGACAGTACACCCTTACCTTGTCTGTCAGACTGCATGACAGCACACCCTTACCTTGTCTGTCAGTCTGCATGACAGTACACCCTTACCTTGTCTGTCAGACTGCATGACAGTACACCCTTACCTTGTCTGTCAGACTGCATGACAGTACACCCTTACCTTGTCTGTCAGACTGCATGACAGTACACCCTTACCTTGTCTGTCAGACTGCATGACAGCACTCTTTCAGCTTGTCTGTCACTACTTCTCTGTTTATACATTTAACACTACAACGATTCTGTAGATCTGTTTATTTTTTTAAAATATATCCATTTGTACTACAAACATCATTTGAAGAATACTTACATCTCCCTACTCATCTGCATTTCTTTCTGTCGCGTACCGCACGGTTTTCCGTTTATCCCAGTGGCTTTGTTCCCCGAAACTTGAACCACTTTTTTCCTCGTCATTGATGCACTTTCTTAACGAAACACACCCCGTCCTGATCTTAATACAGCTCCAACCAGCCTCCCAGGGATAAGCTCATGACCTCCAGACTTTCGGTTGGCGCTGGGGGATTAAGGACACAAGCCAGGGTGTGAGAACTCGGCTTACATTACACAGCTTTGTCTGCATGCCTGGAGCAGCGCTTGCTAGGGGAACAATCCTAGTGGCGCTATTAAGTCAATGCACGCCCGTTCGGTTACTGTTTCGTTTGAACTATTTCTTTGCTTTATTTATTTATTTTTATAGTTGATGTACAACACAACACAGCCATGCTCCATTAGACTTGTTAATGATTAAACATGAAATTTAACATATTAATTACTGAAGTTATGAATATAAGAGGCCAGTCGTCTCACTTCACATTAATAACTGTAGTTATGAATATAAGAGGTCAGTCGCCTCACTTCACATTAATGACTGAAGTTATGAATATAAGAGGTCAGTCGCCTCACTTCACATTAATGACTGAAGTTATGAATATAAGAGGTCAGTCGCCTCACTTCACATTAATGACTGAAGTTATGAATATAAGAGGTCAGTCGTCTCACTTCACATTAATGAATGAAGTTATGAATATAAGACCAGTCGTCTCACTTCACATTAATGACTGAAGTTATGAATATAAGAGGCCAGTAGCCTCACTTCACATTAATGAATGAAGTTATGAATATAAGAGGCCAGTAGCCTCACTTCACATTAATGACTGAAGTTATGAATATAAGAGGCCAGTAGCCTCACTTCATATTAATGATTGAAGTTATGAATATAAGAGGCCAAATCGTCTCACTTCACATTAATTAATGACTAAGCTATGTAAATAAGAAAGTCACTCCTTTCACATTAGTAAGAATGGTCATCCCCATCATCAAGTTCCTCGTCTGCTGACAAGTGATCTACAACTTTCTATCTCAACATTTGTTCCCTAATGCTCTTCTTTGCCGCTCTATCAAAATATGCTCTTAGATCGCTTGTATCTTTCTTTCCTGCATCGCATCATCCCTTCTTCCTCTAATTGTTTTTCACTTTTCCATAAATAATCAAACATTGTATTTGCTTCCTCGTGATGTTGATAATAAACTTTTTTTTGTGCTCTGTCCTAATTTCGAACATTTTCATTTCGCTTCTCAGCTATCCATTGTGCTGTCAACCATTCTTCTGCAAAACCATTATCCGTAGCTTTGCTTCCAACTATCAACTTGTTTGTTCTCCGGATGACCGTGATTTGCTTATAGTAACAGTTAGTCGAAGGCTCCTGTATCACTGCAAACGAATTAAAATCCATAATTGTTCAACCGTCTGTGCCTGTGGAATCATCAGAATTAACATTTCATAGAATGGCATCATTATCATCGAGTGCCGTCTCCGCAACGAAGGTTGGCTACCATGGATTGCCATTTCACTCTGTTTTTTGCTTTGATGGTGCAGGTTGTCATAGACTGACGTGTCCATCTTTTGATGTTACTCGTCCATGTTAGTCTTGGTCTGCCTCTGCCTCTTTTACCTTGTATCTTCCCTTCCAATATTACTTTTAGTAGGTTGTTGTGTCTTTTAACATGCCCCCAAAATGTCATTTGCCTTGTCTTAATTGTATTTAGTAGGTCTATTTTTATTTTTAGTTGTTTTAAGGCTTCATCGTTTGTTTTCTTTTCCCTCCATCCAATTCTACCTATTCTTCTGTAAATCCACACTTCAAAGGCTTCAATTTTCTGTTCTGTTTTCTTGTCTAATGTCCATGTTTCTGCACCATACAGGAATATTGAGAAGATGTAACATTTTGCTACTTCTTAGTTTCAGCCCTGCTGATGTTTGTTTTGATGTTAGTATGTTCTTCATGACATTAAAATTACTTTTTGCCATACCTGTCCTTTTGTTTATTTCAATTTTACATTTTCCATCACTGGTTATAGTATGTCCAAGGTAGTTGTAGCTCTGAACTGTCTGCAGGTGCATTCCTTCAACCATGATATTTATTTTTAGGTCTTGAGGATTTTCATCGAATATCCAAACAAAAAATGAAGTTGCAGTCCCCATCGTAAGCAAACACAGCACACGTCAAAAGACATAAGGCGTAGTAGCACCGACAGTGAACGCAACTGAACTGTCCTTGGTCATACGATATTATCATTCATTGTAAGGAATCTGAATATAGAAACACCATCCGATGAAACACACAGCTCACGGTGTGCACAGAGCACTAATCTCAGTAGCTCCTGCAGCAAGCTGGACTTAGAATATGAGAAAACTGCAACAATGAAGCTTTTCAGACAGTGCTTCAACGGTTCATTGCCGCCTATCTGCCATATTGACAGAAAGTCCCATGATTTGCTTCTATACATCAATGATACCAATTTGAAAAAAAATCCCACAGTTCAAGTTCTAGATAGACTACTATTATGATTTTTAGTAGCAATTAGACAGGTCATTAAAAAAATAATTATAGTTATAATGCCCTTCTTTCTTACTTTATTTCTTTCTACCATTCTTTCTTTCCTTTGTTCCTTCTTTCTTTCATTCTTTTTCATATCTTAAATTTTTTTTCCTTCTTTCTTTCTTTCCTTCTTTCTTTTTGTCTTTATTTCTTTCGTTTTATTTTCCCTTTCTTTCTTCTTTCTTTCCTTCTTTATTTCTTTCTTTCTTTCTTCTTTCTTCGCTTCTTTCTGTCTTTCTTTCATTCATTCATTCATTTCCTTCTTTTTTTCTTTCATTCCTGCCATTTAATAGCACATCTACACAAACTAGCAACAAATTCATGAAAGTGTAAGTGTTAACTTTAATGCTACCGTAAGATCCTAAACATTTCGTGTAATGGCCAGATCACAAACAGGAAAGACTGTAAAATCGTCACCAGTAACAACAGACCCGCAGGAAGGGCTTCTTAATTTGGTCAAGAAAACAGAATTATGTCAGCATGTGGCCGGCCCAAAAAACATAGCGCTGTGAATGGTTAGAAGTGGGCTCTGCAAGTTACACAAAAAGTTAGAAAGAAAATGAGTTCGAAATGCCAAAGGCTGATATCACCAGCACCTGCTCTGAGTCAGCGACTCATAGTAGACTGCTAGCGTCAGTAACAAAAATTAATAAAGATACTACTCCACCAGACCTGGAAACAGATTAACTTTTCTGGCCAAACATTTAAGATTGGAAAAGGAAAGGCAATCAGGTACCCAAAAAAGAAAAGGCAACGTTGAAATTGGATATTATGGGATGAAAGGTGCAGATAGTGTAGCTCGCTGTATGCTACAACACCGTATCTCAGACCATCTATTGTCATTTTAGGGACAGACTGAAGAGGAGCAATCGCCGGGCTAACGAAGAAGTGGAAGACGAAAAGGAGGATAAAGAGGAAGAACAACAAGAACAAGAGGCAAGGAAAGAGTAAATGGAAAAAGTAGAAAGAGTAAAAGATGAAGAAGAAAAAAGGAAAGGAAAAATGGAAGAAGTAGAAAAACTAAAAGAAGAAGAAGAAGAAATAGCAGAAGTAGAAAAAGTAAAAGAGGAAAAGGAAAATCTGTTTTTAAAAAAAAAAAACAAAGAAGCTGGCATACAATAAACGAAAACATTGTGAACATGTTGTGAAAGACTCATCATACTGGCGCCCCAAAACCTTGCAAGGAGCTAAGAAATCAGTCAGGCACGCAGGCATATCTTAACTTAAAAATGTAATCAAGAGATACGCGAGGAGAATGACAAAGACAGCTATGGCTTTTAACGGATGCTGTTTAATCAAAGAGTCATAAATCGAAATTTGTCGATTTTTTTTTATTCATTATTATTATCCTCTTGTCTTAGCAAATATTTATCGCTATATTTGCCCTCGGGTTCACAGTCTCGGCTTTTACAACTGTTTCATTTGTCGCTGGAACGAGAGCTGTTCATTTGTTCATTTGGGAGAAGCTGTAAATTAATTTGTTCATTTGGATAAGAGAGGAGAGGGGAGGGGGTGAATCGAGTGTGGGAGAAGAGGTTAGAGAGTGACGTTGTTAGAATGCGACGTAATGGGGTGGGGGTGGATTAGGTGGAGGTAGGGGAGAGTTATGAGAAAGAAAATAAGTTAAAATAGAGAGATACGGGGAGAGAAGAAATAGGGAGAGTAAGAACAATTAGATTGAGTGAGAAGAGATAAAGAGCGAGTAAAATATTTGTGATTGAGAGAGGAGGAAAAAACAGATGCATTGAGATCGGCAGAAGAGAAGAAAGAGGTGACATAAAGAGAGACATTAAAATGGGAAGAGAGGAGTAAAGAGGGAGAGAACAAGATAGAGATAAAAGGAGGGAAATAAAGAGTGACTGAAAGAGACTTTAAGATAGTCATCATCGTTATTAAGTACATGCCTGCTGACGTAGGTGATCATGTCTTATCACAATTTTCGATCTCGACAGTTATTTATCATTTCTGTTGTTGACCCTCTGCCACATCATTCTCTTAAGCTGTCTGATATCTTTTCTCTTTGCTTCCCTCTGTCTCTTCATCCTTCAATTTGCCCAGTTGTCACAATATATTCCAATTGTCCCCTTCTTATTACATGGCCAAAAAATGATGATTATTTCTTCCTAATATTGGATATTAGCTCTCTTTTTGCTTTGGCCTGTTTGAAAATGTTTTCATTAGTCTTCTTAGCTGTCCATGGTATTCTCAACATTCTTCTGTAAATCCACATTTCTACAGCCTCCAGTGATTTTCTTGTGTGTTGTCCTATTGTCCATGATTCACATCCGTATGTTAAGACTGGCTCTACGTAACATTTAAGAACTCTTTTTCTTGTTTCTATTGTCAAAAATGGATTGCACAGTATTTTCTTCATTTTTGGGAAAGCTGCTTTTGCCTGAGCCATTCTGCATTTCATCTCTGTTGTATATCTACCATCTGAGGTTAACATTGTTCCCAAATATTTAAATCTGAACAAGCCTCATGATGATGATGTCAAAGATGATTTGTAAACCTGATTTTTTTTTGTTTAACTATGCAACGTTAGTTCTCCTTTATCATGCTTTTATTACAATCTCCTTGGCACTCTAGTCACAAAAGAGTCATGCATTAACTTCCGTACTTCTGTCAGAATTATTAAACGTATTCCAAATTACTATCCATTTGTCTCCGGCATAAATTTGTCCCATTTCCCGCAATTGAAAACTTCAAATAAAGTCTAGTTTGGACAACAAAAGGCAAGCTGAAAAACATTCATTATTTCTCAATTTTTGGTCGGAAATTATCAATTTAGGTCGGCAAATTGATTCACCGGCGAAGTCCTATATTTTTTTATTTTTGTTAAAATTGGTATGAGATTCTTTTTGGCTGCTTTATGACAATCTGACAAGTGGTGAATTGGTTGCCTAGGTTGCACATTCAAAGCGTCATTTCCATTTGTAATGTAAATGTGGTAGGTGTTGGTTTGCGTTCTTTTGCTTGATGCAACTTTTTTGCATTGAATCATTATACAATTAGTGATACATTTATAGTCCCTGATATAACGATGTTCTGATCTATAGCTCGTTTCAAATCACGTGCCCAACTTCAAAACGCTATTACTCAGTAACCGTTTGTTAAAAACTGTTGAAATTTTCCAAATGTTATTAGAATGCAAAAGACCCTTTAAATGTATATTTAACAAATATCTTGCAGCTGCAGTTTTCTTAAAGCGGCGAATTTATTTGATGTTTGTCAAAATTGTAAATTGTGAACCCCTAAATAATAGAAATTACCGTAGTTGCTGGTCTATGATTAATTTTCACTAGGTAAAGGCGTGGCCGTAATGGAGAAATAACTTAATAAGACAAAACACCAGGAGAATTATTGTCTTCTCAGTTCGAGGACGGACGATAATATCAAGGTATACCTGTATGTCCAATTTTCATAGTTGTGTGGTCCTGATAAGGACCGTTTGTTGAACTAATTTAAGGTAATATAGGGGCCAACATTGTGGGGGCTATATACTTTCATTCTGAATCAGACGAGTCTAAAAGATTAATAACTGTTTGGATTTGAACATTCCATAAACCATCATTTTTCCAATATTCCTCTTCCTGTTTTAAGACGTGGTCTTCACATTTAGCCCAATAATCTTTGTCTATATTTAATAATGTGAGATTAGCAAGAGTCTTTACATCGCATATTTTGAATGTTGTATTTTCATCTGCCACTTGTCCTTTTAATTTTGCCCAGATTAGTTCTATTGGATTTAAATGAGCATGGTAAGGTGGCAGCCTCAAACTTATATGACCGTGCTCTTGGATAATCTTATCTATTTGAAAAATCTTTGTCCTTTGTTTTTGCTTTACTAGAGTTAGTAATTCAGGTTTTAAGTACATGTTATTAAATTGTATGTGCTCCTTTGTGAGCCATATCTTAATAGCATCTTTTGTACTGGATGACGTCGGGACTTTATCTTCAAGTACAACAATGTTGTGGTACGCTGCATTGTCCATTATTAGGCAAGATGGTCGATCTAGTGATGGGAGAACAGAATTTTCAATCCAATGTCTAAATATGTGACCATTCATCTCAGAGTGATAATCCCGATTGTCTATGGATTTTGAAAGAAAAATGAGCTCTGCATTCTGTATTAGTCCATGTTGTCGACTACCTGCATGAGCAACTATCAAGCGCTGTCCTTTGCTGCTAGGTATTAATCTCTTAATCTTTCCATCTGATGACTGCCATTCCCTTTGGTTAGTGTGGTGAGCATTGATCCATGTTTCATCTAAGTACACAATATCATAACCTTGCTTGCGCACCTCTTTTACTTCACGTAAGTACTTGCTTCTCATGACTACTATATGTGGCTTCTCACAGATGATGTTTCGTCCATTGGAATACTTTCTGAATGTAAAGCCTGCAGCTCTCACATTCCTCCATAATGTAGACTTTGGTATTTCAATACTGTTGTTCTTTTTCAGCGATACTTTTAATTTTCTTATTGTAACAATTTCATTCATACCCAACATTTTGCGAATTTCACTTCTAATAAGCTCACTGTCGAAATGATCCAACATTTGTGCTCTTCCTTGTGATTTTGTATATTTGGAACATTGACGGTCACGTGCTTGAATCCAGCGATTAAATGACCGTTTAGATAAATCCAAAATGTGTCTTGTCCTATTCTCAGGGTTTTCTAAAGAATGAAATAATCTTTCTCGTTTAGCCTCTTTGCAAAAATAGTCATACATTTTTTTTGTGATGTTTTGTAAACTGCAGAATTTCATTTTAAGTCTCATGATAAATGTTATCGTTCCACGTCTCCACCTATGAATGAACGGAAATGGAACACACAATTTCACGTGTTTTTTACAAGTATCTAATTGTGTCAAAAAACCACGGTAAAAACGTGCAAACACGTCAATTTTACCGCGTATGGATTTTTACTCGCTATTTTTAACTTAAAATACTGTAAACATTAAGTTTTGACTACATCAATGGGTCGTTATAAATTTATATAAATCAAGTAAGCAACAATAATAACCAAATGTTTTTTTATGAAATTAATTCCCTGTTGGGTTCTAATCATTATAACTTTACATGCACATTTTGAACAACTTACAACAAGCGGTTAAAAAACTATCGATTTTAAAAGTTGGGCACGAGTTATGAAAAAAGCTATAATGCATTTTGTGCAAAATATAATTTAAGAATGGGTTCTTACTAAGTATGGGACATTCGAATTTGTGAATGCTCTATACTCTATTGCCGCGAACCTTCATAAAGATTCTTCGTCTTTTTCCTTTCTCATCCATTCTGCATTTGAGCTTCAAGCGAAAATATAATTTGCTGTCTTTTGCTCTTCTGTTTCTCTTCTCCCTGTTCTGCTTTTTATACTTCCGAGTGTTTCTAATATTCCGTCAATCCATCTTTTTCGTGGTTGACCTTCCAGTCTGGTGTTCTCTCAGAATTTACTGAAAGCTCGTTGTGTTTATGAGCTTTCTATCTTATGAAGTAGCCAAACAAACTTATATGTAAAGAAAAGTAAAGTACCCTCGTCACGCCAAGTGGCGTATAGGGAATATGGTGTTAGTGACCATAATTTTTACAGACTTCCAGCACATGATTTTTGGGGTAATGTTGTCGGTATTACGCCTGTGCTGCTTTACTTTCCCAGAAAAAATCCGGTACCCATTAAAGGCTGGGTAAACCCGGAAGCCGTCGGTTTGGATCGAACCCTACCTCTTGTCCTTTGTAGCATAGTTCACTAACCACTGAGCTATCGCGACTCCCCAAACCAACTTATATTTGGTCTTTAAGTTTTCAAAGGTGGTAATTATTCCTAGCATTTTAGTCAATCCTTTATTTCTTATCTTGAAGAGAATATTCGAAATTTGAAAACTCGAATCATCGTGCATTTTCTTTTTACTTCGTCAATCGAATATTTAGAACCTTGACCGAAGAGAAACTGTTTCAATTTAAGAATAAAATAGTTTTTAACTCCACAAACGTCCAATAGAAGTATTCACTAAAAATATACTGACCCTGTGTACCGGAATGTTTTCAATCTGACATTAAGCGGAATCTTCCAGACTTTCTTGTAATCAATCAGATTGCCGTGCTCTGAGTTATGACGAGAATTCTCGAAACTAACTCTAGATGGTTCTGGTTGTTTGTAGCAACTTATCATCGTCATTATCATCATCATGTACCATGCATTCTGTTCATGTCTCTCCACAACTTTCGATCTCGACAGTTATTTATCATTTCTGTTGTTGACCTTCTGACAAGCCATTCTCTTAAGCTGTCTGGTATCTTTTTTCTTTGTTTCCCTCTATCTCTCCATCCCTCAATTTTTCCAGTTGTTACAATATATTCCAGCTGTTCCCTTCTCCTTACATGGCTAAAAAATAATGATTGCTTCTGTAGCAACTCATACCAAGGTATATAAAAATTGCTTCGTGCGCATAACTTGTCTATCCACTGAACAAGTCAGCGTTTTTCAGTTTACAGCTCAGCGTTTCTAGTTCTGCTCCACTCGTCGCAACGTCTCCTCTGCAAAATAAGTCTATGTTCGGCCTTAGTTATCCTGGTTATATTTTATTGTTTTAATCTCAACATTTCTCATGCTTTCTATCTATCTATTGACCTTTGGAGCCTTAGCCGGCCCCTAGGGAATTGACCCAGATACTCTGTCTCTTATCTAAATTGTTATTCTCATGCTTTATTCCTACATAATTTCTATAGCTAACCAAAGCAATTAATTATAATTAGGATCGTTGTATCATGTGCCTCTCACACAAACACTGGATCTCCTACAACTTGCAATCAATGTTAACTTAAGATATGGCATTATCTCAAGCATCTTCTAATGTCGGGAACTATTTCCAAAATTCAGAAAATGAAAATAAAGTTATGTGAATGTCACTCTGTGTTCTGCAAAACTATCCAGAGACAAAAAGGCACACATTTTTCTCCAATAAGGAAGGGGACAATTTAAAAAATAGAAAAAAACAGTATGGCTAAAGCTTTACATAATAAGTTGACGACACAAATCAGAACGACGTTTCGGCTCAAGAGGCCTTCAGCAGGAACAAAAATACCAAACACATACAGATTGGCAATATGGAAACATCTGAAGGCCAAATATTCATCTAAATATAAAAAAAACTGAAATATAGAAGGTTGACAGTTCATTTCATAGATGAAAACGTTTAGTATCATCACTTGTGTTTATTCTATTTGCAGAAATTTCTTATACAGCATCTACAATATAAACATTCCTTACCAAAACTATGAGAGAATGGATTCTGTAACCAAGTTGGGTGTTTCATGAGAGACAGCAGGGCAAATATGATCGCGGCTTTAGTATGCAGTACCTTTGATCACTTTCCATGCCCGGGTCGTACTTGTCAATTAATCATCCAAGATGGTTTATTGAATAGGAGAAATATTAAGGAAATAGTGTCAGCTTGCTGAAGCTATTGAGTTATTGAGTTATTAAGTTATTAAATTATTGAGTTGTTGAGTTATTAAGTTATAGAGTTATTGAGTTATTAAGTTATTGAGTTCTACAGTTATTGATTTATTAAGTTATTGAGTTATATAGTTATTGAGTTATTTGGGGGGGGGGGGGGTCATCATCATTGCACTCCGAACATGTCCATAGGTGCTCAGATCCCTTCCTCAGCAATTCTCGCAGTGTCCAGCGACTGACGACTCCAGTTCTGTGTTGGTTGATAAGTTATCTTACAGGCCCACTACGTTTCTCGTTTCTGGCTGTGTCCATCTTAACACCCATCTCTTTCATTCGAAGGAGTGACGTGGACTCATGGTTGTTGAAGTCCTGTGTTCTTCCCATTTCCTGGAGGGCATTGATGATGTCCGCCCATCTCCATTGGTTGATCGTCCTCAACAATAGCACAGCTAGCCAACCTGTCCGCTCTTTCATTTCCCCGTACTCCGCCATGTCCATGGACGTAGACAAATGTGACCTTACGTATTTTTGACTTCTGCAGTGACTCTACCCATTGCATACGTACAGAGCCCACTTCCACTTTTCTTATCATGCTCATCGAATTACTCAGTATACAGGCGTGGGTGTAGTCGTGTGATTTTAACCAGTTGAATGCCCTGGTCACTCCCATCACCTCCATCGGCATGCTACTTGTGGTCATAACCTATGCATCACTGTCTTCCATGACTATTCTGCCTGCCGAACGTATTGTTGGACATTTCAAACTCGCTTGTAAAGCCATGAAAGCCTTACGGGGGCGCCAAGCTAAGCTTAACCCAATCGTCTGATACAAGAAGATCCGACAAGACGAACCGACAAGAGGGACAGACAAGACGAACCGACATGTCGTACCGACAAGAGGGACAGACAAGACGAACCGACAAGTCGTACCGACAAGAGGGACAGACAAGACGAACAGTTAAGTCGTACCGACAAGAGGGACAGACGCGACGAACCGACAAGTCGTACCGACAAGAGGGACAGACAAGACGAACCGACAAGTCGTACCGACAAGAGGGACAGACAAGAACGAACTGTTAAGTCGTACAGACAAGACGAACTGTTAAGTCGTACAGACAAGACGAACTGAAAAGTTGGAATTCTCAGATTTACACGTTCCTTCCTCTCTTGAAACAAAAGCATGCTCTTTTGTTATCTATCTATTGACATTTAGAGCCGTGGCCAGCCCATATGGCATAGACTTAGTTACTCTTTCTCTTTTTCTAAATTTTCTTTCTTGCAGTCTCAATTCTTGCAAAAATCATTTAGCACCTTCATTATGAAGCATACGAGAACACCAGACCCAAGGGCCGATCACGAAAACAATGGACTGACGGAATATTAGAAACACTAGAAAACATAACAGCAGCATAGACGAATGATATCTCTCCTCGACGCCGAAAGGCAAATGAGGAAGGAAAGAAGAAGAGGAGGAAGAACAACAACAACACATTTACTATTCTACAAAATTTCAAATCAGTTCTAGGTTACGGAAAGGGTTTTCAAAATGACTAACTTGCATCTCTAAAAGGCCGATATCAGGATCTTGAAACCGACAAATGATTTGCTCTTGCTACTCAACTGGGCCCTAGATTGAAAGGAAAGTGTACTTTGAGCACAGTAAACCCTGAAGAAGTTAAAACAAAAATGGACATTGAACATTCTGACATTAGTATTTTACAAGCAAATGGCAATGATCTGCAGTTATCTGAACAAAGTCAAAGAAGTAGCACTCAAAAATCACAAACTGAACAACAAAGATTCATAGCTTGTGGAATTACTGTTGAAGACACCATCTACCAACAAGGGTTACAGGTTATCTCCAGATAAAGAAATAAATGCTGACTTAACAGAAACACTGCTTCCATCATCTGTGGACATCTTCAAATACTAATAGAACAACAACAGATATAACAAATTGAGAACACCTCTTTTCTCTCTCTCTCTCTCTCTCTCTCTCTCTCTCTCTTTTCTCTCTCTCTCTCTCTCTCTCTCTGCGTTCAGGACTCAATCAGAGTAGGATTCCAGACTCTCACATGAAGTCAGCTGTCAGGTTAAGTGTGTTGATCGCCCCCACAGACAGAACATCACAATTAGAGTCTGCCAGATCCACTCTGATTGAATACCCATTAAAACGTTGCACTGTGTTCTGCGCCAGTGGCCCAGTGCATCCGATTTCAGCCAGCATTTTATTCAGGTTAGCTTTCTTTAGCCTTTGATTGTCCCCAATCTTCCTGCAAGGCAGAAGATGATCTTTTCTGTAGGGGGATTCTCCCCTTAGATGGTCGGCCCTCCCAGGTTTACGAGCACCATCTGCCCGAGTCACCTCTTTTAAAAGTTCTTAACCACGCCCACCATCAATATAAATGCCAGAAGGACTATTCAGCACATTAAGTGTTATAGCTGATCAAATACGAAGTAGACTAGACCCACAGTTCGAACGAATGTTATTGTTTCTAAATAACAATCTCCTTTAAAGGTTTCTCATTTTTTCTTTCCATTTGCCTCCAAGAGTTCGATGTTTAGATAGGAAGAAATATGTGTTTTCGGTTTTTTCTTAATTTTCTGGAAAGAATTTAGAGTTTCGTGTTTAATGTACGTTTATAATACTACACATGTCTATATTATAACTAATGTCTTCATGTCTATATCATATAACTAATGTCTACATGTCTATATTATAACTAATATCTTAATGTCTCTATTACATAATTAATGTCTACATGTCTCTATTACATAACTAGTGTCAACATGTCTCTATTATATAACTAATGTCTACATGTCTCTATTATATAACTAATGCCTACATGTCTCTATTACACAACTAGTGTTTACATGTCTCTATTATATAACTAATGTCTACATGTCTATATATTACATAACTGATATCTACATGTCTCTATTATATAACTAATATCTACATGTCTATATTATATAACTAATACCTACATGTCTCTATTATATAACTAATATCTACATGTCTCTATTATATAACTAATGCCTACATGTCTCTATTATATAACTAATGCCTACATGTCTCTATTATATAACTAATGTCTACATGACTCTATTATATAACTTATGTCTACATGACTATTGCATAACTAATGCCTACATGTCTCTATTATATAACTAATATCTACATGTCTAAATTATATAACTAATATCTACATGTCTATATTATATAACTAATACCTACATGTCTCTATTATATAACTAATATCTACATGTCTCTATTATATAACTAATATCTACATGTCTCTATTATATAACTAATAGATACATGTCTCTATTATATAACTAATATCTACATGTCTATATTATATAACTAATACCTACATGTCTCTATTATATAACTAATATCTACATGTCTCTATTATATAACTAATATCGACATATCTCTATAATATAACTAATATCTACATATCTCTATTATATAACTAATGCCTACATGTCTGTATTATATAATTTAAGCCTACATGTCTCTATTATATAACTAATGCCTACATGTCTGTATTATATAACTTATGCCTACATGTCTCTATTATATAACTAATGCCTACATGTCTCTATTATATAACTAATGCCTACATGGCTGTATTATATAACTAACTCCTATATGTATCTATTATATAACTAATGCCTACATGTTTTTATTATTTAGCTAATGTCTACAAGTCTCTATTATATTAATAATTCCTATATGTTTCTATTATATAACTAAAGCATACTTGTCTCTATTATATAACTAATGTCTACATGTCTCTATTATATAACTAATTCATGTATGTGTATATTATATAACAAATGTCTACAGGCCTCTATTATATAACTAATGTCTGCATGACTCTATTATATAACTAATGTCTACAGGTCTCTATTATATAACTAATGCCTACATGTCTCTATTATATAACTAATGCCTACATGTCTATATTATATAAGTAATGCCTACATGTCTCTATTATATAACTAATGTCTGCATGACTCTATTATATAACTAATGCCTACATGTCTCTATTATATAACTAATGTCTGCATGACTCTATTATATAATTAATGCCTACATGTCTCTATTATATAACTAAATTCTACATGACTCTATTATATAACTTATGTCTACATGACTATTATATAACTAATGCCTACATGTCTCTATTATATAACTAATGCCTATATGTCTCTATTATATAACTAATGCCTACATGTCTCTATTATATAACTAATGGCTACATATCTCTATTATATAACGAATGTCTGCTTGACTCTATTATATAACTAATGTCTGCATGACTCAATTATATAACTAATGCCCACATGTCTCTATTATATAACTAATTTCTACATGACTCTATTATATAACTTATGTCTACATGACTATTATATAACTAATGCCTACATGTCTCTATTACATAACTAATGCCAACATGTCTTTATTATATAACTAATGTCTGCATCACTCTATTATATAACTAATGCCTACATGTCTCTATTATATAACGTATGTCTGCATGACTCTATTATATAACTAATGCCTACATGTCTCTATTATATAACTAATGGCTACATATCTCTATTATATAACTAATGCCTACATGTATCTATTATATAACTAATGCCTACATGTCTCTATTATATAACTAATGCCTATATGTCTCTATTATATAACTAATGCCTACATGTCTCTATTATATAACTAATGGCTACATATCTCTATTATATAACTAATGGCTACATATCTCTATTATATAACTAATGCCTACATGTATCTATTATATAACTAATGCCTACATGTCTCTATTATATAACTAATGCCTACATGTCTCTATTATATAACTAATGGCTACATGTCTCTATTATATAACTAATGCCTACATATCTCTATTATATAACTAATGCCTACATGTCTCTATTATATAACTAATGCCTACATGTCTCTATTATATAACTAATGGCTACATGTCTCTATTATTTAACTAATGGCTACATGTCTCTATTATATAACTAATGCCTACATGTCTATATACTATATAAGTGTTTAATCAGCCCGCCACACCCCACCCTTTGCACTTGCTTTGATTGTACAAACCTTTGGACTTTTGTTATTTTTTTTTTAAATGCCGAAAACATGAAATGTTACTCATTATTTTTTTGTCCAATTATTTCGAGGAAATATAAATGAACACCAAGACTCTATATTTTTAATTACCTACTGCATTTAGAAAAATCTAGATTCCGTTTGTATCTTATTAATTAAACGTGTCTATATTATTTGATAACGGTATTTTTAATTTTTAATTTATTTTTTTTTAAATTAACAAAATTTTATTTTTATTTTAAATTTTTTTAATTCAAATATTTTTTCCTTTTCCGTATTATGAATTCTTACAGGAAGAATGTGAGAGATTCGAGATTCGAGATTAGGAAGATTCAAGATAAGCTAGAGTCTCGTATTATTCTGATTGCAGGAAATGATGGTTTCATCCCACCTCCAGATAAAACAAATATATTTTGTGAGTTTCGGGGGTAAGGCCCCGGTTTCACTGTAAACGAATTAAAATCTATAATTGTTCAACCGCCCGTGCCAGTGGAATCATCCGAATTAAAACTCATCTCCCAAACAAGGAAATATTTTATTTTGTAAATTATATTCTATTTTAACGGCACCTTTCTGTAGTGTTCTTGATTTGGTCTTAAAAGAAAGAAAAAGATTTTAGCCGGGAAGACAGCTTATTTTATCTTCTTCTTCAAAACAAAATATATCATCATCATCATCATCATCAAGCCTGCTGGGGTAGGTGATCATGTCTCTCCACAACTTTCGATCTCGACAGTTATTTATCATTTTCAGTTGTTAACATTTAGCCAAGCCCTTCACTTAAGCTGTCTGGTATCTTTTATCTTTGCTTCCCTCTATCTCTTCGTCCCTCAACCTTCCCAGTTGTCACAATATGTTCTAGCTGTTCCCTTCTCATTACATGGCCAAAAAGTGCTGATGGTTTCTTCCTAATATTAGGAAGATCTCTCTATATGCTTTGGCTTCTCTCAGAATGTTTTCATTACTCTTCTTAACTGTCTATGATATTCTTAACATTCTTCTTTAATAGCACATTTCTACAGCCTCCAGTGATTTTCTTGTCTTTTTTCATATATATATCACCACCGGGTCCGCAACTTTCGATCTCGACAGTTATTTATCATTTCAGTTGTTGACCTTCAGTCAAGCCATTCTCTGAAGCTGTCGAGTATCTTTTCTCTTTGCTTCCCTCTTTCTCTTCGTCTCTCAATTTTTCCAGTTGTTACAATATATTCCAGTTCTTCTCTTCTCATTACATGGCCCAAAAGTGATGATTGTTTCTTCCTAATATTGGAAAGACCTCTCTATATGCTTTGGCCTCTTTCAGAACGTTTTCATTACTCTTCTTAACTGCCCATGGTATTCTCAGCATCCTTATTAAAAAGCACAATCCTACAGACTCCAGTGATTTTCTTGTCTGTTTTCCTTTAGGAGCTGTACATATATATATATATAAAATGGTGATAGAATCTAAGAAATAGAATTGGGTATGTTTGTTATAATAAAGAAGAAATAGAAGAATTAGTATGTTGCAAGAAGGTTACTATATAGAATTAGAATTGTGTCTGTCGACTGTAGAAAAAGATGTAATTTTGTTAGAGCGGTGTAAGACATAACGTTTTGTAATTTCCATAATGTATGATTATTAGTAACATAATTATTAGTAACATAATTATTAGTAACATAATTATTAGTAACATAATTGCGCAAGCGAGATTGTAAAAAAACTATAATTGTGTAACTTTTTAATGTTTTGCGAGCTAAAAAATGTACAGCTCCTTAGGGTTTCCCCTTCATTTATAAGATCTTTTTACTACAAAAATTACCTAGTTAATAATAAAATTAGACTCCCTAATGTTAATTTTATAATTTTCTTCGTGATTTTTTTTTTCCCGACTAAGATCTTTATTTTTTCTTTCTTTTAAGATCAAACCAAGAACAATGCAGAAAGGTTCTGTTAAAATAGAATTTAATTTACAAAATAACTAAATTGCTGAAGTAAATCGAAAAAGACCTCAACGAAATTCGGACAGATAATTGTGAATTATATGACAAAATTGTGATACGTTTTATTTTTTTGTTTGTTTTTATTTATACCCCAAAACAAATTGTTTGAGGAAAACTGAGAAATATACAGACAGGATTCGATAATCTTTATATATCTACACATCGTTAAGAATAAAATATATCTAGAAAAACAGGCCAGACAGCAGATATCGTATGTTTACGTTGTCTCTAACGAGCCTTTGTTTACGTTTCCTATCTCTCTTGGGAGCTTATTTTCTTTCGTGTTCGCCTCGTTTCAGACTGACTACTGGCAGCATCACGAGATGCAAGCAGAATTAATGTCTGCGCTGTCGGTTCTTGTAATGTTGTTGGTTTGTGCAACGTTGACGATTTCGGAATTTGTTTTTTCTTATTGCTAGGGTTTTGGGAATTTTTCTGATGCTTTATGTATGTGTGTGTGCGCGCGCACGTGTGAGTGTATATGTGTGCGCGTTTGTGTGTGAGTGTTTGTGTGAGGTGTGTGCGCGCGCGTGTGTGTGTGTGTGAATACAATAAGTAAAATACGTAAATTCTCTATCATCATCAAGTACCGAGCCTGCTGGCGTAGGTGCTCATGTCTCTCCACAACTTTCGATCACAACAGTTATTTATCATTTCTGTTGTTGATCTTCTGCCAAGCCATTCTCTTAAGCGGTCTGGTATGATTTCTCTTTGCTTTCCTCTATCTCTTCGTCCCTCAATTTTCCCAATTGTTACAATATATTCCAGCTGTTCCTTCATTACATGACCAACAAATTATGATTGTTTCTTCCTAATATTTCAAATTAGCTCTCTTTTTGTTTTGACCTCTCTCAGAACATCTTCATTACTCTTCTTAGCCATCCATGGTATTCTCAACATTCTTCTGTAAAACCACATTTCTACAGACTCCTGTGATTTTCTTGTCTGTTGTCCTATTGCCCATGATTCACATCCATATGTTAAGACTGGCTCCACATAACATTTAAGAACACTGTTTCTTGTTTCTATTGTCAAACATGGATTGCATAGTATCTTCCTCATTTTTTGGAAAGCTGCTTTTGCCTGGGTCATTCTGCATCTCACCTCTGTTCTCTATGTCAAAAGGAAAATGACATTTTCTGTAACTTAGTGGAGGTTGTGATGTCACGTCGGGAAGGTGAACAAGAAAAGAAGTTAATAGTTCTCTTTTGAAAGCCAAATAACCGTACTAAGATCTGCTAAAACTCACTCTAACTATATATATATATATATATCTCTCTTCTCTCTCTCTCTCTCTCTCTCTCTCTCTCTCTCTCTCTCTTTGTTCTCTCGCATTGTCGAAATCTCTTTTCTTTTTCTCTCTCCTTCTCTTTTTTTATTATCTCTCTCTTCTCTTTCTATCTCTCTCTGTTCTCATTCTTTTCACACTTTCTTCTTTCTCTCTCGTATCTCTCTTCTCTCTCTTTACCGCCGTCTTTTCTATCTTTATTTTTATTTTTATTTTCTCTCTCTCTTTTTGTCATCTTTCTCTTCTTTCTCTTTTTCCCTCTTCTCTCTCTCTCTCTCTCTCTCTCTCTCTCTCTCTTTGTCCTCTCTCTCTCTCTCTTTTTGTCCCTCTCTCTCTCTTTGTCCTCTCTCTCTCTCTCTCTCTTTGTCCTCTCTCTCTCTCTGTTTGTCGTCTTTCTCTTCTCTCTTTATCTCTCTCGTTGTCCTCTCCCCTTTCTCTCTCTCCTTTCTCTCTCTCTTTCTTTGTTCTCTCTGTCTCTCTCTCTATGTCTCTTTTCTCTCTCTCTCCTCTTCTGCCTCTTACTTTTTTCTCTTTTTATTTCTCTTTCTCACTCTCTCTCTATATATATATCTATATCTCTTTTTTTCTCTTTCTGCTTCTCGTTCTCTATGTTCTGTCTCTCTCTCTCTCTCTCTCTCTCTCTCTCGTTCTCTCCAGTCTTTCATTACTATTAGTAGAGACATTTCGTTCACGTTCCCTCTTTTCTTTATTAGCCACTCGCGGACAGTTCTTTTTTCTCATTCCAATCGGTATTATTACAACCTTCGTATTGGATCCGTTACTATCACTCTAGTTAATACACACTGCTTTTGTATATAACAAAACACATAGCAAAAATAAAGAGGAAATTTTTAAAATACTGACAATACACGAGTGTAATGCAAAAGATTGCTTTTGTGCATGAAAAAAATCATTGAATACATTTCATCATCATCATCTAGTGCCTTCTCCGCAACGAAGGTTGGCTACCATGGAGCGCCATTCTGCTCTGTCTCTTGCTTTTGATGCTGCAGGTTGTCATACGCTGATTTGTCCATCTTTTGATGTTACTCGTCCATGTTAATCTTGGTCTGCCTATGCCTCTTTTACCCTGTATTTTCCCCTCCAGGATTACTTTTAGTAGGCTGTTGTGTCTTTTAACATGGCCCAAAAATCGAATTTGTCTTGTTTGAATCGTGTTTAGTAGTTCTCTTTTCATTTTTAGTTGTTTTAAGACTTCATCGTTTGTTTTCTTTTCCTTCCATCCAATTCTACCTATTCTTCTATATATCCACATTTCAAAGGCTTCAATTCTATGTTCTGTTTTCTTGTCCAATGTCCATGTTTCTGCACCATATAGGAATATTGAGAATATGTAACATTTTGCTATTCTTAGTTTTAGCCCTGGTGTTATTTGTTTTGATGTTAGTATTTTCTTCATGACATTAAAATTACTTTTTCCCATTCCTATTCTTTTGTTTATTTCAGTTGTACATTTTCCATCACTGGTTATAGTATGTCCAAGGTAGTTGTAGTTCTGAACTGTCTCCAGGTCTATTCCTTCTATTTTGATATCCACTTGTGGGTTTTGACTATCTTCTTTGTTTATGATCATAGTTTTAGTCTTTTTGATATTCATATCTAGTCCATATTTTTTGCTTGCCATGTTTATTTCATTAAGTAATTGTAGATCTTTAGGATTTTCTGCTAGTAGTACAGTATCATCAGCATATCTTAGGTTATTGATTATCTTTCCATTAATTTGTAGGCCTGCTATCTCTATGATGTTTTTAAAAAATTTGCTCAGTGTAAAGATTGAACAAGTTTTGTGATAGGATGTATCCCTGTCTTACTCCTCTTTTTATATCAATGGGTGTAGAGTTCTCTTTGTTATATTTTATTATGGCTGTTTGCTCCCAGTATAGATTACATATTAGTCGTATGTTCATGTGATCTAGATGTATCTCTTTTAGGCATTCTATAAGTTGTTTGTGGTGTACTCTATCAAAAGCTTTGGTGTAGTCTATGAAGCAGGCATATATTGGTTTGTTTACTTCTGTGTATTTTTTTATTAGTTTTCTCATGCAGAATATGACTTCTTTTGTCCCGCTATTTTTCCTAAATCCAAATTGCTACTCATCTAATTCAGTATTGATTTTATTCTGAATCCTTCCTTGTATAACTTTTAGCAAGATTTTTGTAACATGGCTCATTAGGCTTATTGTTCTAAAGTCACTGCATTCAACTGCACCATTCATTTTAGGCAATGTAATGAAAGTTGATGTTTTTAGTTCATTTGGTATACATCCTGTGTGGTATATGTCGTTGCATATGTCTGCAATCACTTCAATCCCAAAATCTTCTAGTGACTGTATCACCTCTATCTGTATGCTGTCAGGTCCTGCTGCCTTTCCCTTTTTCATTGTTTTTATAGCTTTTTCCACCTCATATTTTAAGATTTCATAGCCTGATGTACATTTTATAACTGTTTTCTTGTCCCTTTGATCCTGAAATAGTTCTGTTATATATTCCTGCCATCTATCTATAATATCTTTATTGTCTGTTAGCATTTTTCCTTGTCTGCAATGCATCCACCTTCTGTGGCTTTTTAAAATTTTTATTAGTCATTCTCTTTATTTCTGTGTGCATTCCTCTTAAGTCTTGTTTGCTTTCTATAGTTTCTATTTCTATACATGTTTGGCTGAGCCAGTCTTCTTTTTTTCCTTTTTGCACATTTTGCGTATCTCATTATCTATTTTAATGTATTGGGCAGTGTTCTTCGCTTGTCTCCTTTCTTCCATTTTTTCTAAGATTGTGTTAGTTGTCCATTTTTGTGGGTTCTTTTCTCTTTTGGGTAAGGTGTCGCAGGTTTCTTGTATGCTTTTCTTTATGCATTGCCATTTGGTTGTTACTTTTTCATCATTTTTTCAGATTTTCTCTTCTGTATTGTTCAATTCCTTTTTCTAGCAGCTTCTGGTATGTGTTCTTTACTTGTATTGTTTAGGTATCTTTAATATCTTTTTGATTTAAAGCTGTTATATCTCGTGGATTTGTTGATGAATTAGACTTTTGCTTGTTTCTCTTTAGTTTGATTTTCATTTTAATCATTACAGGATTCGATCTGAATTGCTATCTGCTCCTCGATAGGTTTTGGGTTTCTTTATGCTTTTACGGAACCTTTCTTTCATCATTATGTAATCTATTTGATTCCTCTTCTTATCTCCAGGGCTTTTCCATGTGTATAGTTTCCTTTTCTCTTGCTCAAAGAAGGTGTTACATATTATCAGTCTGTTTTCTTCACAGAATTGTATGACTCTTTCTCCTCTGTCATTTCTTTTTCCTAAATCATGATTTCCTATAATGGTCTTATATCTACCTTTTCCTACTTTAGCGTTCGTGTCACCCATTACAATCAAGATGGCTGAAGATTTCACTTGCTTCATAACTTTATTTAGGTCTTCATAGTATGCCTCTATTTGTTCATCTGTGTAGTCTTCGGTAGGTGCATATGTCTGTATTATTGCTATGTCGAATGGAGCCGCATTAGCTCAGTGGTTAGTGAACTGGACTACAAAGGACAAGGGGTAGGGTTCGATCCCAACCAACGGCTTCCGGGTTCATCCAGCCTTTAATGGGTACCCGATTTTTTTTTCTGGGAAAGTGAAGCGGCACGGGCGTAATACCGACCACATTACCCCAAAAATCATGTACCGAAGGTCTGTAAAATTTATGGTCACTAACACCATATTCCCTATACGCCACTTGGCATGACGAGGGTAATTTACTTTTTTTTTTAATTGCTATATCGAATGGTTTTGCTTTCAACTTGAGTAGTATAATTCCATCACTTATGTCCAGTAAGTAAAGTACCCCCGTCACGCCAAGTGGCGTATAGGGAAATATGGTGTTAGTGACCCTATATTTTACAGACCTTGAGCACATGATTTTTGGGGTAATGTGGTCAGTATTACGCCCGTGCTGCTTTACTTTCCCAGAAAAAAATCCGGTACCCATTTAAGGCTGGGTGAACCCGGAAGCCGTCGGTTGGGATCGAACCCTACCCCTTGTCCGTGGTAGTCCAGTTCACTAACCACTGAGCTATCGCGGCTCCCTACTGTATTTCCAGTGGTTACTTATATATTTGTGTAGCTCTCTTTTTTATCATTATTCCTACCCCTCTTTGATGTTCTGTTGTATTTCCTGAGTATATAAATGTATATTTTTCGTCCTCTATGTACCCACATTCTTTCCATCTTGTCTCTGATATGCCTAAAATATCTATATTTATTCTTTCGGCTTCTTAAATCAGATTTTCCAATTTCCCTTCTTGATAATAGAGTCCTAACATTCCAAGTACTTATTTTAAGATCTTTCCTCCGACATAAGTTCGAATTTCTCCGACTCTCCATGGCTTCCTCTGGACTAGTACGTGATGAGGCTCCAATCTCTTTCACGGTGGTCTGCCATATTCGCCTTTCGTGTTCTGAATATGCCTCATGTGTACCACACACATTGCTGTTTTCGCTTTCTGGGCCGTTGATCATTTTTGATTCATCCACCCCATCAACCGTCACAGACTTTTCACATACGGGTTGAACATACCCGGTTTGCCGGCAACATTTTTGTCGAACCATATGCTTGCCTACCGAACCGCGAACACACGACACAAAGAAGAATAAATCATATTCCACTTAAATATGGGTAATCACAGTTCTTCCACACGTTAGAAGTAAAACATACACCAAACGGGGAATAGCAACACATAATTTCACAACTAGACTGTCGCGTAAATCATTTAAATATATATTCGGCAATTGGCGAATTATAAAAAAACGACTACACGCAGCCGCCATGACACCGGAAAAACATAGACAGTGAATACATTTACAGAAGACATTTCTATTCACTGCGTCTGCGCATGAGCAGTTCAAACGTAGAAGCATCGTTCGAACGCCGAATCAAAATTCTTGTGAAAATAATGTTCAGACTCTGGAATGTTCGTTGTTTGGGTCGCTAGAATCACGAGGATCCACTTTACTGAATTTGTGTAGTGTTTTTTTGTTTTTGTTTTTTGCTTGTTTTTTTTTAAAATAAAGCTACTGGGAACTTTTGTAATCTATCAAACTTCTTTCATGCATCTACATTTTTTTGCAAAGTAAAAGTTTAAAATTTCTCTCAGATTTTTTTTTTCAAATAACAACATAATTTTCTGCCATAAAGCTGAAGGTCTGTCTCAGGTTTGCCTCCTAAAAGTGAAGGTCGGTCTCAGATTCGTCTCCTAAAGTTGAAAGTTTAAATCAGATTAAGTCTCCTAAAGTTGAAAGTCTAAATCAGATTAAGTCTCCTAAAGTTGAAAGTCTAAATCAGATTCATCTCCTAAAGTTGAAAGTTTAAATCAAATTCATCTCCTAAAGTTGAAAGTTTAAATCAAATTTATCTCCTAAAGTTGAAAATTTAAATCAGATTCATTTCCTAAAGTTGAAAGTCTAAATCAGATTCATCTCCTAAAGTTGAAAGTCTATATCAGATTCATCTCCTAAAGTTGAAAGTTTAAATCAGATTCATCTCCTAAAGTTGAAAGTTTAAATCAGATTCAGCTCCTAAAGTTGAAAGTCTAAATCAGATTCATCTCCTAAAGTTGAAAGTTTAAATCAGATTCATCTCCTATAGTTGAAAGTCTATATCAGATTCATCTCCTAAAGTTGAAAGTTTAAATCAGATTCATCTCCTAAAGTTGAAAGTTTAAATCAGATTCAGCTCCTAAAGTTGAAAGTTTAAATCAGATTCATCTTCTAAAATTGAAAGTTTAAATCAGATTCATCTCCTAAAGTTGAAAGTTTAAATCAGATTCATCTCCTAAAATTGAAAGTTTAAATCAGATTCATCTCCTATAGTTGAAAGTTTAAATCAGATTCATCTCCTAAAATTGAAAGTTTAAATCAGATTCATCTCCTAAAGTTGAAAGTTTAAATCACATTCAGCTCCTAACGTTGAAAGTCTAAATCAGATTCATCTCCTAAAGTTGAAAGTTTAAATCAGATTCATCTCCTAAAATCGAAAGTTTAAATCAGATTCATCTCCTAAAGTTGAAAGTTTAAATCAGATTCATCTCCTAAAGTTGAAAGTTTAAATCAGATTCATCTCCTATAGTTGAAAGTTTAAATCAGATTCATCTCCTAAAATTGAAAGTTTAAATCAGATTCATCTCCTAAAGTTGAAAGTTTAAATCACATTCAGCTCCTAACGTTGAAAGTCTAAATCAGATTCATCTCCTAAAGTTGAAAGTTTAAATCAGATTCATCTCCTAAAATTGAAAGTTTAAATCAGATTCATCTCCTAAAGTTGAAAGTTTAAATCAGATTCATCTCCTAAAGTTGAAAGTTTAAATCAGATTCATCTCCTATAGTTGAAAGTTTAAATCAGATTCATCTCCTAAAGTTGAATGTCTAAATCAGATTCATCTCCTAAAGTTGAAAGTCTAAATCAGATTCATCTCCTAAAGTTGAAAGTCTGGATTATGGAGAGCCGGTGATGATAAACGCACAGTCTTGTTCGTGACCAGGCTGGTCTAAATATCTAAATGAGTAGCAATAGCTGATGGCTTAAGAAAGTCTGGGTTATGTTTTCAAAAGAAAACAACTTCAATTACTCTATAAAAGGTGTAATTATTATCATTAAACGACACAACATACCTACACCTCCTTAAAGTCTTCTTCTTCTAAGCCTACCCCTGTTAAGTGGGCGTATGTATGTTGTGTCACTAGTTTGCGAAATCTGCACCTTTAGACCCGACGTATCCGTCTTTGGGATGTGTAAATTGCTTAACAAATTTTGCCTGGGTGGCCTTCTCTTGACTTTTAACTGCCACGAGTTCATTAACGTGTGCGAGTGCACACGGGGAACTCCTGTTTTCCACTTCATTATCTTAGAGGACTAGACATCGGATCTCACAACCCAGAGAGGACTAGACATCGAATCTCACTACTCAGAGAGGACTAGACATCGGATCTCACTACCCAGAGAGGACTAGACATCGGACCTCACTACCCAGAGAGGATTAGACATCAGACCTCACTTCCCAGCGAGCAGGAGAGGGTAAGCCACGAAGTAAGCAAAAATTTAATTTTGAAAAATACCACCAGTTATACCTGGATTCGAACCCGGAACCTTTCTTTCCAAAAGCCGACGGTCTTGCCTCTAGACCACCCAGCTACTCACTTTACGACAGAACTCACACGACTGACTCTACATAAAATAATTCCAATGCTTCTCTCTTAAAGTTGACAGTCATGGAGGGCTGAGTTCACTCTTAGCTTAATGTCCGCTTGTTTGTTTTCTTGCACATGCGTGCTTCTACATGCCCAACATTCCATTTGCTTACTGCATAAGTAATAGTTTGGTCTGCAGTAGCCCTTACTCAATCACAAGATCATTATTTATTCTTCTTCTTCTCCTTTCCTTCCTCATCTGCCTTTCAGCGTCGAGGGGAGTAATATTGTGGTCTTTTGCTCTTCTGTTCGCCTCTGCTGCTGTTATGTTTCCTAGTGCTTCTAATATTCCATCGATCCATCTTTTTCGTGGTCGACCCTTGGGTCTGGTGTTCTCACAACGTTTGTTGAAGGCTCGTTGTGTTGTGTTTTGATCTTCTTTCTGCCTTGTCACGTGGCCAAACCATTTTATCTGTTGTTTCCTTATATATTCTATGGCGGGGGCTATTCCTAGCTTTTTTCTCAGTTCTTCATTTCTGATCTTATCTCTCAGACTGTTTCCTGTCATTCGTCTAACACATTTTATTTTTGTAGAGGTTATTTTTCTTATTGTTCTTGCATCTAGGGTCATTATTTAGTCAGGTTTTGTTATCCAGTAGTTGTATAACATTTCGGGGTTTTCCCTTTTAGTTATGCTTTTTATTAAAATACTAAGCCTATTAATTTCCTGAGGAAAAAATAACAAGAAAATAATAAAACAAGCAAATAATTAGGAAGAAGCAGGGAAAAGAGAAAGAGACCAACCACTGATTGGAAAGCAAGGATACCATGCATCGATTACCTGCCTTAATGAGATTGAGAAGCTCGCCCAGAACAGGAACTTATGACGAGGAACCTTGCAAGTTCTGTGCGATGTTTGATGGACGAGAATGATGCTGCTGCCTTTATCTTCGATATGAATTTTGCCACTTTCATCTTTTCTCAATCGTCGCTCACTCTTTCTCTCTTTTCTGTAATACTTTGCTGAAGGTATTAATCACTAATTCCGCGTTTTTACCGGAATATTTATTTTTTTTAAATACAGATTTGAATATTTCTGGATGAAAGATCTCTAACCGTTTTTTTTATCATTGAGACAGCTTGTGGGAGCATTTGTATCTCAGCTTAAATGAGCACAGCTCTCGATATCAGAGCGTTCCTTTGTCGTACAAGGACATAAAATATCAATCACCCCAGTTGAGGTGTAGTGTTTATATGAAGCTTTGTAAAGTTGTGATTGTATACGTTTTTAATATATTATTGTTTTCATATATTTATAATTTAATATATTTATATATTTTTTTCTATCAAAACGACTATAAAATATACTTACATAAAAGTAGCATCTTTTCTTTTCTTTTTTTAAAAATATCTTTTTCTTCATCTTCACTTCCCCATTAACCTTTCAGCGTCGAGGAGAGACATAGTTAGCAGTTGTTTGGTCTTCTGTTGGCCTGTCCTAATTTTAAGTTTTCCAATGTTTCTAGTTTTCCATCACCCCATGGTCGAATTTTGAATTTAATTTTCTCAAAGCGTTTGTTGAAGGCTTTTTTTCCGGTATTTTTAATCTTTCTGCTTTATCACATGCGCAAACAATTGTGTCTGTTGTCTATTTAGGTATTTAATGGCGGGAACTGTTCCTCGCTTTTTTCTTAGTCCCTTACTTCTGATCTTATCTCTCAGGCTGCTTCCTTGTCATTCGTATAACAAATTTCATTTCGGTTGTGATCATTTTAATTTTCTTGAGTCTAGAGTGCAAGCCTTGTTATGTATGTCACTGTTTTTGTTCCTAATGCCGAGGTCTGACGCTGGTAGCACAAAGCGTTGAATGAATATTGTGTATATAGAGATTGTGTATATACAGATTGCGTATATGAAGATTGTGTATATAAAGATTGCATACATGAAGATTGTGTATATAAAGATTGCGTATATGAAGATTGTGTATATAAAGATTGCATATATGAAGATTGTGTATATAAAGATTTCGTATATGAAGATTGTGTATATAAAGTTTGCATACATGAAGATTGTGTATATAAAGATTGCTTATATGAAGATTATGTATATAAAGATTGCATATATGAAGATTGTGTATATAAAGATTGCATATATGAAGATTGTGTATATAAAGATTGCATATATGAAGATTGTGTATATAAAGACTGCGTATATGAAGATTGTGTATATAAAGATTGCGTATATGAAGATTGTGTATATAAAGATTGCATATATGAAGATTGTGTATATAAAGACTGCATATATGAAGATTGTGTATATAAAGATTGCATATATGAAGATTGTGTATATAAAGACTGCATATATGAAGATTGTGTATATAAAGATTGCATATATGAAGATTGTGTATATAAAGACTGCGTATATGAAGATTGTGTATATAAAGACTGCGTATATGAAGATTGTGTATATAAAGACTGCATATATGAAGATTGTGTATATAAAGACTGCATATATGAAGATTATGTATATAAAGATTGCATATATGAAGATTGTGTATATAAAGACTGCGTATATGAAGATTGTGTATATAAAGACTGCATATATGAAGATTGTGTATATAAAGACTGCGTATATGAAGATTGTGTATATAAAGACTGCGTATATGAAGATTGTGTATATAAAGACTGCGTATATGAAGATTGTGTATATAAAGACTGCGTATATGAAGATTGTGTATATAAAGACTGCGTATATGAAGATTGTGTATATAAAGATTGCATATATGAAGATTGTGTATATAAAGACTGCGTATATGAAGATTGTGTATATAAAGATTGCATATATGAAGATTGTGTATATAAAGATTGCATATATGAAGATTATGTATATAAAGACTGCGTATATGAAGATTGTGTATATAAAGACTGCGTATATGAAGATTATGTATATAAAGACTGCGTATATGAAGATTGTGTATATAAAGACTGCGTATATGAAGATTGTGTATATAAAGACTGCATATATGAAGATTATGTATATAAAGACTGCGTATATGAAGATTATGTATATAAAGACTGCGTATATGAAGATTGTGTATATAAAGATTGCATATATGAAGATTATGTATATAAAGACTGCGTATATGAAGATTGTGTATATAAAGACTGCGTATATGAAGATTGTGTATATAAAGATTGCATATATGAAGATTATGTATATAAAGATTGCATATATGAAGATTGTGTATATAAAGATTGCATATATGAAGATTGTGTATATAAAGACTGCGTATATGAAGATTGTGTATATAAAGACTGCATATATGAAGATTGTGTATATAAAGACTGCGTATATGAAGATTGTGTATATAAAGACTGCATATATGAAGATTGTGTATATAAAGACTGCATATATGAAGATTGTGTATATAAAGATTGCATATATGAAGATTGTGTATATAAAGATTGCATATATGAAGATTGTGTATATAAAGATTGCATATATGAAGATTGTGTATATAAAGATTGCATATATGAAGATTGTGTATATAAAGATTGCATATATGAAGATTATGTATATAAAGATTGCATATATGAAGATTATGTATATAAAGATTGCATATATGAAGATTGTGTATATAAAGATTTCGTATATGAAGATTATGTATATAAAGATTGCATATATGAAGATTGTGTATATAAAGATTGCATATATGAAGATTGTGTATATAAAGACTGCGTATATGAAGATTGTGTATATAAAGACTGCATATATGAAGATTGTGTATATAAAGACTGCGTATATGAAGATTGTGTATATAAAGACTGCATATATGAAGATTGTGTATATAAAGACTGCGTATATGAAAATTGTGTATATAAAGACTGCGTATATGAAGATTGTGTATATAAAGACTGCGTATATGAAGATTGTGTATATAAAGATTGCATATATGAAGATTGTGTATATAAAGACTGCATATATGAAGATTGTGTATATAAAGACTGCATATATGAAGATTGTGTATATAAAGACTGCATATATGAAGATTGTGTATATAAAGACTGCGTATATGAAGATTGTGTATATAAAGACTGCGTATATGAAGATTGTGTATATAAAGACTGCGTATATGAAGATTGTGTAAAAAAATAATGTGCTGGTGTTATAATCTTGAGAGTTCTTCTACACAGAGCCGCAACCATCAACGGGAGCAGCAGTGGTTGCTGAGATTATCTATAAAAGGCAAGCTCATGTTCGATTGTATTCGAGGGCTTCTACACAGAGCAGCAATCATCAACGGGAGCAGCAGTGGTTATGAAGATTATCTATAAAAGGCAAGCTCATGTTCGATTGTATTCGAGGGCTTCTACCCAGCGAGTTTGTTTTTTTCCTGGAAAAGAAAGACGACATGACGTAATGCTGACAGTATTGTGTAAACATGTACCGATGCTGGGTCCGCTATATCTCAGTGGTCAGTGAACTGAAGGACAAGAGATCAGCTTCGATCCTGATCAGTGGCTTCCAGGTTCACCCAGTTTTAAATAGGTACCGGATCCATTTTCTGGGAAATAAAGCGGCGTTGACGTAATACGACACATTACCCCAAAAATCATGTGCCGAAGGTCTATAAATATTATGGTCACTAAAACCATATTCCCTATACGCCCAGTGCGTAACGGGGCTCTTTACTTCTTTTGTATGTGTCGATGTAAAGAAAAATACAAGCAAATTCTTCTCCTAACTTCGTAAAGTGGCAGTGGATGTTTACGCCACTTGTTTACAAAGTCGCAGTCGCGATGTCTACACCTTTCGGACCGACACATCCGTCTAACGTAATACGGACGTAATACCGACCACATTACCCCAAAAATCATGTGCCGAAGGTCTATAAATATTATGGTCACTAAAACCATATTCCCTATACGCCCAGTGGCGTAACGGGGCTCTTTACTTCTTTTGTATGTGCCGATGTAAAGAAAAATACAAGCAAATTCTTCTCCTAGCTTCGTAAAGTGGCCGTGGATGTTTTACGCCACTTGTTTACAAAGTCGCGATGTCTACACCTTTCGGACCGACACATCCGTCTACGACATGGTTAGGTTTTTCTTAACAAGTGTGTCCAGACACCGGTCTACTCTCTTCGACTTTTACCTGTCGAATGTTCTTTAACGTGCGGGGTGGGACTTTTTCGCCTTTACTCGAGAAGGCCTGACTTCTGATCTCACTAGTCAGAGACCAGGGCAGGGTAAAGAAACGAGGTAACCCGATTCGAAATGAAAAATTATCGCCGCCTGTGGAGAGATTCGAACCGGGACCTTACTGTCTAGAGACCCACGTCTTAACTCTAGACCGTCCAATCTCCTATATAGACAATAAAACCATATGTTCTATACTCGGACAACCCGTGTTCGATTCCCGCTGGAAACAGTGTGAATTGTACTTGTGGTTAGAAAAAAAAATACCACCGCGCGGTCGACCCAGTCGCTGGTAGAAATGGGTACCACGGTATTACTCTGGAAGTGTGAGGAATGCCGCCTCGCATCGTGAGTCTCGATGCTTGAGACGACACTATCCAGAAGTGTTCGGAGACGGCAGAGCACATATGGGTGAAAACTCTCGTGCTATGACGACAATTCAAGTTTCGTACTTCACCGTTGGGAGCCGAGTTAGCTCAGTGGTTAGTGAACTGAACTACAAAGGACAAGAGGTAGGGTTCGATCTCAACCGACGGCCTCCGGTTCACCCAGCTTTTAATGGGTACCGGATTTTTTTCTGGGAAAGTAAAGCGGCACGGGCGTGATACCGACCACATTACCCCAAAAATCATGTGCCGAAGGTCTGTAAAATGTATGGTCACTAACACCATATTCCCTATCCGCCACTTTAGTGTGACGGGGGTACTTTAATTTTTACTACTTTACCTTTATCTTTATGTTACAAAGTTCTTTTACGTCTTTATTTCTTGTCTTCATTCTTATTGCACTCTATGCTTTATATGCACTTTCATATTTCCCTGTTACTGATTACAAGATTTGATAGTGCACACAACGGTTCGAAACCTTCCCTAGCTGATCGTGGGAGGTAAGCATGGGATTGTTTATCTACCTCGCTGGTTATACAAACTCATCTTTTTAATTGATTCGCTTCATCAGACTTGCGCAGGAACACATACATTTTAAAAGCCAGAAGGTTTTGGCGTACTTACTTCCGGTGGCTAAGTACTGTGCTGAAGGATATGAGTTTATATGCTGGTCCTGATTGGCTATTGCTTTTTTGTACTTTCTGTTACTTGAAGAGTTCTCTAGTGTTGTTAAGGATCTGTGTAACTTGTGTTTGACTCTCACATCCGGTGATTCACTTTTATCTGTCTCTCAATCTCATTTCTTTTTCCTCCTTATTTATATTTTTGCATCTCTTTTATCTTTTCCTCTCTCTCTCTCTCCCTCTCTCTCTCTCTCTCTCTCTCTCTCTCACTCTCTCAATATATATGTATATATACATATCGCAAACTATATTTTTTTTCATTTCAGTTATGTAAATGACACACTCTCTCCCTCACTCTCGCACACATTCCTTTCTTCCACACTTTTTTCCCTTTTTCTATATGTATATCACTCTCCCGTTCTTACCCAGACAATAATCTTGCTCTCTATCTTTATATTATTTATTTTCTCTATTCCATCTTTCTTTTATGAACCTAAAATCCATTTTCCCACTCATCGTCAACATCATCATCGGCTGCCGTCTCCGCAACGAAGGTTGGCTACCATGGAGCGTCATTCCGCTCTGTCTCTTGCTTTGATGGTGCAGGTTGTCATATGCTGATTGTCCATCTTTTGATTTTACTCGTCAATGTTAGTCTTGGTCTGCCTCTGCCTCTGCCTCTATTACCTTGTATTTTCCCTTCAAAGATTACTTTTAGTAGGCTGTTGTGTCTTTTAACTTGGCCCAAAAATCGCATATGTCTTGTTTGAATTGTGTGGTAAAATATCTATCTATCTATCTATCTATCTATCTATCTATCTATCTATCTATCTATCTATCTATCTATCTATCTATCTATCTATCTATCTATCTATCTATCTATCTATCTATCTATCTATCTATCTATCTATCTATCTATCTATCTATCTATCTATCTATCCATCCATCCATCCATCCATCCATCCATCCATCCATCCATCCATCCATCCATCCATCCATCCATCCATCCATCCATCCATCCATCCATGTATCTATCTATCTATCTATCTATCTATCTATCTATCTATCTATCTATCTATCTATCTATCTATCTATCTATCTATCTATCTATCTATCTATCTATCTATCTATCTATCTATCTATCTATCTATCTATCTATCTATCTATCTATCTACATACCTACCTACCTACCTACCTACCTACCTATATCTGACTGTTTGTCTGTCTGTCTGTCAATCTATCTATCTATCTATCTATCTATCTATCTATCTATCTATCTATCTATCTATCTATCTATCTATCTATCTATCTATCTATCTATCTATCTATCTATCTATCTATCTATCTATCTATCTATCTATCTATCTATCTATCTATCTATCTATCTATCTATCTATCTATCCATCCATCATCCATCATCCATCTATCCATCCATCTATCTATCTATCTATCTATCTATCTATCTATCTATCTATCTATCTATCTATCTATCTATCTATCTATCTATCTATCTATCTATCTATCTATCTATCTATCTATCTATCTATCTATCTATCTATCTATCTATCTATCTATCTATCTATCTATCTATCTACATACCTACCTCCTACCTACATCTACCTACCTACCATCTGACTGTTTGTCTGTCTGTCTGTCAATCTATCTATCTATCTATCTATCTATCTATCTATCTATCTATCTATCTATCTATCTATCTATCTATCTATCTATCTATCTATCTATCTATCTATCTATCTATCTATCTATCTATCTATCTATCTATCTATCTATCTATTTAACTATCTTTCTGTCTGTCTGTCTGTCTGTCTGTCTGTCGGTCTGTCTGTCTATCTATCTCTATCTCTATCTCTCTTTCTCTCTCTTGAAGGAAGTATCTTCCTTTATTCACATCTTATCTTTTTCCTTTTCCATTTTTCTTATACTTCCCTGCCTATTCTAACTCTTCCAACACTAACTTTCCTTTCTCCTCTAACTCATTCTAATAACTTCCACTTCCTCTTCTTTCTCTCAGATGACTCTCTCTCTTTATCTTTTATCTTTCTCTTATCATTCCTCCCTCTTTCACTCTTCCCTTGTCTTCAAAATACCCCCTATCACCCCTCCCTTACACCCCCCCCCCCACACACGCTATCCTCCGGAACATGAAACATATGCTACCTCGCTGAATATCAAATTAGCTTTCAGAATAATCCAGGCATTGAGCACACTTTATTGAAGCCTCCGCCAGCTCCCAGAGCGACGAATCCTCACTTAAGCACACGTGCTCCTGACAAAGACAGAATCCAGCACCAAACGTGGCTGGTCACTTCCATCCGTCTATTTTTCTTCCGTTTTATTTTCTCCCTCCTCCGCGTTTTGTAGCAGCTGTAGAACAAGCCAGCAAAGTTTTGTTAAAATGACACCAACGGAAAAGAAACTATTAATATTTAAAACGCTGAGCCCTTTTTTTTCGTAATTAGCAAGGCTATCAGTTTGGTACTCAGCTTTCCAAAACAAGGATTCTCAAACTGGTAACGCTTTAACTCACAGGAGTTTTGTCAATATTTTTTTTTTTTTATTGATTTGCTCATTTGTTACTTTTAAGAAAAATAAAATATACACGTTTCAAGACAGGTACATTCGGGTTGAATAAGAGAGTATGTATCTTATGTGGCGGACTGGTTGGTGTATGGGTAACATTTCGGGCTCTGCACATAAATGACCCCAGTTCGATTTCCGCTTGAAGTATTTGGAATTTTGCATTTGGAATCCGGTTATCTTTCGGCTTTACCTTCCCTGGTCTCTAGCTAGTGAGATGCAATGTCTGATCCTCTCGGATAACCGCAAAGATATAGGAGGCCCCATTTGCCTCCGAGCACGTTAAACAACCCCTGACAGTCAAAATGAAAAGAGTAGGCCAAAATTTCATCTGTTCGGGCAAAACTTTTCTACAAAATGTACCCATATATCAGTCGAAAGACGTAGATATCTCGGCTTTGTCGTAAGCTAGCGAGACAAAGGATATACGCCTACTTAACGGCTGAATTCTTAAGAAAGAAGATTTGAATTATTACACTTGAAAAACTGTGGTTAAAAACTGAATGTTGCCCATCAGAAAGTCTCCGATTTACAATTCAGTGCAATGTTGTATTATTAGCATCGTTATTATTCTACAATAGAAGCAATTCTGACCTATGGAAGCGAATCATGGACAGTAGACAAACAAATTAAAAGACGATTAGAGGCCACAGAGATGGGATTTCTCAGAAGAATGTTGAAAGTTCCCTGGACAGCTTTAAAGACCAATGAGGAAGTTCTCAAAGAGGCCAACACAAAAAGGGAGCTCTTAAAAAAACATCAGAAAGAAGCAAACAACTTTTTTCGGGCAATTCATGAGAAGAGGAAAGTTGGAATACTTGGTTACAACTGGCAAAATAAAAGGAAAGAGAGATCGCGGGCGACAAATAGAGAATATACTGGATAGCTTGGTGTCATGGCATGGAAAACAGTCAACAACAGAACTGATACGATGCACGATACGATACTGATACGATAGAAGATTGTGGAGGGACATGATCACCTACGCCAACCGGTATGGCACATGATGATGATTATTCTACAAAATTATCATTAGTCTGGCCTGGCAAAGACCATTCTGCAAGAGTCTGCGAAAAGAGCAAGAAGGAGAGGCAGAGAAAGAGATGGGTAGATAATATAAAGGAGTGGACAGACCTCGAGTTTGCAGAGTCAGAATGACTGAACATAAAAAGAAATAGAAAAAGTTGACAAAGTCTTTCAGTGGTGCCGCAAGGCTCATATGAGGATGAAGGATCACATATCTTACATTCACTGTGCTAGGGTGGTTCAATTTCTATTATTGAGCAAAATAACGTCACCAGATCTTCCAGTTGTTAGTTCTAGGTAGCGTCACATGGAATATCGCAATAGTTGTTAGTTCTAGATAGCGTCACATGGAACATCTCATCAGCTGTTAGTTCTAGGTAGTGTCACATGGAATATCGCAACAGCTGTTAGTTCTAGGTAGTGTCACATGGAATATCGCAACAGCTGTTAGTTCTAGGTAGCGTCACATGGATGGAACATTGCAATAGCTGTCAACAATGACACACAACTCCACTCAAATTTCAAAACAGGTTATTACACTATTACAGTCACATCTGCACATCTAGTCACAATAAAATCCGTTTATTCTTCTTAAACATGATCCATTAGCGGCATTACTGAAACTATTGACTTCTTAAATAGATAAATTGTTAGCCAACCGCCTGACTTTATAAATTCATCTTCCTTATAGATATTTAGATTAGATCGTAACTGTAAAAGATCTGGTCTCTCTATAACTAACTTTTCTAACTCTGGTCTCTCACTAGCAACTCCAGATCCGGCCTCTCCCCTATACTTTTTAACTAACTCTTTAACTATTACTATATTTGTCTCTTATTCAATTACTATTACATACACAGTTGCTGAGGAGGGGATCTGAACATAGGTGGACATGTTCGAAGTGCAATGATGATGACCCGCAAATAACTCAATAACTCAATAATTCAATAACTAAATCACTCAATAACAATACAAACAAAAACTGCTAAACTTTGAGAATATTTAATATTTTTTTGCATGTTTATGTCTCATATCTTTGTGTGTTTGTGTTTAGTCATATCTCATATCTTGTGTGTGTGTGTGTGTGTGTGTGTGTGTGTGTGTGTGTGTGTGTGTGTGTGTGTGTCATATCTCATATTTTGGTGTGTGTGTCAGTGTTAGTCATGCCTCATATCGTTGTGTACATGTCAGTGTTAGTCATGCCTCATATCGTTGTGTACATGTCAGTGTTAGTCATGCCTCATATCGTTGTGTACATGTCAGTGTTAGTCATATCTCGTATCTTTGTGTGTGCATGTCTGTGTTAGTCACCTCTAGTGACTCGGGCAGATGGTGCTCGTAAACCTGGGAGGGCCGACCATCTAAGGCAGAATCCCCCTACAGAAAAGACAGTATGCTGCCTTGCAGGAAGATTGGGGACAATCAAAGGCTAAGGAAAGCAAACCTGAATAAAATGCTGGCTGAAATCGAATGCACTGGGCCACTGGCGCAGAACACAGTGCAACGTTTTAACAGGTATTCAATCTGAGTGGATCTGGCAGACTCTAATTATGATGTTCTGTCTGTGGGTTCGATCAATTCACTTAAACAGACAGCTGTCTTCATGTGAGAGTCCGGAATTCTACTCTGATTGAGTCATGAACGCAGAGAGAGAGAGAGAGAGAGAGAGAGAGAGAGAGAGAGAGAGATATTTGTGTGGGCAGTCACAAATTGAAACCATTTCGGTAACATACTCATTGTAAGAATGAAGGAAGTGTACTATATACACATTGTATGAATGAAGGAAGTATACTACATAAACATTGTAAGAATGAAGGAAGTGTACTATATACACATTGTATGAATGAAGGAAGTGTACTACATACACATTGTAAGAATGAAGGAAGTGTACTACATACACATTGTAAGAATGAAGAAAGTGTACTACATACACATTGTAAAAATGAAGAAAGTGTACTACATACACATTGTAAAAATGAAGAAAGTGTACTATATACAGAAAATTTCACAAAATATTTGGGAAGGAAATTCCACTTAATAAAACTGCACAAAATAAATGAAGAGAATACTCCATAAAATAATTCATCTTGGGGAAATAGGAGGTGCAGGTAGACAGTCCACGTGAGAGAGGTAAGACTGGGTTGGAAGACTGATTGGTCCAGTAAGATTGTTTCTTAGTAGAGACAGCTCTTTAATTCAAGGGCAGTTCAGTGGGTAACAAGATAAGTTTGATTACAAACATCGTCTACAATGGATATCATTGTGTGTGCAGTATTGGGAGGCGGTGACCTTGAACTATTAATCGATGGCGTTGGCACCCCTGCGACACACATAGGAAGCTGGAAAACAGTTTGAAAAGACGCAGCTTCCTTGCAACAGCTCACCAGCAAGGGCAGTGACGTGCTGTGTAGTTTTTGATTAGCGAGGACGCGAAACCTATCTTCGGATGAGAATCCATATGTAGAACTTCTTACACTCTTTTATAAAGTATAATGACAAATCCCTATTTCAAATACCGGGCCTACTGGCGTAGATGATCATGCCACTTTACAACTTTGTGTCTCTACATTTGTTTAGCAATTCTGTTTTTTTTTTTTAAATACATTTATCATCATCATCATCATCATCAAGCACCGGGCCTAGTGGCGTAAGTGATCATGTCTCTCCACAACTTTCGATCTCGGCTGCTGTTTATCATTTCTGTTGTTGACCTTCTGCCAAGCCATTCTCTTAAGCTGTCTGTTATTTTTTCTCTTTGCTTCCCTCTATCTCTTCGTCCCTCAATTTTTCCAGTTGTTGCAATATATTCCAGTTATCTTCTCATTACATGGCCAAAAAATGATGATTGTCTCTTCCTAACATTGGAAATTAGCTTTCTTTTTGCTTTGACCTCTCTCAGAACATCTTCATTACTCTTCTTACCTGTCCATGGTACTCTCAATATTCCTCTGTAAAACCACATTTCCACAGACTCCAGTGATTTTCTTGTCTGTTGTCCTATTGTCCATGATTCGCATCCATATGTTAAGACTGGCTCTATGTAACATTTAAGAACTCTTTATCTTGTTTCTGTTGTCAAAAATGGATTGCATAGTATCTTTCTTATTTTTTGGAAAGCTGTTTTTGCCTGAGCCACTCTGCATCTCACCTCTTTTGTACACCTCCCGTCTGAGGTTAACAAAGTTCGCAAATATTTAAATTCATTTACCTGTTTTAATATTGTTCCACTTGTCTTTATTTTGCATTGAGGTGATGTCTATTTCTTTGTTGTTACCATTACCTCTGTCTTTTTGTTTAATAAATTACCCCGCCTATTTTTAAAAACTGTTTTGTGGCGTTTTTATTTCCCTTTATTTCTTATTTCCTGAATTGTTCCAGTTATTCTCTTCTCATAACATAAATCAAAATAAGTAACATGGATCATAACATAAATCATAATATTTAACATAAATCGTAATAAATAAGATAAATGATAATAAATAATATAACTCATTTTATAAAGTCTTGATTGTTTCTTCCTGTTGATGGAAGTAGGCCTTTTCAAAATTTTAGCTTTTGTAAGAGTGCCCTCGTTACTCTTTTTTGACAGTCCATTGTATTTCCTACCTGGCCACACTACCTGTGCACAATATAAACATCGGACAGAAGAGGCACCACAGAGTGAAAAAGCGGGAGAGCACAAGCCAAAACTGGGTTACAAAAAATGAAAAACATCTTGCACAAAAAGTTTATGTCAATGGAAGTGATAACAAGAAAGGTTGTTAATGCTATGGGAGATAAAATTGAAAAAATGGTATGGTAAAAGCTTTACGTGATTAGTAGACGACACAGATTTGAACGACGTTTCGGCCCAATAGGCCTTCAGCAGCAACAAACAAACAACACGCACACACGGATATGTAAGTAAATCAAACTAATCCAAAATAGCTAATTAGTAACGAAACAGTAGCTAACGAAACAGTAGCTAACGAAACAGTAGCTAACTACTAACGAAAGTTTCATTACTAGTTAGCTATGTAGGATTAGTTTTATTTACTTACATATCTGTGTGTGCGTGTTGTTTGTTTGTTCCTGCTGGAGGCCTATTGAGCCGAAACGTCGTTCAAATCTGTGTTGTCTACTAATCGCGTAAAGCTTTTACCATACCATTTTTTTGTCAATTTTGTTTCAATGTTCCCTCACATTCAGCTTTACTGCAGCTTCGCATTTTTATGCATTCATTTGCATTTCTTTACCTTAACACCTTATTAATGCTATGTAGAGCCAATTCTGTAATATATGTGATAAATGAAATATGTAAGTTATAAATGAAATATGTAAGTTATAAATGAAATATGTAAGTTATAAATGAAATATGTAAGTTATAAATGAAATATGTAAGTTATAAATAAAATATGTAAGTTATAAAAGAAATATGTAAGTTATAAAAGAAATATGTAAGTTATAAAGGAAATATGTAAGTGATAGATGAAATATGTAAGTTATAAATAAAATATGTAAGTTATAAATGAAATATGTAAGTTATAAAAGAAATATGTAAGTGATAAATGAAATATGTAAGTTATAAATGAAATATGTAAGTTATAAATAAAATATGTAAGTTATAAATGAAATATGTAAGTTATAAATGAAATATGTAAGTTATAATAAGAGGTTATCAATGCTATGTAGATCATGGAAGTGAAGTGAGTCACGGACAGTTGATAAATAAATGAAAAGACGATTGGATGAAGTTTCTCAGAAGAATGTTGAGAGTTCCCTGAACAGCCAAAAAGACCTACGAGGAAATTCCTAAAAGGTCACAAAAAGAGAGCTCATAAAAATTACCAGAAAGAAACAATTGACATTTATCCGATACCTCATGAGAAAATGAAGGGTGGAGTATTTTGTGACAACTGACAAAATTCAAGGAAAGAGATTGCTGGCAACAAGTGCAGTGGCACGGTAAACCGTCAACAACAGAATGATAGGATGCACTGTAGACAAAACATGACAGAAGGACATGATCTCCTGCGTTAGCCGGTATAGTACATATTGGTGTTGGTGGTGGTATTTTTAACAATATAACTATATTAAAATAGTTTTTAGTCAAAGGCTAGCGGAGCCAACCGTAAACAAACCAACGGGAGGTAACAGAAAACCACCGTCGTAACTTCTTTGTGCAATCATGAATCGCCGCAATAATAGAAAGCAGCTTTCCAAAGAATGAGGAAGATACTATGCTATCCATTTTTGACAATCGAAACAATAAAAAGAGTTCTTAAATGATATGTAGAGTTAGTCTTAACATATGGATGTGAATCATGGACAATAGGACAACAAACAATAAAATCACTGGAGTCTGTAGAAATGTGGTTTTACAGAAGAATGTTGAGAATGCCATGGACGGCTAAGAAGAGTAATTAAAACGTTCCGAAAGAGGCCAAAGCAAAATGCGAGCTAATTTCCAAAATTAGGAAGAAACAAACATCATTTTTTGGCCATGTAATGAGAAGAGAACAATTGGAATATATTGTAACAACTTGGAAAATTGAGAGACGAAGAGATGGAGGAAAGCAAAGAGAAAAAATACCAGACAGCTTAAGAGAATGGCTTGGCAGAAGGTCAACAACAGAAATGATAAATAACTGTCGAGATCGAAAGTTGTGAAGAGATATGATCACCTACCCCAGCAGGCCCGGTACTTGTTGATGATGATGATGATGATGATAGTTATTTTCATTCACACTCATGCATTCGTTTCCAGTAGTAGTATAGTCTGGGCACCAGTACCCGCCTCAACATATTTTCAGAACCCCTTCCAAATATGTTATACCTGCGTCCGCTCCGTTAACTGCCCTTTGTATTTTCAGTCCTGTCGATGTTTGAACAAGCTCCGAACTACAGGGAAGTGACTCACTAATTTTCCTGTTAAATAGTCTAACATATTATCGCAATTTCGATAGATTTATGTCTGTATCAATATATATATATATATATATATATATATATATATGTGTGTGTGTGTGTGTGTGTGTGTGTGTTGTTTTTTACTGTTCCAGCTGAGGGCCGACGATTGAGTCGAAACGTCGGCCTGCTTTTGTTCCTCATCAACGTAAAGTTGTAACTATACCACGTTTTTGTCTCTTTTTCTAGTTTTCATTTCAACAAACGATTAAATTTAAAACAACTACAAATAAAAAGAGAACTACTAAATACAATTAAGGCAAGACAAATGAAATTTTGGGGCACGTTACAACACAACAGCCTACTAAAAGAAAGATTGAAAGGGAAAATACAAGGTAAAAGAGGCAGAGGCAGACCAAGACTAACATGGACGAGTAACATCAACAGATGGACAAGTCAATCTATGACAACCTGCACCATCAAAGCAAGAAATAGAGTGGAATTTCGATCCATGTAGCCAACTTTCGTTGCGGAGACGGCACTCGATGATGGTGATGATGATGATGAGTTTCTATTATATTAAAATATGTCAATATGGTCTTCAGAACTGTTCTTGTCTCCTGCCTGATTGCCTATGATTCGCATCCATATGCAATTATGATTCCATGTAACAACTGGATAACATATCAATACTGCTACTGCCATCGATGGCAATGAGGTATAACAATCAACATATACCATACCGGTTGGCGTAGGCGATCATGTCCTTCCACATATATCTATCCACAGTGCATCATATCAATTCCGTTGTTGACTGTTTTCCATGCCATGACACCAAGTTACCGCGATTTCTCTTTCCTTGTATTTTGCCAGGTAACCAATTATTTTAAATTTCCTCTTCTCATGATGTACCTGAAAATTGTTGATTGTTTCTTTCTGATGTTTCTTATGAGCTCCTTTTTTGTGTTGGCCTCTTTGAGAACTTTCTCGTTGGTCTTATTAGCTGTCCAGGGAACTTTCAACATTCTTCGGAGAAATGCCATCTCTTTGGCATCTAATTGTCTTTTCATTTCTTTGTTTACTATCCATGATTCGCTTCCATATGTCAGAATTGGCTCTATATAGCGCCGATGAACTCTCTTTCTCATTTCTATAGACATAGATTTGTTGTATATGATGTTTTTTTTTCATTTTCTAAAATGCTATTTTGGCCTGAGCTATTCTGCTTTTTATTTCTGTTGTGCGTCTTCCATTTGATGTTATTATTGGGCCCAAGTATTTGACTCCTTGCACATGTTTCAGATTTGTCCTGTTTATTTTTATGCCGCATATTGGTGATGCTTGTTTATGTGATATGACCATTACTTCTGTTTTCTTACTATTCAGACTGATACCTATCTTATTGCTTTCTTTTACTATTATGTCTATCATTTCATGTAATTTGTTCTCTCTCTCTTTCTCTCTCTTTCTCTCTATCTCTCTCTCTCTCTCTCTCTCTGCTATTAAGACTGTGTCATCCAGACATCACAAATTATTTATGTTGTGACCGTTGACGTCAATTCCTTTTTTTTTAAATCTACTATTGATCTCATAATATTTTTGCTGTAAATGAAAATAAATCCGGCGACAGAACACAGCCTTGTTTGGTTGCTAATTCTTATGACTGCTGTTTGTTGCCAGTACATGTTTCTTTATGATTCGCAGACTCTTACCATCAATGTTTAATTTCTCCAGCATGTTGATTATTCCAACTTGCTTCACTTTGTCAAATGCTTTTGTGGTATAACGATAAGTCCAGGTAATCAGTGACGGCCCTATGGTTTCTGACACGTTGAGCAAGCTGAACTTCGGCGCCCTTTTTAAAATGATTACAACAAAAATTACAAGGAAAAACACTAAAAAATTTGAAATATCCTTGATGCGCCCCTAAAAACATATTGCGCCCTTGGCAACTGCCCGAGTTTCATGTATCTTAAGCTGGCCCTGCGCGTACTGATTTTCAGATTTAAAACAAATATGAGGCCCTGATTGGCGCACTGTCTGTCATAATAACATTGAAGACTCTCTTAATAGGGGATGGATAGTCTAGGGTAACGACGTCAGGACAGGAAAGACCCGGATTCAAAGCTAACCAGAAGCGGTGGTAACTTTTCTAAAACAGGAAAACTGAATTCGTGGTTTCTTTATGACGTTACTCTCCCCTGATCTCATAAGTAGTTAGAACCAGTTCCTAGCCGTCTCGGATCAGGGCAATTAACAAGAGTTCCCGAGTGCATTCACGCACGTCAAAGAACCCTTGGCAGTTAAAATCGTCAGCACAAAAACCTTCTCACACCTTGGATCTCAGACCGTGCTACGGAGTTCGTGCACATAGGCCAGAATTCTCCTCTGATTTTCTTGAGATTCTCGACGTGTATATCGGAGCACCTACGGGTTCCGTCCAATGTGCAATGATGATGATCCTAAAGACAAACAAATTCTCAGGAATAACGAGCTTAATGAGCTGTGAACAACCGTAATGCATCTGTGTCAACATTTCCTGATAGTAGCAGTCCATTTCACACAGTCCACGGCTGTTTATTTTCATCCAAGAGTTACATTTTAGTTACAATCTTGGACATGTTTATTTATTATGACGTTCAGAATTTAGTATGTTCCTTTCATTCATAACAGTTTAATTTTACGGAAGTGGTTTCAATATGTGGGACCACACACAAAACATAAAATCTTCAGATACAATTAATAAAGGTAAAGGTAAAGGTAAAGGTAAAGGTAAAGGTAAAGTACGAGACTTGAATCGGCGTCCTAGCGCGAGCGTTTTCACCTATATCTGCCGCCTATCCAGAAGTGTTCGGAGACTTCTGGATAGTGTCGCTTCAAGCATCGAAACTCACTATGCGAGGCTGCATTCCTCACCTTCCCAGAATACTACCCTTTTACCCACTTTTGCCAGCGGCTGGGTCGACCGCAGGCGTATTTTTTTTCCAGCCACTAGTAAAATTTACACTGCTTCCAGTGGGAATCAAACACGGCTTGTCCGAACGTTGAAAGCTTGGTCGGGTGGTTTTCCCAATGAGGCTACCGAAACCCATCCCCCCAAAAAAAAAAATTAATTAAAATTAATAATTATGTACGACTGATATATTAATAGGATAGTGCTACAAAAAGATCAAAAACTAGAAAATCTGAGAGTTTCGGGGGCTGCAATAGTTAATGTTTAACAACAAAACTGTTTAACTAAGCTACATCTTCTTCTAATCACTGTGAATATGTAACAGAGGAAGAATGTACTTCCTGTAGAGACACAAATGGGTAAATCAAGTAAAGTATAAGTAACAAGAGGCTATGTATTGCATTACAACATGCTAGGAAACGAATGTGATTCATAAAGTCAGGTGTGATGGGTGGGGTGAGGGAGGGGCATCAAAGGGCTGTATCATGTCGGGTGTAAACAAAGACACCTCAGACGTAACGGTTAAGGTAAAGTACAGGACTTTAATCGGTGCCTTAGCAGACGAGTTTTCACCCATATGTTCTCGGTCGCCTATCCAGAAGTGTTCGGAGACTTCTGGATAGTGTCGCTTCAAGCATCGAAGCTCACTATGCGAGGCTGCATTCCTCACCTTCCCAGAATACTACCCTGGTACCCACTTTTGCTAGCGGCTGGGTCGACCGCAGGCTTTTTTTTTTTCAAACCATGAGTACAAGTGACACTGCTTCCAGCGAGGATCGAACACGGGTTGTCCGAACGTCGGTAACTCAGTCCGGTGGTCTTCCCAACTAGGCCACCTCAGACGTGTGAATGATGAATATTATAAACTATTCGAGAGCGACCAAATTATCGTAAACGGTATACGCACTGGCCACAAATGAGCGAAGCGCCATCTGTAATTCAAACTCAAGTGGTTACAGTTAATGATATTGATATTGATATTAATATATCAAACCTGTGAGCACACCTGAAACCTGGATAACATACTCAAATCACGAAAAAAAAATACTAAATATCTTCCATATGCGATGTCTTCGCAGAATAATGCGCATCAAATGGCAGAACAAACTAACCAACTTGACTGTCCTGCAACGTGTTAAGACCATAACAATCATGTTGATGCGCTAGAAGTCGAAGAGTAAGGTGGCTGGGGCACGTCCAGCGAATGGAAGAAAACTACATTTCTAAGCAAATACTATATGGTGGATTAATACATGGAAAAAGACAAATCGGCAGACCAAAACTACGATATAGTGATATTTGTAAATCATCTCTGAATGACTTCTCCATCTGTGAAAATGACTGGGAACATCAGGCATGTGATCACACATCATGGAGAGCCTGTATAAGAAATGGTATAACATCATTTTAGACTGTGCTAAGGCAACACTTACAAGAGAAAAGGCTCATGAAAAAGGATGGAAAACCCTGTGGATCATTGGGTGTGACTTGTTCATTCTGTGGCCGCATGTGTTTGTCAAACATTGGTAGAATTAGCCACGAGATAAGCTGTTCGACGAAAACAAAACCTAAAAAAAAAATACACGATAAATTCCACTAAACCGTCTGACAAGACGAAAAAGGGACATAAATATAGGTACTATTGGTCGGTGCAAATGCGTCAAAACTAATGACAGTAAAATATTTCTTCTCTCGAATATAGATGATACTTTTGTAGAGGAAGTATGCCATTCATCTTAAGAGAATTATTTAGTAGAAAATTAAAACAGAATTAAT
>JAVIAB010000091.1:51612497-51639997 GCA_032433765.1 Megaustenia siamemsis | reverse complement strand
AAGCATTTCATTAATTTTCTTGACTCTTTCTGTCCGTCAACATCACGTATTCATTGTTTCTATAACCATAAGGGAAATAATAATTACGTTTTTCAAGAGAGCTACAGAGAGAACAAAGAAAGAATTGTGGGCCAGCATAGTTTTATTTCTTTGTCATTTCACACAGCGGGATTTACTGAAGATTGAATCTGAGCATTTGTGTGTAGTTGTCTATATGCGATGGAGATAAGCCAGCAAATAACAATTAATTAATAATAATTTAATTATTTTGATCAACATTTAGTTGATCCCATGTAACCCATTATACTGGAACACTACACCGCCACTGTCAGAGAAAGCCTGTAGAGTGGCATTCTTTACCCGAATCATAGTGTTAGCTCGATGATAAATTCGAATGGTATGAATCTTCCGGGACGTGGCATAGTTCAGATACCAGTAAACAGAATTGGTTCCACTTCTCAATTGTGTATGTGTGCAGTCATTGTCATAGAGATTGGTCTTTGTTTTGCCATTAACTGCAGCCTCTGGTCCACATCCGTCTCCTGTATAACAAGCATTAAATGTGTCGTCTGGTTTGTGTTCTGTTTGAGAGCCACATTCCTACCCCATCCAATGTAGATGGAGCAGATATTTGCAACTATCGCCCCTTCAATCCGTAACTTGTTGATCAGACCAGCCCCAGAGCAAAAGACATCAATCTCGTGCGAATTAACTACAAACCGTGATTCATTATTACATGAGGCAGAACCATTTAGTTTTACCGTGAAACTGTCTGGATCTGTTAAGTCATTCACATAAATCCTAAACCAGGAGAACGGCAAAGATTGATTGAGAGTTGCCTCAACTGATGTAGAATCTGTGTCCGGATTACATGTGGTGTCGTTGTTATCAAACAGGAAAGTAAGTTCAGATTTTTGGGCGTATTTGTAAACGAGATACAAGTACTGACACTGGGGTCCGAAATATTCGTGCTGACAACTGTCATTGTTTGAGCATGTCCCTGTAGTTTTGGCACAAACTGAGTCATTATAGCAGTGACATTGTAACGTACAATTCGTCCCAAACCAACCGGCTGCACAAATTAGGTCATAACTTCCAAGGTCTCGAACGAAGCCAGCGGAATAAAGACTTGATCTACAGCGGTGGTTAACGAACTGTTTACAAACATTTATTATTAAACCCGTGGTTAAATTTCTAAAAATCCGTCAACTCGCTGTGATAACAGATAGCGTGATGTTCAAAGTCAACATTGTTTAAACCATGGTTCGGACGCGGACGAGCTTTCACCTTGTCCATAGTGTATAGATTGAACAAGCTGGATGATATGATGCATCCCTATCTTACTCCTCTTTTTATATCAATGGGCGTAGAGTTCTCTTTGTTATATTTTAGTATTGCTGTTTGCTCCCATTATAGATTACACATTAGTCGTATGTCCATGTCATCTAGATGTATCTCTTTTAGGCATTCTATAAGTTGTTTTTGGTGTACTCTATCAAAAGCTGTGGTGTAGTCTATGAAGCTGGCATATATGGTTTGTTTACTTCTGTGTATTTTTCGATTAATGTTCTCATGCAGTATATGGCTTCTTATGCAGAATAAAAGGATGGGAATGGCAGGTTAAAATCACTAACATAGAATTTTGGAAATGTGCCAGTCAAATACCAGTGGATAAAGAGATTCAGCGAAGACGATGGCGCTGGATAGGACACACACTGCGGAAGCCAACTGAGAGTATTACACAACAGGCCCCCGGGGGAAAAGACAAAGAGGAAGACCAAGAAATTCTAGGAGAAGACAGACTGAAGCAGAGATGAAGATGATGGGGAAGACATGGAATGATCTTAAAAGAATGGCAAGAAACAGAACGGCTTGGGAAGTGTTTGTTGAAGACCTATGCTCCACAGGGAGCTGAAAGGTAGAAGAAGAAGACATGGAGTTAGCATGACTAGCAAGGTCCATTTGCACACAGCAGTGGATGAGAGGGGTACGGTTTGATAAAACAAAGTATACATTACAATTTGTGTTTTTATGAGATAAATGTGTGTGTTTTTTTAATTGGATAGGTCACTGGCCAATAGGCTTTCATCATAAAAGCTAGGTATTGGTGCATATGGAGTTCTCTGCACACTTGTTCAAATCTATTTCTATCTATTGTCCTTTCGAGCCGAAGACGGCACATAGGGCAGAACCACAATCTCAAAACCAGAAACCTTGCATGCCAAAGTGGCACATATTGCAGAGATCACTGCTCTAAAATATATGGTGCTGTTTCTATAACAATACTTTTTACAATGACAGCTTGTCAAGCTATCGATCAACCTCCTTAGTCGCCTCTTACGACATGCCTGGAAGGTCACAGTGTCACTATTCTTTACTTCCCTCATAATGAGGCCCCGGTAACACACAGGAAATCAAATCTATTTACAAGTCATTAATTTATTATCAAGATGGCTTCCAGGTCTGACAAGAAATGTAAATGCATATAACTTGAAACGAAAGTGATGTTGATAGAGAAAGTGGACAACAAGTTAAAACCAAAAGCACACAAATGGAAGGAACATGATATTCTCCCAAGCCCCCCTACATACAAGCACATACATAATTAGCTTCACATTGTCATGCATTTATTTGCCTTGACCACCTACATACAATCCTGAAGGACATAAACAATATTACGTCAGTGTTTACAAATGGTGGTTTTGAGCAGAATAGAAAGAACATTATGAAGCCCAATACGAGATAATGCTCTAGTCTGTATGACTGCTGACGAGTACCTCTATCAGTGGGTGAGGCTTTTGTCCCAACTGCAGGGCTTTCAATGGATAAAGAATCTTGGAGAACAGAGGTTCTGCCGAGAAAAGAAGAAGAAGAGACTGGAAATCCTTCTCACATGATAGCAACCAAAGCAGCTTTCTAAATAAGAGGAACCCATCAGATATTTGTCATGCAACAGGGCAACAGATCTGCCACGTTGACAAAGTGCAATTGTATTGAGAGCCTTGTAGATGATTTCGCAAAGTCCGAAAACAAAGATCGACTTTTTATTTCAACCCAGAGGCAACCCTTCTCAGTAAAGACAGTAGCCAAGAGACTTGAACCCCTTTCATTGAGTATCCCTCACAAAATCAAGAACAAAAAGGACATACACACGAAACCAAGGTTTCGTTATTAGGCAGTTGGCCTAGTGATTACATAATATGAAACTTTTTGCAAGGGACATAACCGTTGAGCCTATTTCTAAAATTAAAGTTTATATAGTACATTCCCCTTTTATTAAACAAATTGAACATGACAATATATGGTTATAATGACAACAATTCAATGAGGATTAAGTGACAACATGATTCTACTGTACTTTCATTAGATTAACTGATTCGTTTCTTGCTTAATCCCACTTGTCTTAGTAAACTCATTTGCCTTGGATGCTGTAGCATATGGGACCGTTGTTGGTTTTCCAGCTTTAGAATATATAGTTACAGCTAGTATTGAGTTGAAACTGGGAGGCCTTTTCACTTGCATGGTAGTGTCAGGTGTCACATGACGGGAAGGCAAACTTGGATTTGATTCTGAACTTGGATTTGATTCTGAACTTGGATTTGATTCTGAACTTGGATTTGATTCTGAACTTGGATTTGTTTGTGACAAGTTCAATGTAGACATCTTTTTCAACAAAGTTTGATAAGTTTCACAAACATCATCATGTGGGAAGGCAGCAGAGTCATAAACTGTTTCATTTATAGAAAGAAAACTCTGAGATTCTGAGACTGTTGAATAGTCAGGGTCAGGTAAGACACATATATAAGCTGGGTCAATGTTTGATTTTGATATGTTATGTGGCACATGTGGTTTTAATTTCTCCTTATTTAACAAATGTAGTGAATTTGGTTGTTTATGACAAGCATCTTGTGTAGAGAAGAGGTCATGAGCTGTCTCACTCTCAACAACTAAACTCTGAGATGAAAAAACTGTAGATTGTTCAGAATCTGAGTTTTTCTTTGATTCTAATTTTTTATTTGAGAGAGATGGGCCTTTTCTAGCTTCATTAGAAGGAATCAATGATTTTATAGCTTTATAATAACTGTCTGTTAGTGCACATGGGTCCTTGGTTGTCTCATTTTGAGGAGTTGAGGAAATGTTATGTACAGAGATTGCTGGATGTTTCGATTCAGAAGAGACATTAGTTGAATCTGAGATTTTGATTGATGTTTGAGTTTGTTTTGATAGTAATTGGCCATTTTTACCCAAATTATTTAAAAATTGTGGAGTTTCATGACCACATGCATCATGGATTGACTTGTTGTTTGATTCTGAGGCTGTGGGTTGTTGCGATTCAACAGTGGAGGAAATGAGGGTCTTTTTGTCTGTTGAACTGCTGGAAACTTGTCTGGTTGCGTTCTGGAATAGATAAGATAATAAATTGTGCTGTCTTGGTGACTTATGTTGTACTGTACTGTACTGTACTGTATGTACTGTATTGTATTGTATTGTATTGTATTGTATTGTATTGTATTATACTGTACTGTAATGCATTGTATTATCTTTCATTTTATTGTACTGTAAAACATTATGTTACATTGTATTATATTTCACTGCACTGTAAAAACATTATATTGCGTTAAATTGTACTGCATTGAATTATAATACTATCATCGTCACCATGAGTTGCCATCATGACAACCACAATTTCCTCCCACATTCACATATCATTAATATTCCTTACAAAAACTATCATTCATCCCCTTTCACTGCCACTTTGTTAAGCTGTATCGTATTTTCTACTGCTAATTTTCTATTGCTAATTTTCTACTGCTAATTTTCTACTGCCAATTTTCTACTGCTAATTTTCTACTGCTAGTTTTCTACTGCTTTTTTTCTCTGCAGCTAAGTCTTTCAGAAGCCTTGAAAAGTTGTGGAAATCAAAACTCATCAGCATAAACACAAAACTTAGACTATTCAAATCAAACATACTATCTACCCTTACGTATGCATGTGAGAGCTGGAAAACAACAAGAGACATAGAAACAAAGTTGAACACATTTGAAAATAAATGTTTAAGGAAAATACTTGGTATAGCGTGGAACAAATTCAAAACAAACGAGGAATTAGAGAAACCGCCAATCAACCACTAGTATCTTCAGTAATCAAGAAAAGACGATGGTCATATGTTGGACATGTGATGAAGAGAGATAATAACTGAATAACAAAGCCCTCGTGTAGAAAACAACAGGTAAGAGGAAAAGAGGCTGACCCAGAGAGACACTGAGAAGAACATTGATCAGAGAGACAAGAGCAGCAGGAATCGACTCCCTCAATGAGATAGAGTTGTTTGCACAGGACAGAGACAAATGGCGTGATTTGATAAAAAATATTTACAAGGATTGAAAACTGCTTGAATAAAAAAAATAGATAAGAGAAAGAGTATCTGGGTCTATGCCCTATGGGCCAGCTACGGCTCAAAAGATCAATAGATACATAGATAGATTTTTCTCTGCTACTTTTCCTCTCTCTTTTCTTTCGAAATTATTTTCTAGTTTTCGTGAAGTCATAACATGACCAGAGAGGTGGGCTGTTTTTAGTCAAACAAACATCAAAGTTCTCTTTGCACATCTTCTTTCTTGTAGGGGTTTTCCTTAATTTGTAAGTAAAAAATAAAGTAACGGTTCCCTTAATGCCTTCCTAGGTGTATGGGGAATATAGTTTTAGTGATCATATTTTTTCTAATACCACGGAACATTTTTGGGTGAATAATTTGTAAGGGTTTCCCTTAATTTGTAAGGGTTTCCCTTAATTTGTAAGGGTTTTTCTTTAAAAAGGACTTGTAAGCATTTAAAGGTAATTTGTAAGGGAAAACAAATTATTAAATCAACTTTTAACATTTTAAAAAAATGTAATTAAATTAAAGCTACAGATAACATTTTATCACACGAAATGTGTGTGCAATTGTGAAAATAGCTATACACACACATATATATATATATATATATATATATATGTGTTATATATATATATATATATATATGTTATATATAAGGTGACCATTCGTCCCGGATTGTCCGGGACAGTCCCGGAATTTGACATTTTTTGAACCTTTGTCCCGGATTAGCTGCCGTACCGGTTTTGTCCCGATTTTGGCATATTTTTTTAGCTTTTGTCCCGGATTTGATAAAAAATAATTTGGGACACAAACGTTTACCAATTTTGCCATTTTGGTATACGGCGTACATTTCTTCAATAAAAAAAAATATTATTCCGTTGCTGTGTAGACAATTTTGTTTAATATCAAAACAGTAGAATGCGCTCCTAGTTTTAAATCTCGTATATATTCGTTGTGTTACTAACTTTCACTTTCACTTTCGCAAAAAATGGCACCGAAGCGTAATTGTAGTTTTAATCAAGATTTACAAAAGGAATACCCATTTATAAAAAAGTCTACATCGTCATCAGACTTCACTGTAAGATGTAATATATGTTCATCCGGATTTACTATTAACCATAGTGGACGTGGTGATATTATAATTAAGAGCCACATAAATAGTGATAAACATAAGAGAGCGGTCGCTACTGCTGCATCAAGCTCATCGTTGACAAATTTTTTTCGAGCTGAACAGGTTGGTGACAAAGAAGAACAGTTAGCTGCAACAGAAGGTGCCTTTGCATATCATACAGTGATGCACAATCACACGTTTAGATCTATGGACTGCACATCAAAATTGCTTCAGGTAACTTTAGAACCAAAATTTGCTTGTACACGTACGAAAACAGAAGCTATTATTCGGAATGTGTTCACACCCCATGCTCTAAACGAGTTGAGATGTGACCTAGAAAACGTAACATTTATCTCCATACTGACAGATGCCTCCAACTACAAAGAAATCAAGATTTTTCCTTTGCTTGTCAGATACTTTGATCGCAATAAGGGGCTGAAAGTTAAAATATTAGAGTTGAAGTCATTGCCAGGTGAAACATCTTATATAGTAAGTAGTTTTCTTATTGACTGTCTAACTGAAAATGGTTTAGAACTGAAAGTAGTTGGATTATGTGCAGACAACACAAATTCTAATTTTGGGGGTGCTGAAAGAAAAGGACAGAACAATGTTTACACAAAACTGAAAGAAAACCTTGGACATAGTTTGATAGGTGTTGGGTGTGCTTGCCATATTTTCCACAACACTGTTCGAGCAGCTGCAGACGTATTGCCTGTTGATGTTGAAATGACTATTGCAAAAATTTATCTGTACTTCAAATCATACACAGTTAGAGTTGAAAGTCTCAAGGAGTTTTGTCAGTTTGTCGACACAGACTTCTAGATGATTTTAGGTTATGCACAAACTAGGTGGCTTGCGCTCTTGCCTGCTGTTGAAAGGGTTCTTTACATGTTCCTGCCTCTAAAATCATATTTTCTCAAGACAGATGCCCAGTTTTTATACAGGAATTCTTTGAAAACCCACTGTCTGAGGCATGGCTTATTTTGGTTCACAGTCAGGCATCCTCTTTCCACGAAGCAGTGCAGAAAGTAGCGGGACAGATGGTCACTGACAACATTTGAAGACAATATTTGAAGTCACTGACAACATCAATAGGTTGAAAGCTATCTTGGAGTCCAAGCTGGAAGACGGCTTCTTGCCATCAAGAGTTCAGATAATCCTTAAAAAGCTGGAAATGGAAGGATTTCCACGTGATGATGTGAAAAAGTTTAACGCCAGTGTTTCTTCATTTTATGAAAAAGCTTTAAGTTTTTTGAAGAAATGGGCTGCAAATAATTTTCAAAACCTAGAGTCTTACAGCTGGGTAATGCTGAACAGAACACCAAATTGGGAAGATATTGAGAAGTCTTCATCATTAGTGAGTCAAACAGTGCCTTCAGTCGACTTTCCAGAAAATGAAATGTATGACGAATATGTCTACATGAAACAGTTCGTTACTTCACAACAAATTAGTGAGTGGAGTCTTAATAAAACATTACCAGGGCAGCGTTGGGTTGAACTAGCTTCCCACTTCAGAAACAATCACGTGCCCGTTTCACATATTCTGAAGTTGGCAGAGTTCTTTTTGTGTCTACCTGGAACAAATGCTGCAACAGAACGAGTGTTTTCTCTGATGAACAGTTTGTGGACAAATGATAAAACACATTGTGTGTTGAAACTTTAAAAGCCATGTTGATCACCAAAGTGAACTATGAGGGAACATGTGTCGAATTTTATAAGACGCTGCATACAAAGAAGGACATTTTACAGAAAATTCACTCATCTGAAAAGTACAGCATCTCTGTTTCACCTTCAATTTAAGTGAGTATCACTGTTTTTTTTTTCATCTCCTGATTATCCTGATAGCGTATTGTAGATCTATATTATTAGATGTTTTAAAATGTATGTATTATTCACTTGAAAATGACAGCAAGAAGAAATGTAATTTTATTGGTGGAAAATTGAAGTAAAATTATTCCGTCCCAGAATGGGATTTCAAAAATATGGTCACCTTAGTTATATAAGTAAAATTAAGTAAAGAGCCCCATCATACCAAGTGGCGTATAGGGAATATGGTGTTAGTGACCATATTTTTTATAGACCTTCGGCACAATACTTTTGAGGTAATGTTGTTGGTATTATGCCCTTGCCGCTTTACCTCCCCAGAAAAAATCCAGTATTCATTTAAGGCTGGATGAAGCTATCGATCAGAATTGAACCCGACCTTGTTCTTTGTAGTCCAGTTCACTAACCACTGAGCTATTGCGGTTCCCATATATATATATATATATATATACATATTATACATGTGCTGGCCAATGAAATTGTACTAAACTTACATTTAAAGCAGACTATAAATATTATTTTTTACTTCTGACAAAGTCACTACAGACTAGGAACTGAATTTTGCATGTTAATCCGTTTCACCCTGGCAGCTATGTGTACAGGGTGCCTTGCCGCACAGGCATATAACTCCGTCTTCGGAGGTACTCATATTTTTTTCGTTCATGAGTAATTGACGTTTCAAGCCGGGTCTCGCTGTTGAGAGAAATCATAAATAAAAATCCCAACTGGTGCAGCCGTGATTTGAACCCACAACCTCTCTGTCTCGAGGCCGGTACCTTGCCTCGAGACCAACCAGTCCCCCACTGTAAATATTAACTCCAATCAACCACACTACATAACCAATGAAAATATAGTTTAACTATAAATCTTTTAATAACAGCTACAGTCTATTATAACCTATTCAACTTATTATGAGGTTGAATTGTGCTTTGCTAAGAAGAAGACATAAAAAATTGACATGTAAGTTTTTTTTTTCATTTCTAAGACATTTTTTGACAGAAACAATCATCATTTTTTGGCCATGTAATGAGAAGAGAACAACTGGAATATATTGTAACAACTGGACAAATTGAGGGACGAAGAGATAGAGGGAAGCAAAGAGAAAAAAATAACAGACAGCTTAAGAGAATGGCTTGGCAGAAGGTCAACAACATAAATTATAAATAGTTGCCGAGATCGAAAGTTGTGGAGAGACATGATCACCTACGCCAGTAGGCCCGGTACTTGATGATGATGAAGACATTTTTTGGTCTGAAAATGGGCAGTATGTCTTTGTGTACTGGTTTCATTTAAGGCGTGATTACTTAGATGTATATATATGGTGTTGTCTTTTTTTCCACCATTTTTTAGATCAGTGTTGTTATGCATTCTAACTTGGAATTTTTCATTTTATTTGTTAAATTTGTTTGATATACCTGATTTTTGCTAAAGTGTAGTTTGTCTTGTTTTTCTGTTAGTCCAGTTGCTCAAAACCATTTTATATTTATTTTCTTCATTCTGAACAATCTTGTACAGAAATATATTTATGCTGCACCAAATTACCTTCTTGCTTGCTCATTAGTTGTCCATGACTCACTTCTGCTTGATAAGACAGGTGTGCTGAGACTGCTACGATGGGACTACAGTTACCTTTCTTTGTTTGGGAGATGAGATATTAATTCGGATGATTCCGCTGGCACGGCGGTTGAGCAATTATGGATTTAATTCGTTTGCAGTGATACCGGGGCCTTCCATAACCAAATAACCAAAGACAGATATTATATAACACCAAAGAACTCATATAAGGTATAAGGGAATATTGCATTAATGTCCATTTTATTTTAACCCCAATATATTTATTTTTTATATAATACAATCAGCATTTTGTCAGTGCCATCCTACTTATCAAGATGTAGGCCCTGTGCAGAACATTGCTCTCTTCTCTGCCCATCTGAAGGAATTTCTGTCTCTAGCCAGATTTCACCCAACCCCCAAAAAATAAATAAAACTGAATCCGATGTTCCTTTGTGGCTCTTCTTGTGGCTTCCATAATCTCTGAGTAGTGAGATCCGATGTCCAGCCCTCTTGGATAATAAGAAAAATAAGAGTACTGTGTACACACATTACAAAATACTTGACAGTTTCAAGTCAAAATTAGTAGGTCAAAATATGGCTACTGCCCACACAGAATTGTCAGGAAAAAAAGCTACACATGTCAATGGATCCCAGGCCATGCTAAAGAGTTTGTGCTCATGGGTCAAGTTTCTCCTCAGAGATTCTTGATATTTCGAGAGGAGAATCTGAACACCTATGGAATATTTTAGTGTGATAATGCTCCTAACATAACATAACTTTCTCTGTTATCATGTTCAAGGTCTGTTAGGTGTCTTGACACCACCTTCATTCTTTATCTATCCTACCATGTGTTCCTGGAACCATACCTTTCATTATAGTTCTTTCTAGACCATGTGTCTTTTGATGTAGCCATAATATTGTAATTCCCTGTATAAGATGTTGTCTATAAGCTAGTTCTATATTATAAAGAATGAGAAATCACATGTTCACCAAACTCAAAATTGGTACTACCAGCCAGTGTCACTGCATACTGGACAACATGACAACAAAACATGTTCTACAAGATGGCCCCCAGTACACAGACCTCAGAAGCACAATGTGGACCACAATCCCCCCCCCCTCCCTTCCTGGAAGAGAAACTATACGGGGCAACCGAATCACTTAAACAGACAGCAGCCTTTGTGAGAGAGTCCGGAATCCTACTCTGACAGAGTCATGATCGCAGAAGAAGAATAAGCTTTCTCTTCAATATCAGGTCTTTTAACATTTCTTCATTTCATTTTTTTTATTCACTTTATTATCTTACTCTCTCTCACAAAGAAAATCTGATTCCTATGTGAGGCTGTGTGATCCTATAAATTGTAAATCAGGGCTGGACCTCATATTCTGTCATTCACTCTACAAAAAGGGATAGAGTGACAGTGATGTATTGAATATCAGTGATATTTGAACATAGAAACAGAAATAAAAATATAGAAAGGCATAATATCTTCAGCGATCACCTGTCAAGTGGGCATAGATGTGTTGTGTTGCTAGTCTATGGCAAGCCACCTTTCAGTGTGGACCATCCATCTTTGGCACAGACATATTTTTAAATGCTTAATTTTTCCTGGGCTGCAGTCATTTTTTGGTCTACTCTTAAATGTAGAAGTTTATTTAATAAGTGCAGAGTGGACACAGAACCTCTTGTTTTTCACTGTTATCAGAGAGAATTAGAGATTGGATCTCACTACAAAAATACAGAGATAGGATGGGACTTACAGTCAATATGGCGGATAGGTGACAAGGACCATTCAGGCCCAGTCGGAAAAGTGTTCCTTGTTGCAGTTTTCTCATATTCCAAGTCCTGCCAGAGCTACTGAGTTTAGTGCTCTGTGCACAATGTGAGCTGTGTATTTCAACCAAATCATGTTTTAATGTTCCAATTGCTTATGATGAATGATGATATCATATAATGGGGAACATATGACAGTGTTCACTTTCTGTGCGATTTCGCCTTATGTCTTTTGGCATGTGCTGAGACTGCTATGATGGCGACTGCAGCTAACTCTTTGTTTGGATCTTTCAATGAGATTAATTTTATTTCAGATGATTCCACTGGCATGGGCGGTTGAGCAATTATGGATTTTAATTTGTTTGCGGTGATACTGCGGCCTTCAACTAAACATAACCATAGAGATATGATAAAGCCATGAAGATACCTTAGAGCTGAAGATAAAAATTACCACTATCTATGGCAAGTTTCAAACCCAGGGCCTTCATGTCCAGATGTTGATGTCTTTCCTCTGAGCCACCAAACATCCCAGAAACAGACTCAGGAATACAATCATAAAAATAGAAGAAAAAAAAAAGAGAAATATGATGAGTGATAGCAATAGATAAAGAAACGGGAAAATGCAATTAGCAATATTTGATATCAACACTAAGAATTTGAATGAATTCAGTGTCATATTCAGTCATATGACACTGAATTCATTCAAATTTCAGTGGGAATGAATTATTCCCACTGTTCAGTACATCAATCTAAAATGTGCAGCAGAAATAGAATCAAGATGCAACACAACAAAGTTTCTTGTCAAATCATTGGATAACTATCAACACTATTGTTCAACAAGGAAATAAAACTAAAGGTAAAACGAGCACTCTACAATACAATCTTCATCCCAACGTTATGCTGTCAATGCCAGGCCTGGACTTTAGACTCAATGAAAATTATAAGAATACCAGACTCAAGCTAACCATGAAAAAAATGAATTGATAGAATATTAGAAACACTAGGAAAAACATAACAGGAGCAGAGGCCAACAGAAGAGCAAAATATTGGAAATCATATCTCCCCTCAACGTTGAAAGGCAAATGAGGTAGAAAAGAAGGAGTACATTTTTGGTAGGCATGAAGCTTTACTGTTACTTTTACATTTTTCTTTCAAGAGAAGAAAAATAAAATTGTATGTTCTGCCCTACTCACCTCAGGAATGAATACTCTGTTTTGGATCTTCTTCAGACTAACTGGCACTGGCTGTTGATGATCACAATATAACCTGATAAGAAATTCTATCTGCTTAACAGTCAAAACATCAATAATCCCATCAGGCAGTTCCCCTGTGGTGAGCTCCTCTTGCTGAAAGAATATGCAGCTGAGTTTTGATGGATCTTTGCTGCGATGTACTGACCAGCCTAAGGAAAGCACTGAGTCCTGAAGCCGGAGACCACATCCACAGTATTCTTTACACCTCAGATTTTCTGGTGTTTTCATCAACAGATCCATACAAGTTGTAGGGGTTGAGTAGCAAGCAATACCATCAGAGACAACGTCTCTCGGAAGTGGCATTCGTGGCCTGTTCTTCCACTTTGAGCTTGGAGTTTGCTTTGTCAAAGATGAGTTAACACATTCAAAAGAAGCATCATCAACTGAGTTTGCTGCTGGTTTATTTGCATGACTGGTAGGTACTGAATTATGGTTTAAGCTCAGTCTAGGAACATCTGGTTGTGATAAACTGCGATTTATTGGCTTCTCATAACTTTGATTTGCTCCAGAAGATGAAAAGTGGTGGGGTGTTGGTAGTGACAATGAACTGCCAGCGTGAATGTTTTGATTGATTTTAGCTGTAATATAAAAAAAAAACAATTATCTTTTCATTTTCAAGAAATGATTTTTCATACCAAATTTATAAAACTATCATGAATAATTTCTTATTGTGCCAAGAAATAAAACTCTTGAGTTCTGGTACAATGAAAGTCAAATAAAGAAGATGTTCAATGTCACACCTCATACGGGATCTTTCATCACATTTAATGCATCATTTCTTCTTCTACTGTGGTCATGGTCCATTCAACTAGGACTCCCGACTCTCTTATGAAGGCAGCTGTCTGTTTAAGTGATTCATTTGCCCCGTATAGCTTCTCTTCCAGGGAGGTGGGTGTGGGCCACATTGTCCTTCACAGGTCTGTGTATGCATCATTTGATGAGTCATTGAAGCACCATTAATGAACACAATTTTTTTTTCCATTTTGTATGTTTGTTGCTGTTATCTGTTATTTGATTATGTCAATAAATGCCATTTAAAAAAAAAATCTTTCTCATTCTTGTTCTATGTTTTTGTATCTCTTCCCTTGCACAAATTCCTTTCATAACACCATATGGATTTTTTGTAAGAATTAGTCTAAGAATTTCTTACAATTTTGTAAAAATTAATGACAAAATAAGGCCGCTGTGGTGTAGACACCTTCATTGTGCAAAACCATCTGCACAATGAAATCAAATTAAGAAAATTGATTACTTGTAACATATATACAAATACAGGTATATACTCCAAACATATATACAAATACAGGTATATACTCCAAACATATATACATATACAGGTATACTCCAAACATATATACAAATACAGGTATATACTCCAAACATATAGTCAAGAGTCCATTCTTAAGGTTGACATGAAATGTGTCAGACGAATGACTGGAAACAGTTTGAAAGATAAGATCAGAAATGAAAAACTGAGAAAAAAGCTAGGAATTGTCAAAGAATATTAAAGAAGCAACAGATACAATTGTTTGGCCATGTGACAAGTCAGAGTAATCAATACACAACACAATGAGCAATTAATAAACGTTGCGAGAATACCAGACCCAAGGGTCGACCATGGAAAAGATAGATCGATGGAATATTAGAAGCATTGGGAAACATAACTGCAGCAGAGGCGAACAGAAGAGCAAAAGACAACAAATTATATCTCCCTTTGACGCTGAAAAGCAAATGAGGAAGTAAAGAAGTAGATATATTCAAGTACAGGTATGTACCCTATAGCATACATCCAAATACAGGCATATACCCTATAAAATACATCAAAATACAGCTATATACCCTGTAATATACACCCATATATAGGTGTATACCCCATTAAATTGAGGAAACCTAGCAGCCAAGTCCTATATGACAGCTCAAGCTGCAATACTCACCTTGTCAACTAACAGAAGCTACAGATAGATAGGCCATAGACTCTAAGGAGATAACACATTGTCAGGCAATTGACTCCAGATGTAAGACTAAAGAGAGAGGCTGATAATAGACAAGCAGTTGGGCAATAACATAGGGGAAGATTAAGTGCATGAATTATCATCATTATCAGGTTCCATTCCCAAAGACATTTATAATCATGTCTCTCAAACTCCCTCCATTACTTCTTATCAACTCCCCTACTAAATTATGCGCGATGTTGCTAAGCTGTCTAGTATCTTCTCTCACTGCCTTCCCTGGCTTCATTTCTTTCTATCATTTGACCTTTCGAGCCGTAGCCAGCCCACAGGGCATAGACCAAGATACTCCTCTTATCTAAATTTTTTTTCTAGCAGATTTCAATTCTTTTAAAGATATTTTATCAAAACTCTCCATTTGTCTCTGTTCTGTTCAAGAAGCTCTATCTCATTGAGGGAGCCGATTCCTGCTGATCTTGCCTCTCTCATCAATGTTCTTCTCAGTGTCTCTCTGGGTCTTCCTTTTTTCCTCTTAACTGTTATTTCCCACATGAGGGCTTGCTTTGCTATTCGGTTATTATCTCTTCTCATCACATGTCCAACATCATCTTTTCTTTATTACTTATTATTTCTTCTTTTTTTTTTACCTCAGTTTTATTTTTGTTCATGTTGTCACAACATTCTGCAAGAATAATCATTCCTCAACAAAACAGCATTGACACCCTGCAAATGCCGGCCTTAAACCACAGTCAGTTATAAAATGTTCATTCCAAATCCTAAATTTTTAGAGAAACAAAGGGTGAACGGTTAGATTTTGCACTTGTTTAATATTGTGGCATAACATGAAATGCATTCACACATCGCTGGAAATTTTCAAAACAACACAAGAGACAATGTGATTATGATATTGAGATTATGGTATTAAGGTTATGGTACTGAGATTATGGTATTGAGATTATGGTACTGAAGTTATAGTTTTAAGATTATGGTACTGAGATTATGGTATAAAGTTTATGGTACTTAGGTTATAGTTTTGAGATTACGGTACTGAGGTTATAGTTTTAAGATTATGGTACTGAGATTATGGTTTTGAGATTATGGTAATGAGATTATGGTACTGAGGTTATGGTTTTAAGATTATGGTACTGAGATTATTGTACTGAGGTTATGGTTTTAAGATTATGGTACTGAGGTTATGGTTTTAAGATTATGGTACTGAGATTATGGTTATAAGATAATGTAATGAGATTATGGTACTGAGATTATGGTTTTAAGATTATGGCAATGAGATTATGGTACTGAGATTATGGTTTTAAGATTATGGTAATGATATTATGGTACTGAGATTATGGTTTTAAGGTTATGGTATTGAGATTATGGTACTGAGATTATGGTACTGAGATTATGGTACTGAGATTATGGTTTTGAGGTTATGGTAATGAGATTATGGTATTGAAATTATGGTACTGAGATTATGGTTTTAAGATTATGGTAATGAATTATGGTACTGAGATTATGGTTTTAAGATTATGGTAATGAGATTATGGTTTTAAGATTATGGTAATGAGATTATGGTACTGAGATTATGGTTTTAAGATTATGGTATTGAGAATATGGTAATGAGATTATGGTTTTAAGATTATGGTAATGAGATTATGGTACTGAGACTATGGTTTTAAGATTATGGTACTGAGATTATGGTACTGAGATTATGGTACTGAGATTATGGTTTTAAGATTATGGTACTGAGATTATGGTTTTAAGATTATGGTAATGAGATTATGGTATTGAGATTATGGTACTGAGATTATGGTATTGAGATTATAGTACTGAGATTATGGCACTGAAACTATTAAACTGAAATGATTAAACTGAGATTATGGATTTGAGATTCTGGCAATGAAATTATTACTTAGTTTATGGAAATTATGACAGTGTGCTTAGAGATTTGACTGATTAAGATTATACCTTAGCAGTTACAACAATAAGATTATCACAATGAGATTATGTGAGACTAATAGTGTGATTATGTGAATGAGATTTATGACAATGACAATGTAGCATGAATATGATGATGTGATTCTGAGTGTGAAATTATGACTGATTATGAGAGTGAAAATATGACAATGAGATTCTTACAGTGAAATTATGACTGTGTAGTATGAATATTATGATGAAATTATGTGAGTGAAATTATTACATTGTGAATATGAGAGTGAAATTATGAGAGTGCGATTTTGACAGTATATGAGTATAGTAAGAACCATAATTATGACAGTGGGTTTATAAATAATAGTAAGTTGAATAACAATGTGCTTGTCTGTGAGATTATGTTAGTCAGTGAGATTATGTTAGTCAGTGAGATTATGTTAGTCAGTGAGATTATGTTAGTCAGTGAGATTATGTCAGTCAGTGAGATTATGTCAGTCAGTGAGATTATGTCAGTCAGTGAGATTATGTCAGTCAGTGAGATTATGTTAGTCAGTGAGATTATGTCAGTCAGTGAGATTATGTCAGTCAGTGAGATTATGTCAGTCAGTGAGATTATGTCAGTCTGTGAGATATTGACAAACTGCATTCTTTAATACACCAGTGAGATTATAACAGTAAAAGTTGAATAAGCATATAACAGTGAAATTACAACATACTTTCCAGAGTACTATCGAGACTTCGTTTCGCGTCCAAAATATCTTTTTGTTTTGTGTTTACAGATTCCATTTTTGTAGGACTCCTTTGCACCTGTCAAAAGTAAAACTCATTTACATGATGAAACAAGATATAATTTTAATTGATCTAGATTTTGAGTTCAAATATGAGGTTAAAACCCCCAACAACAACTGGGCTGACTTAAAGTGGACAGAGACTGTAGCTAGCTAGCTAAAATACTATTCCACATTCTAGCTGTGAATCTGGAAATATTTTAACCAGTCCGATCTAGAGAGTAGGGAGGAAAGAGTGAAGTGAGTACCAACTTGGTACCCAAAAATAATGTTAAAATGCTTTGCCGGGGTGAAAGGTACAAATTTAATACCCATTTAATATCAGTATAAGGATAGAAGTAGAGCCTCCATGGCTGAGTGGTTAGTGTGTTCACTTCTTGGTTAGAAAATTTTGGGTTTTGAATATTCCCAGAAGTGGCCTATTTTTGTTGTGGCCTAGTTCTGTCTGAGACAAAATATTCAAAGACATTTTTATTCACTGAACAACATATATCATTGGCTGGAAAATTTCACTTATAAGTCTACCGAGACAAGGTCTACTTGCGGTTTTGTTTACCAAACAACTCCATAGTGAAGGCAAACCTTCCTCATTTAATTTTAAATGGGCAAAAAATTAAAAGACTAAAATATTTTTGAAGCATTTTAAAGCAGTAGCCTTTCTCAAACCCAACATGTTGAGCTTCTCACTTGAGAATAAAAGTGAGATCTACCGGCAAATAAGCATTATAACAGCTGAAGAAAAGACTGCTCATTTTATTATGCCATTAATCAATCCTGTTGTGATGAGTTGCTCAGGCATTATATATTATGTTTTCTAGCACATACTCTTGGTAATTTTAACAGTGGACTGCCTATTCTGCCTTACAGATACACACATCTTGGCAATATATGCATTGACTATCACATACACAACTTTCAGCCAATCAAGAAACACACTCTCTGCAAATTTGAAGATGAAAGACTACAGACTTCCTTTTGACCAAAATCAAACATATCTTAGCGTCATCATGGATTGCAGAATGATTGAATAAATCAGATAGACGAAGCAAACATAAGAGTCAGAAAACAAACAGATATTATGAAGAAATTATCAGGAATGGACAGGAGATCAGACAGCAATATCTTGAAACGACTATACACAAGATGAGTAAGACCAGTCCTAGAGTATGGAGTCACAGCGTGGGCTACAGCTTCCAAATAACAGATTAGCAAAATTAACAGAACACAGAACCAAGCTGCTCGTATATCATCACTGATGATAAGAAATCTACACCTATAGAGACTCTACAAAGAGTAACAGGCCTACAACCTTTGGAAGATAGACAGAAAACTAGAGTAATGCAACAACCTGAGAAGTACAAAAGGTTCCCTAACCACCCCATGCACCTAAGAATAACCAGCTTCAGAAAAGGAAGACTAAAGAGGAGCAACTTCACGGCAATCTCCAATGAACTGACTACTAGTGATCCAGTACTGTCCCAAACAATGTCAAAACCAATATGCCCATCTTGTATGACTCCCTATGGAAAATATAAAATACCAGAACTTGAGGAAGACATAATAGGAATCATGAAAAAAGGCACCCAAACAGACACAGAGAAAAAGAATATAGCAGAAAAACACATAAACGACAACTACCCGGCAGGACTCCTGATCTCACATATACACTGACGGTTCTGCTACAAATGTCATCAAAAATGGAGGTGTGTTTTTGAGGCTCATAAACCAGAAAGAGATTGCCAAATCAAAAGCTACTGAGAAATTCTCAAATAACTGTAAAGCAGAAACTGAATCCCTCAAAGATGCTGCAAAAACTGGCTATTCAACACAAAAATAACATGCACAAGAAATTGGTGATACTGACTGATGCACTGTTAGTCCAAACAGCTCTAAAAAACCCCCAGGAACAGCAAGCTAGATGACCCAAGAACAACCCTAGACCAACAGTGCAATAACTTCCAGAGAGTGGTCATCCAGTGGATACCATCCCACTGTAATATACAATCTCAATTCTTCAATAAAATTTTACTAAAATTACTTTGATATAGTATGATAACTATAAAGAAAGTGTGCAGAAAAGAAAGTACTCATTTACCAACTATATTTGAGCAAATGAGAACCATCTAAAGACAAATATTTATGACTAATATACTAATAAAAATACAAATTGTTAATTCCAATGTTAAATCTGTCCTATTTTATGGCTGTGAAAAGTGGAGAACAATAAAAATGACAATCATGAAGATACAGACATAGGTTAATGGATGCTTGCACAGAATAAAAGGATGGAAATGGAAGGACAAAATCACTAATGTAGATTTATGGGAAATTACCAGTCAAATACCAATGGACAAAGAACAAACAGATACAGCAAAGACGATGGTGCTGGACAGAACACACACTGCGGGAAGTCAACTGAGAGTATTACATGACAGGCCCTTTTTTTTTTAATCCCCAGGGGAAGAGGCAAAGAGGAAGACCAGAATATTCTTGGAGAAGACAGGCGGAAGCAGAGATGAAGATGATAGGGAACACACAGAATGATCTTAAAAGAATGGCAAGAGACAGAATGGCTTGGAAAGTGTTTGTTGATGACCTATATCTCACAGGGAGCTGAAAGGTAGAATAAGGATATTTTAATAAACACAAGAATATGTTATATTGCTAATCAACAATAAAAATATTTCCAATTTTAGGTAGTTAACAAGCTCTTCTCAGGCTGGAAACAGCACAGGGGGCATAACTCTCCACAAATAACAATTTGCTGTATTAGTTATTTCTTAGTCCCATGGTCCATGACAGTAGTAATTGTACTGTGTAGTGTTTCTTTTGGTTTTTCTTATTTTATTTGACCATATGATCTCCACATAAATGCCTGATGAGGAAGTCTTGCTTAGTTAATTCTCAGCACATGACTCATGTATTTTCAACACCCTCTTCTTATAAAACTCGACATGTGTTTTTGTTTAGTCTGTCCACATGTACAAGTAGTTGAGGTGCCGATCTTGAATTGTGTATACATGTGACTGTGGAGTCGATTCTGTCCTGTTCTGAGGCGTATAATGATAACTTGTTCACATCTCCTCATATTATGAAAGGCATCCTGATTTGGGGCTTGTGGTCCTCTTATTGATTTGATTTTATCTGTTTCTTATGATGGTATGTAACTGGTGCATCTGGTTGTGTGCCTGTTGAACCTTCCTTTGCCAACTGATCTGTTTTCTCATTTCCTGGTATTCCACAGTGAGATGAAATCCACTGCAGGGCAACCCTGTGGTGCTTGCAGAGCTCAGTCAGTAAGGTCTGCAGATGTGGCAATTTTCTGAATTGTAGTGCCTGGAGTACTGATCTTGCATCTGTCAAAAACACTACAGGCTGTGGACTAAGATTACTGTTCAGCAGTTTTTCTATTGCCAACTTTATTGCTTGTATTTCTGCATAATTGTGACAATATTTCCCTGTTGCTATTTTATTCATATCCCTAGTGTTATTTGGGTACTTTATATATGCAACTGCTCCCCCATTCTTTACTGCATGCTGTGCTGATCCATCTGTGTACACACGAATCCATAGGTCTTGTGGGTATTCTTCATCCAAGAAACTGAGAGTTATTGTTTTTCACTGTAGACTATTCTGTTCCTTTTTTTCAACTATTCCTTTCACGTCCGTATTCCTGTCCGTATTTGTATTGATAATCCTGATTCCTCTGTCCAGGGAGTCTGTTCTGATATGGGCAGTAGAGAGTTAACAACTCATGGCATGTCTGGTGTTTGTCTACTAATACGCTTGGCTTGGTGGATAAAACTGCTTTTCTTGAGTCGTCCCAATGCAAGATTTTGGAATCGTTCCTTCATTGGATGTCTCGGCATGCATGAAATTTGTTATGCCTGTATCAGCACCTTTGTGTCCCTCCGTTCTCTCAGTGCTAGTATCCGCCACAATTTCTTCATCTCCAATATTGATGTTGATTTCATTGCTCCTGTGATGACCCTAAGTGCCTGATTTTGTACTTTATCCAGTTCTTGCAGTGTGGTGTTTGATGCTGAGCACCATGCAGATGATCCATATTCTAAATGTGGACGTATACTCTGTTGGTAAACTTTACTGAGTATTTTCCCAATCGCACCCCATGTGGTTCCACACAACTTTCTTAGAATAGCCAATTTCCTCCTTGCTTTTTGGGTTGCCTTATTTATCTGCTGTTTCCAAGACAGTTTGTTATCAAATGTAAGTCCGAGATACGTAGCTTGTATGTCTTCTTTCACAGGCTCATTGTTTGTGTAGATGACTCCTGCTTTTTGTTTTGGGGAGAGTGTGAAAAGTGTAGTACTGCATTTGTCTGTATTGATGCTGATACACCATCTATTTGTCCATGAATTCAGTGCATTCAAAGCTCTTTGCAACAATTTGGAGGCCACTGTTGCATACTCCTCTGTGCCCCACATTATCAAGTCATCTGCATACAGTGCCAATTTGATGCCATGTGGTAAATCAGTAACTAGGTCATTGATGTAAATCAGAAAAAGTGTTGAAGATAGTACACCTCCCTGTGGAACGCCCTGGCGCAGTAAGACCTTCTTACTCTTAAGACCATCCAGTTGCACTTTGGCTCTCCTGTTATGCAGGCATCCTTTGACCCATTTGTACATTCTGCCATTTACTCCGTAATTTATCAGTTTCTTCAAAAAGTCCTTCCTTCCATACCTTATCAAATGCTTTCTTAAGGTCTGTCCATGCTGCCAGTACCAGTTTCTTTTCTTGAAACGCATCCTCAATTTCCTGGGAAAGATAGTCCCTGATCTTCAGTAGAGTAACACTGTCTAAAGCCTGCTTGCTGTGGGACAAGGAGATTTTCACTTTCCAGGTACCACTGCAGTCTGAGATTGATTACACATTCCATTGTTTTACACAAACAGCTTGTAAGGCTGATTGGTCTATAGCTGGATGTCGTTGAACCATCTTTTCCTGGCTTTAGTAATGGTATCATAATTGCCTCATTCGGCATTCATCAATGTAGATTACTCTTTGGTGATAAAGTTGGCTCAGGATTCTGCAGTAGCCTGTTACGAGGTGGAAAATTATGTTCTGGGCATGTACAGGCAGCAGGTGTTTGAGATTCTGCATGTTATTTAGTCTGTAACCACATACAAAATGAAACCTCATACAATAACCTATGGTAAGAAACAAGAGCAGCTCTACAATTTTACCTTTTCTATGGGTGTGATTAGCCGCAGATTGTTAATCCCCTGCAAATTGTGAATGCGATGCTTATTATGATGGATGAGCAGTTCACTGATCGTTGAAAATGTTGTATTCTTCAGCAAATAGTACATGACCGATCTACCTTTTCTTTCAATGTGAACTTTGACATGACTGACAGAAGGTCCCAACACACTGGAGATAGAAGATTACTTTATAGACATTGAATAGTAGCAACTAAAGAACAGATAGCAACTAAAGATCAGAACAGCATGTAGATATTCTGCATAATAAATAATAATAATCTTAATAATAATAATAATAATTTTAATAATATTAATCTTAATAGTAAAACTTAGACTATTCAAATCAAATGTAGTATGAACCTCTACGTATGCGTGTGAAAGCTGGAAAACAACAAAGAGATATAGAAACAAAGTTGAACGCATTCAAAAATTAATGTCTAAGGAAAATACTTGGTATAGCGTGGAACGGATTCAAAACAAACGAGGAAATTAGAGAAATCGCCATTCAACCACTAATATCTTCAGTAATAAAGAAAAGACGATGGTCATATGTTGGACATGTGATGAGAAGAGATAATAACTGAATAGCAAAGCAAGCCCTCATATGGGAAACAACAGGTAAGAGGAAAAGAAGCTGACCCAGAGAGACACTGAGAAGAACATTGATCAGAGAGGCAAGAGCAGCAGGAATCGACTTCTCATTGAGATAGAGTTGCTTGCACAGATCAGAGACAAATGGCGAGATTTGATAAAACACATTTAAAAGAATTAAAAACTGCTAGAAGAAAAAATTAAGATAAGAGAAGAAGTATCTTGGTCTACGCCCTATGGGCCGGCAACGGCTCGAAAGGTACTATGAGTATACGTGATAGTAATAATGATAATTTTAATAAGAATATTATATAATAACAATAATCTTAATAATAGTAATCTTAATCAGAATTATCACAATATTAATAATAATTATATTAATAATCACCTTAATAATAATAATAATCTTAATAATAATAGGTCAAATAATAATAATTTAAATAGTAATAATCATGTTAATAATAACAATTATGTTAATAATAATAATAATAATAATAACAATAATAATAAGTCTAATAATAATAATCCTAATAATAATCCTAATGATAATGCTAATAATAATCTTAATAATAATCATAATAATAATTTTAATAATAATCCTAATAATAATCTTAATAATAATCCTACTAATAATCCTAATAATAATCTTAATAATAATCCTAATAATAATCTTAATAATAATCCTAATAATAATCTTAATAATAATCCTACTAATAATCCTAATAATAATCTTAATAATAACCCTAATAATAATCCTAATAGTAATCATATTAATAACCCTAATAATAATCCTAATAATAACCCAAATAATAATCCTAATAATAATCTTAATAATAATCCTAATAATAATCTTAATAATAATCCTAATAATAATCTTAATAATAACCCTAATAATAATCCTAATAATAATCTTAATAATAATCTTAATAATAATCCTAATAATAATCCTAATAATAACCCTAATAATAATCATAATAATAATCCTAATAATAATCTTAATAATAATAATAATTGTAATACTCATAATCATAACAGCCACCCATTTCAAATGACAAAGACCAACTACAGTATCAATCTAATTGAATATAACTAAAGCTTCCATTCAACTTAGACTTATTTGGTGAATTGCGTTGTTCATCATTTTTAGTTCAAACTAGTGTCAAGACAAAGTAACAAAAAAAGTAAAGAGCCCCGTCACGCCAGGTGGCGTATAAAGAATATGTTGTTATAATAGTGACGATAATTTTTATAGACCTTCGGAACATGATTTTTGGGGTAATGTGGTCGGTATTACGCCCGTGTCGCTGTACTTTTCCAGAAAAAAATCAGGTACCCATTTAAGGCTGGGTGAACCTGGAAACTGTCGATCAGGATCGAACCGACCTCTTGTCCTTTGTAGTCCAGTTCACTAACCACTGAGCTATCGCAGCTCAAGACAAAGTCAAGGTACCTATTTATAAATGTCAAATACATGATAACAGAAGCAATGGTAGAACGTGTTTAGTGAGCTCGTCTTTTGAGTACAGGATTATCATCGGGCAGCATGCCCTTTGTAGAACATTGCATTTATCACAGCCAATTTGAAAAAAAGAATTGGCGCTGGATAGGACACATACTGCGGAAGCCAATTGAAAGTATTACACAACATGCCCTTTTTTGTAATCCACAGGGGAAAAGACAAAGAGGAAAACCAAAGAATTCTTGGAGAAGTCAGATAGAAGCAGAGATGAAGATGATGGGAAGACATGGAATGATCTTAAAAGAATGTCAGAAAACAGAACGATTTGGAAAGTGTTTGTTGAAGACCTATGCTCCACGGGGAGCTCTCTCTCTCTCTCTGCGATCAGGACCCAATCAGAGTAGGATTCCAGCTCCTCACATGAACTCAGCTGTCAGGTTAGGTGTGTTACAAACAGAACATCACAATTAGAGTCTGCCAGATCCACTCTGATTGAACACCCGTTAAAAACGTTGCACTGTGTTCTGCGCCAGTGGCCCAGTGCATCCGATTTCAGCCAGCATTTTATTCAGGTTTGCTTTCCCTAGCCTTTGATTTTTTGGAGCTAAAAAGGTAGAAAGAAAGAAAAAAAGAATTTGAAAAAAAGTATGTTTCTAGCCGTATCCACCACATCTTCTATTACAATGTTCAAAGCCTTCTTGATATTATGAAATTACCTACTTTTTGGTTTGTCCCTTTGTACTAAGTTGCTTGGTCAGTGACAACTATTCCATTTCCGTTATCATGGTTAGTTTTAGTTGCAATTATTTCTATAGAAAATTTTACCACTAAAGATTTCACCATTCTTGTTTATTTTAATTTTGCTACACTGCAATATTCTCATAGTGGATGTAACATTTACTTTCAATATGTGAAAGAAAGTGATTTCAGATCCATCACAAATGATTCTTAGAATTTATTGTATTTACCTGACTGAAATGCTAACAAAATTTCGATCATTTTCTGTGTTTGGCCGCACAATGTAACTTCCTGGTCCTTGGTTGTTTCTCAGCACATACCTCTCAGCCTATGAGGAGTAAAACCAGGAGATATTGCAAAATAGTTGTTTTTTTAAATATGTATATTTAAGTTTTGAAACAGCTGAAAATAAAGAAAATAAATTGATAAGTACAAGAAAATTAAATTTTTGGACATAAGAAGATGCAATAACTAAGTAAAATTCACATTGGAAGGTAAAATAAATGGTGAATGAGGCAGAGGCAGTCACTGACTAAAATGGTCTGATAAAATTAAGAGGTGTACAAGATGTGAGCTATGACAGTGTGCACCACCAAGACAGGAGACAGATGACGTGGGGCTCTATTGTAAGCCAACTTTCAATGTGAAATTAGCACAAGATTTTAATTCATAAATGATTTAATATTGAAACAATTTTAATAAAAATATAATAAACGGTTGTTCTACGATGAAAAATATGACATCTAATATTTTTTAATGGAGCACTCTGCAATGGGTGTCCCGGGTATAGCAGTTAGGGGGCGACTGAAGTTAATCTCCACTACTGTGTTTTGGCAGGGGCGGTCCCATGTCACAGCGGACGTCATCCTCGATTGCGCTCCTGGTTCCGGTGACCTACTGTCCCTAACAGTGGCCATGGTATCGCCTCGGAAGTTTCCCTCTATAATAATATTCATTTATTATTATTTGTCCCTAGTTCCGGCATATCTGGTGTAGCGTGGCGTAATCCTGTTAGCACACCTGGGAAGTCGGTCATAACTACTATTTCGTTTCCTGGTTGCCGATGAGCCGTACAAGCCTCATAATTGAAAAAAAGGGAGCCGCGATAGCTCAGTGGTTAGTGAACTGGACTACAAAGGACAAGAGGTAGGGATCGATCCCAACCGACGGCTTCCGGGTTCACCCAGCCTTAAATGGGTACCGGATTTTTTATGGGAAAGTAAAGCAGCGCGGGCGTAATACCGACCACATTACCCCAAGAATCATGCGCTGAAGGTCTGTAAAAATTATGGTCACTAACACCATATTCCCTATACGCCACTTGGCGTGACGGGGCTCTTTACTTTTACTTACTTTACTACTCTACAATGGATTGCCACAGACTGTGTGAAGTGGAGGTATGTTTTATTGTTCTACTACATGATAAACTATGGGGAACATGTAAAGACCATAAATGCGCCATCTTGTTTGTGACCCAAGCTGGTCGCAACGCCTGAATTCATAGCAGTAGCTGAAAAAGCTGATCACTAAAAACAAAAAAGTTCTCCTGCGAGGCGCAAAAAGCACACAAGCCACTGACATTGAACTAGGAAAGGATAAGAATGAAAGAACCATTGGTGTTATTAAAGTGTAATAAACAGATGATGTTATAGAAAGCAGCGTAAAAAGTCTTTAGCACAATGAATCTGCGTTAGCAGAAATTCAGAGCTTTGCAATGTCTTAATAAACAGAGCGTGACATATGGCTGCAAATTATGGACATTAAATAACAAAAAACAATGCTTGACACCTAGAGATATTGTTTTACATCATCATCAAGTAACGTGCCTGCTGACGTAGGTGATCATGTCTCTCCACAACTTTTGATCTCGACAGTTATTTATCATTTCTGTTGCTGACCATCTGCCAAGCCATTCGCTTAAGCTG
>JAVIAB010000091.1:51492497-51607497 GCA_032433765.1 Megaustenia siamemsis | reverse complement strand
CACCAGTTCCTATTTGCAGCTTGAGGTAAAGGTAGTTATTTAGTCAACACACTACACAGTTTGAGTGTCCTGTTCTCAATCTAACAACAATCACCTGTGCATTCCATGTATGATGTTTCCATAGCTGTCATTTTGTCGCATGTAGTGTGGATGTACCTGGTTCCATCTTTCTTTCAAAAACAATTTACAGTAAACCTTTTAAGTGTAAGATACGGTGTCTGTTTAAAATTCCAATTTATTACAAAACTTATGAATCTTGAAGATTACGTTATAAGTTTATTATAATATAGATTATAAAGAAATAATATAATTTATAGATAGGTAATATATATTCATTTTTCCTTACCTGCTCTCGAGAAAAAATATCCGGGTAGAACATTGATAATGACAAAATTTCATGTGGGTATGTCTCTGGTTTCATCATATTTGTCTTTGAATCTGTCTTTGTTCAGTTTTCAAAGCTGACATTAATAAAAAAAAAAAAATTATAAAAAATAAAAAAGTGTACTGTAACACGCGTAACACAAGCCTTGTTACTTGGCAATGTTCGGGCTCTCTGTAGTCAGTGTCGGTGTACACACTCCAACTAGTTTCGAAGGGCAATCACCACTGGTTGTAAAATTTCAATTAAACATACGTTCGGGTGATTCAATACGACCAGCCATCTACTTGTGATATAATTATAGTAGTATAGTGTGTACTAAATAAAACATATAACACACTGAAAAATACGATATGTGTGGCTGTACAAATGCTAATATTCACATTTCAGGCAACGTCTAGTATGTTTAAAGTTTATACAAGAGAAATAAGAAAGCACTAAAAGAAATGCTTCTCGACAAACCGGAATGTAATATTACAACTGTTGAAAACGTAAAGTATTCAGGTTTGCTTAACGGTTCACCTGAGATGAATGTTGTTTGGGTCCGGGTGCTGTTCTTAGAATTGTTTGGTGCAATGTCGATGTATTAATAATGTCGATGTATTAAAAATGTCGATGTATTAACAGCAGCAGCAGGAGAAACAGGAGTTACATGGCTGTAAAGATCTTAATCTATTGAGTCTATGCCTGCCAACTTTACTTCTCATATAATTGTTCTTTTTAGTATCTCTCTAAGTCTTCCTCTTTTTCAGTATCTTGAAAGGAGCTTTAGATTGCAGGCGTCACTCCACAAACCCCCCCCCCCCTCAAACCGTCCCTGCTCGCAAATCTGAAAACGTCACGATAGTTGGAGTGTTTTCCAATTTTATTTTCTGCCCGCGGGTCATCTGTATAGTTGGCTGTGGTTCGAACAGAAAAAGGCCGTTCTTCCACCCATATCTCAGGCCCGCGCGTTTTTTCCTCGAAAACACCCAAAACATGTGACGTCTTCAGCTATACGTGTTATGAACGGTTGATGTCATTTTACCAACAACCGCCCCTGCTCGCAATGACGAAGACGTCACAATTTTGGTGGTCCCATACAGCCTGAGGGCCTAAGATATAATTGGCCACGGTCCATCCTAATCAAAATTCTCACAAATGTCTCGTTTGAATTCTGGAACGATCGAAGTACAAAGCTCACAGTAACACTGTTATGGCGTATTTAGAAGGAATATAATCGAGAAAAGTCATTGGAAATAAGTATTGGTTACATCCATTAAACAGAAAATTGAAGTCTTTGAAATGTGGATTTATAGAAGAATAGGTAGAATTGGATGGAAAGAAAAGAAAACAAACGATGAAGTTTTAAAAGAACTTAAAATGAAAAGAGAACTAATAAACACAGTTACAACAAAACAAATGAAATTTTGGGGGCATGTTAAAAGACACAATAGCGTACTAAAAGTAATATTGGAAGGGAAAATACAAGGTAAAAGAGGCAGATGCAGACCAAGACTAACATGGACGAGTAACATCAAAAGATGGGCAGGTCAACCTATGACAATCTGCACCATCAAAGCAAGAGACAGAGTGGAATGGCGCTCCATGGTAGCCAACATTCGATGCGGAGACGGCACTCAATGATGATGATGAGATCCCTTAATAAATGACCCATGATGTTCTAGCTGTACAAGTGAACTCGTCTCTGGTAGACACCCTGCCAAAACATTATATGTCCTCGTCGTTGGGAGGGAAGGGCTTCATCATATTTGTTTTCTTCGTCTTCTCGCTATTTGCGTACGCTACTTGTTACACTGAAAACACGACTCTGCTTATACATTCGTTCATGCAAGGTAAAGATAAAGGTAAAGATAAAGGTAAAGATAAAGGTAAAGGTAAAGATAAAGGTAAAGGTAAAGATAAAGGTAAAGATAAAGGTAAAGATAAAGGTAAAGATAAAGGTAAAGATAAAGGTAAAGATAAAGGTAAAGGTAAAGGTAACGGTAAAGGTAAAGCTAAAGGTAAAGATAAAGGTAAAGATAAAGGTAAAGATAAAGGTAAAGATAAAGGTAAAGATAAAGGTAAAGCTAAAGGTAAAGATAAAGGTAAAGATAAAGGTAAAGGTAAAGATAAAGGTAAAGATAAAGATACAGATAAAGATAAAGGTAAAGTACGAGACTTGAACCGGCGTCTTAGCACGCGAGTTTCCACCCATATGTGCTCGGCCGCCTATCCAGAAATGTTCGGAGATTTCTGGATAGTGTTGCTTCAAGCATCGAAACTCAGATGCGAGGCGACATTCCTCACCTTCCCAGGGTAATACCCTGGCACCCATTTCTGCCAACGGCTGGGTCGACCGTGGGGGTATTTTTTGTTTCCAACCACGAGTACAATTCACACTGCTCCCAGTGGGAATCGTTCATTCAAATCCTGTTTCTTAGTGAAATAGTCGTCACGGCCTAGTAATACATGTCAGCTTCATCATGGAAATGAGACTGCAGATCAGACCTCAAGAACCACAGACCAGATCGAAGGCCTCTCCTACCGTTTGGTGAAGCTGTTGCTTCAATTAAAAAACGCTCTATGTGCTTTCTTCTTCTTCTTCTTCTTCTTTCCTTCCTCATCTGCCTTTCCGCGTCGAGGGGAGATATCATTTGCGGTCTTTTCCGCTTCTGTTTGCCTCTGCTGCTGTTATGTTTTTAGTGTTTCTTATATTCCATCAATCCATATTTTTCGTGGTCGACCCTTGAGTCTGGTGTTTTCGCAACGTTTATTGAAGGCTCGTTGTGTTTTGATCTTTCTGCCTATCGTGTGGTCAAACCATTTTATTTCTTGTTTCTTTATGTATTCTATGGCGGGGATTTTTCCTAACTTTTTTCTCAGTTCATTTCTGATGTCTTATATTTCAGTCTATTTCCTGTCATTGATCTAACACAGTTCACATCGGCAGTAGTTATTTCTCTTATCGTTCTTGCATATAGTGTCCAGGACTGGCATTGGTAGCACAACCTTGGTACCGCCGCACGCCCCGTGCTGTGCGAGGAAAAACCATGCGAGTAAGAGCCGCATTCAAAGCTATATCCACGGGGGAGAACCACCCCGGAATAAAAATCGCTGTTGTCTAGCAATTACCATCGGGACAAGGAAAGGCCATGGGAGAACACCCAGACAGCCCTGACCAGCACCCACTCTACAAGACAGAAAAACACTATGTCAAACAAAATCCAGCTTGTCGAAAACGGAGTGTGTCAACCACAGTCCGGGTTTAGGGGGAAAAACAGGACTCACACGCATATACAAGTACTGATCATGTGATCAGTTCATCGTGTCTCGTGATGTTGTTCTTACCCCTCCATATACAAGTACTGATCATGTGATCAGTTCATCGTGTCTCATGATGTTGTTCTTACCCCTCCATATACAAGTACTGATCATGTGATCAGTTCATCGTGTCTCATGATGTTGTTCTTACCCCTCCATATACAAGTACTGAAAATGAGACCAGATCCTCTTTTCTCATGACGTTGTTCTTACCCCTCCATATACAAGTACTGAAAATGAGACCAGATCATCTTTTCTCATGATGTTGTTCTTACCTCTCCATATACAAGTACTGACCAGATCATCGTCTGTCATGATGTTGTTCTTACCTCTCCATATACAAGTACTGACCATGTGTCCAGCTCATTGTGTCTCATGATGTTGTTCTTACCTCTCCATATACAAGTACTGACCATGTGTCCAGCTCATTGTGTCTCATGATGTTGTTGGTACCAATCCATCATGAAGCAGAACAAACAAATAGTCATGTTCACATGATCACAAGACTTAAACATCGAAGAAGCAGAAAAAGAAGTAAAATAGTCAGTGGTGTCTCTTGCGTTGTTCCATAACCTAGGTATAATGATTAGGACTCTTAATGTCACTTCCGTTAATGAAAAGGGACCTAAGAGCAGAGTAGTAGTAAATTTAAAACTGTCTGGACGACAATTGTGTAAGTAGACGACACATTTGTTGTGAAAACAATAGAATAACGACGTCTGCTAACGAAAAGCTTGAACAACTGTACTCTTCGTTCCAGGAGGCTATTACAACTCTGCAGTGTTCGAAGTCCGAATTAATTCTCTTCATTTGAAATAATTGTGAACAATCTAGATACAAAATGACGGATTGGAAGGTCTGCTTTTGATAGATTAGCATTTTTTTGTTGTTTTTGTAATAGCCGAAACAGGCGATAGAAGAATGTTTGGAACGGTGTAGCAAAATTCGTGATTACTAGAAAACCATTAACAGGATCTGAACATTGCATGCACTGGGACATTATCTAAGAACAAGTTGAAATAATCGAAGGCGACCCTGACATCCCACAGGCTGGTTATAACGCCTAATTCCCTGATATGTATCACGTTAAATATAGGAAAAATGGGAAGAAGAGGGTGAAAGAAAAAAAATAAGACCAACCTAGAGAAACACTAAAAAGAACATTAAAGCGAGAGACAACAGTAGGTATCACCTTCCTCACACAATGCAGGCCCTGTGCAAGGTCTGACAGTTGAAAGATCGACCTATATGACACACCCGTTAACATCTCTATATGATCTACTTATTAACCGATGTATATGATCTACATGTTAACATCTCTATACAATCCGCTTATTAACCGATATATATGATTCACTAAAATGATACACTTACTAATTGATAAAAAATGTATCCACTTATATAATCCACTTATTGACCGATCCATATAATCCACTTATTAACCGATCTATAGTTCACATCATAGAATAGCTCAGGCCACAATAGCATTTCAGAAAATGAAAAATATTTTATGCAACAAATCTGTGTCAATAGAAATAAGAGAGAGAGAGTTCATCGGTGCTATATAGAACCAATTCTGACCTAGGGAAGCGAATCATGGACAGTAGACAAGCAAATGAAAAGACGATTAGAGGCCACAGAGATGGGATTTCTCAGAAGAATGTTGAAAGTTCCCTGGACAGATAAAAAGACCAATGAGGAAGTTCTCAAAGAGGCCAACACAAAAAGGGAGCTCTTAAAAAACATCAGAAAGAAACAATCAACATTTTTCGGGCACATCATGAGAAGAGGAAAGTTGGAATACTTGGTTACAACTGGCAAAATAAAAGGAAAGAAAGATCGCGGACGACAAAGAGAGAAAATACTGGATAGATTGTTGTCATGGCATGGAAAGCAGGCAACAACAGAACTGATACGATGCACTGTAGATAGACGATTGTGCAAGGACATGATCGCCTACGCCAACCAGTATGGTACATGATGAATGATGAATTAACATCTCTACATGATCCACGTGTTAACATCTCTATATAATCTACCTTTGTTTAAATATACTTTTGCGACGTTATATTTTACAGAGACATCTATTAGTTTTTGCTTTACCCTTTCCATATTTTAGCCATATTATACGAGTACGTCGTTTTCTTTTAACCGTTCCTAATCTTTAAAAAGTTACACTGATTAACTGTCGAAGCATTAAAACACGTCCCGCCTCCAACCAACCGTACACACTTTATTGCACTTATGAAACGTCACTACACACCGTGCAGAACTGCATAATTTTTATTGCATGATTCACTTCCTGAATCCCGCGTTCATAATCACATAAACGTGTGTACCCAAATACGTAGTGTGTTGTGTAACATAAATCTGTCATGTCATCTTGCGGTTCAGTATGTCTATACTTTTTAATTTATACTTCTAGATTAGACTGAATAATATGGGGTATATAAAAAAAAAAGTAAAGAGTCCCTGTCACGTCAAGTGGCGCATAGGGAATATGGTGTTAGTGACCATAAATTTTACAGACCTTCAGCACATGATTTTTCGGGTAATGTGGTCGGTATTACGCCCGTGCCGCTTTACTTTCCCAGAAAAAATCCGGTACCCATTTAAGGCTGGATGAACATATGGGGTATATCACTAGACCAAAAGTCTTAAGGTGAAACCTAATCCCAGCACCAGAGCTGGAATTTGTCAGCGACCCACACCTGATGGCTTGCGCCAGGATCTGGGAATCAGAACCATCCAGACCCTGCTCCACCTCTCCGCGGTGTCTCTTGTAACAGACTAACCTGTCTAGTCTGGCCAAGCGAGCAGGGATAGAAGAGGGAAGACAACTTGGTACTCAAAAATGTCTGCTGAAGTCGGATGTTTTGAGCCGAAAGGCGCAAATATCACAGAGTTGCTGCAAACCACAACACAACGCAGGGAGACGCGATAGCTCAGTGGTTAGTGAACTGGACTAGAAAGGACAAGAGGTAGAGTTCGATCCCAAAAGACGGCTTCCAGGTTCACCCAGCCTTTAATGGGTACCGCAATTTTTTCTGGGAAAGTAAAGTGGTACGGGCGTAATACCGACCACATATCCCCAAAAATCATGAGCCGAAGGTCTATAAAATTTATGTTCACTAACACCATATTCTCTATACGTCACTTGGAGTGACGGGGGTACTTTACTTTTTTACAACACAACGCAGACACGCCCACTTAACGTTCCTTTAAGGGTGTATGATGAAGAGGAATATTCTAGAATACTATAGTCATCTGGCGAAGGCAAGCAAGCAATACATATCCAAGATAGCGGTTTTCAAACTTTTCCAACTGAGGTCCCACTGTAGAAAAAAAAAACCAGGACAAGCTTTGTGGTGCTTAGGGCATACCGTGTCAATGCTTGTCTTTTCTTTTTAGGATCACAATCACTGATCACCGAAAAAAACCGGAGGTGCTTCGATATCTCTCTCGAGAAAATCCGAGAAAAATCCTGGCCCTAGTGCACAAACTCCGTTGCACAGGCTGGAATCCACAGTGTGGGTAGGTTTCTGCTGACGTTTCCTGGGCAGTTGTTTATATTGATGACCTACTCTCTTCCGGGTTTACCTGCAAAGGGTTCTTTAACGTTCGCGAGTGCACACGGGATCACCCGTTTATTGCTGCTTTCTGAGAGGGGTTAGACATCGAATCACACTACCAAAGAGATCAGGGGAGATTAACGTCTTCAAAGAACCACAAAAAAGAGTAATTTTTGCTTTTTTTTTTTTTGAAAACTCACCACGGTTTCCGGTGGTTTTTTAACCCAGGGTCCTTTCTATCCTGACCCCGACGTAGGTGTTAGTGTTCATTCTTTTTTTTTTTTTTAATCTTCGAAAAAATTTTTAATCAATATGATCACAATTATACAATGGCTATCTTTCTTACTTATTTAAAAATAACAAAAAAGAAAGAAACATTAGACACGCAGTTAAGGCTGGGTGAACCCAATAGAAAGGATGCGTCCAGTAATAGGAGTACAATGTGACCTTTTTGACTGTTGTTTAAGAGGCACAAATGAGAAGACGATTAGAGGCCACAGAGATGGGATTTCTCAGAAGAATGTTGAAAGTTCCCTGGACAGCTAAAAAGATCAATGCAGAAATTCTCAGAGGCCAGCACAAAAAGGGGAACTCATAAAAAAAAAACATCAGAAAGAAATAATTAACATTTTTCGTGTACATTATGAGAAAAGGAAAGTTTAAATACTTGGTTACAACTGGCAAAATACAAGGAAAGAGAGATCGCGGACGACAAAGAGAGAAAATACTGTATAGCTTGGTGCCATGGCATGGAAAACAGCCAACGACAGAACTGATACGATGCACTGTAGATAGAAGATTGTGGAAGGACATGATCGCCTACGCCACCCGCGGTATGGCACATGATGATGATGAAGAGGCGCAAACTGAAATGGTTTGGCCGCGTATCTCCATCGTCTGGCATAGCAATGACCACACTGCGAGGAAGCGTAAACGGAAGGAGAATGAGAGGTAGACTGCGAAAGAGATAGGGAGATAATGTCATGGAATGGACGTGCCTCGATTTTGCAGAGCTCCAAATAATAATTGAAGAGATGGAGAAGGTTGACGAAGTCTGTAAGTGGTGCTCCAACGAGCCTCTGGGGCTATGGGGTATAGAAGTAAAAGAAGAAGAAGAAGAGGAATAAGAAAATGGTGATTAAGACAAAGATGATGACGATTAAGAAGAACAACAACAAAAAGCTGATTAAGAAGAAGAGAACTTAAAGAAAGTGAAGAAAAAGAAGATAATGATTAAGAAGAAGGAGAAGAACAAGAAGAAGTTGATGGAGAAGAGGGTGATGAAGAAGAAGAAGGACAAAAAGAGGAAGAAGATGCGATGATGAACAAGAAACCGCTGATCGGAATCAAACCCTACCTTTTGTCCTCGGTAACCTGATTCACTAACCACTTCACTAGCGCAGCAGCAGGTCGAGCTGTAAAGACGCTCAAAATGTCACAGAAAATCTATTTTTTTTTTTTAATCTGTTCTGTTGACGCTGTTGTGTGTTATTCTCAATCTAATTTTCTCAATCCACTATTCTCAATCTACTATCCTCGATCCACTATTCGCAATCCACTATTCTCAATCTATTTTTCTCAATCCACTATTCTCAAAAGAGAGACAATTTCCAATATTAAGAAGAAACAATCATCATTTTTTGGCCATGTAATGAGAAGAGAACAACTGGAATATATTGTAACAACTGGGAAAATTGAGGGACGAAGAGATAAATGGAAGGAAAGAGAAAAGATACTAGACAGCTTAAGATAATGGCTTGGCAGAAGGTCAACAACAGAATTGATAAATAACTGTCGTGATCGAAAGTTATGGAGAGACATGATCACCTACCCCAGCAGGCCTGGTACTTGATAATGATGATGATTCTCAATCCACTATTCTCAATCCACTATTCTCAATCCACTATTCTCAATCCACTATTCTCAATTCACTATTCTCAATTCAAATAAATGAAAAATACATCCCGCTTCATAAAACCTTATTTACCGTTCTGGACATTCAGAAATCAACGGAATTAAGAAAGCTGATAGGTTATCTACCATTACACAGATTACAGAGTAATATGGTTCCATCTCAAAAGGGAGCACCTTAAAAGGGAGCTCTTAAAAAACATCAGAAAGAAACAATCAACATTTTTTGGGCACATCATGAGAAGAGGAAAGTTGGAATACTTGGTTACAACTGGCAAAATAAAAGGAAAGAGAGATCGCGGATGACAAAGAGAGAAAATACTGGATAGCTTGGTGTCATGGCATGGAAAACAGTCAACAACAGAACTCATACGATGCACTGTGGATAGAAGATTGTGGAAGGACACGATCGCCAACGTCAACCAGTACGGCACATGATGATGATGATGATTCCTCCTAAAAGCCAAGGTCACCCACGAAGTGATAATACTGTTAAATAAGAAAAGCATGGCCTTGATTAATTTTTGGGTTTATTTATCTAGCAGCTTGTGGGATTCTACCCTTTTACCTAATGTCATAGGTTTCTTTTCATAGTTTTTGTTTTGGCATTTGTGTGTTTAAAAGTAAAAAAAAAAAAAAGTAAAGTACCCCTGTCACGCCAAGTGGCGTATAGGGAATATGGTGTTAGAGACCATAAATTTTACAGACCCTCGGTACGTGATTTTTGAGTTAATGTGGTTGGTATTATGCGTGTGTTTAGTTGTATAGACTTTCTGTGTTTAGGTGTTTGTAGATTTTCTGCGTCTAGGTGTCTGTATATTTTCAGTATCTAGGTGACTGTATATTTTCTGTGTCAAGATGTCTGTAGATTTTCTGTGTCAAGGTGTCTGTAGATTTTCTGTGTCAAGATGTCTGTAGATTTTCTGTGTCAAGGTGTCTGTAGATTTTCTGGGTCTTGGTGTCTGGAGATTTTCTGTGTCAAGGTGTCTGTACATTTTCTTGGTCTTGGTGTCAGTAGATTTTCTGTGTCAATGTGTCTGTACATTTTCTGGGTCTTGGTGTCTGTAGATTTTCTGGGTCAATGTGTCTGTAGATTTTCTTTGTCTAGGTGTCAGTAGATTTTTCTTTGTCTAGGTGTCAGTAGATTTTTCTTTGTCTAGGTGTCAGTAGATTTTTCTTTGTCTAGGTGTCAGTAGATTTTTCTTTGTCTAGGTGTCAGTAGATTTTTCTTTGTCTAGGTGTCAATACATTTTTCTTTGTCTAGGTGTCAATACATTTTTCTTTGTCTAGGTGTCAGTAGATTTCTTTGTCTAGGTGTCAGTAGATTTTTCTTTGTCTAGGTGTCAGTAGATTTTTCTTTGTCTAGGTATCAGTAGATTTTTCTTTGTCTAGGTGTCAGTAGATTTTTCTTTGTCTAGGTGTCAGTAGATTTTTCTTTGTCTAGGTGTCAGTAGATTTTTCTTTGTCTAGGTGTGATGTAGATTTTTTGTCTAGGTGTCAGTAGATTTTTCTTTGTCTATGTGTCAGTAGATTTTTCATTGTCTAGATGTCAGTAGATTTTTCTTTGTCTAGGTGTCAGTAGAATTTCTGTGTTTTTAATTGTCTGGATTTTATGTGACTAGGTGTCTGTAAATTGTCTGTGTCGATGTTCAGATTGTAAGAGTCTAGGTGTCTGTAAATTGTCTGTGTCGATGTCCAGATTGTATTGTCTAGGTGTCTGTAAATTGTCTGTGTCGATGTCCAAAAGTGTATGTGTCTAGGTGTCTGTAAATTTTATGTGTCGATGTCCAAATTGTATGTGTATAGGTGTCTGTAAATTTTATGTGTCGATGTCCAAAAGTGTATGTGTCTATGTGTCTGTAAATTTCCTGTTTGTCGATGTCCAGATTGTATGTGTCTAGGTGTCTATAAATTTCCTATTTGTCGATGTCCAGGTTGTTTGCGTCTAGGTGTCTGTAAATTTCCTGTTTGTCAATGTCCAAATTGTATGCGTCTAGGTGTCTGTAAATTTCCTGTTTGTCGATGTCCAGATTGTATGCGTCTAGGTGCCTGTAAATTTCCTGTGTGTCGATGTCCAGATTGTATGCGTCTAGGTGTCTGTAAATTTCCTGTTTGTCAATGCCCAAATTGTATGCGTCTAGGTGTCTGTAAATTTCCTGTTTGTCGATGTCCAGATGTCTGTAAATGGCCTGTGTGTCGATGTCCAGATTGTATGCGTCTAGGTGTCTGTAAATTTCCTGTGTGTCGATGTCCAGATTGTATGTGTCTATGTGTCTGTAAATTGCCTGTGTGTCGATGTCCAGATTGTATGTGTCTAGGTGTCTGTAAATTTCCTGTGTGTCGATGTCCAGATTGTATGTGTCTAGGTGTCTGTAAATTTCTTGTGTGTAGATGTTCATATTTTCTGTATCTATCTCTGTATATTTTCTGTATCTATCTCTGTATATTTTCTATATCTATCTCTGTATATTTTCTGTTTCTTGGTGTCTGAAGGTATATCGATCTCTGAGTACTACTCTGACTATAGTTTATTTTAATGAACAGAGAAGGCTTGTGTGACCATCACCAGTACCATATCGGGACGTATAGGACAAATACAGATAAACAATCTATTTCCGAGCTGTGATCGTAGCCCTATGCTACAATCATGAGAACAAGCGTGAAAGACTTCGCTAATAATTGCTAATATTTTTATTATATTTTGTATTATATACTCAGTTGAGTTGGCAGTGTTCCCTAGCGTTTGTCTTCTCGTGACAAAGCGCTGTGCCAAGGAGTACGGGTTCGATCCTGCTTCGGACCTTATATTGTTCTTTTTTTTTCTGTTGTTGATTATTTGTCATTTTTTCCGAGTGCTGTAAACATACCTCTTCCTCTGAAATGGTTCGCTGATTATCGCCTCGGAAGTTTCCCTCTATAACTATATTCATTTATTATTATTTGTCTCCTTATCGGGAAAAGCTGTATGGTGACGTCATCAGCCCTGAGCTGACGAATGCTTTCTTTCTTTCCATTTTCAAGTTCCGCCTTTTGCATCGTCGCATGCTTGAGTCAATTAAGTGTTTTCTCAATGGCATTACTGTGTCTTGGTACATTGTGATATTGCATTGTTTGTCGTATATTCCCTGAATCCTCTGGGGCTACCTTTTTATCTGAGTTGTTCTATCTTTGAACTTATTAATTTTGACGTCTAGAGGTGTACACAGTAGAAGATCCTTCCAGCGCTGTTAGTCCCCTAAGGTTCGAAGTGTTTTTCGTTGTTAATCACTGTTCAAAGTGGGATATTCCAGATTATCAATTGGGCCTATGCCTACCAAATTTGCTTCTCTTATCAGTGTACTTTTCAGTGTCTCTCTAGGTCTTCCTCTTTTTCTGTATCCAGATGTTCCCATATATAAGAGCATGTTTTGAACTTCTTGTGTTGTCTCTTCTCAGCACGTTTAATACATGCCCGTCTTCTCTTCCTAATTGTAGCTGAGATCGTTATCTGAGGGGTTATTCAGCTATTGATTTATTTGCGGGTCATCATCATTGCACTTCGAACATGTCCATAGGTGCTCAGATCCCCTCCTCAGCAATTCCCTCAGTGTCCAGCGGCTGACGACTCCAGTTCTATGTTGGTTGATAAGTCTTCTTACATGGCCACTAAGTTTCTCATTTCTGGCTGTGCCCATCTTAACTCCCATTTCCATCATCCGAAGAAGTGACGTTGATCTGTGTTTGTCGAAGTCCTGTGCTCTTCCAACATCTCGAAGGGCATTGATGATGTCCACTCGATCCATTGGTTGCCCGTCCTCAACGACAGCGCAGCTAGGCAACCTGTCCGCTCTTTCATTTCCCCGTACTCCCGCATGTCCAGGGACATATTTGTGGGTTATTTGTCAATACAATGCATAGCCTTTAGTTTTCAACAAAGAGTGGCAAAGATGGGGTGGGGGAAGTTGGGGGCTCGGTAGCTTAGTTGGGAAAACCACTCGACTGGGATACCGACGTTTGGACAAACCCGTGTTCGATTCCAGCTGGAAACAGTGTGAGTTGTACTTGTGCTTAAAAAAAAAACAATACCCCCGCGGTCGACCCAGCCGCTTACAGAAATGGGTACTAAGGTAGTACTCTGGGAAGGTGAGGAATGCAGCCTCGCATTGTGAGTTTCGATGCTTGAAGCCACACTGTCCAGAAGTCTCAGATCACTTCTGAATATGCGGCCGAGCTTATATGGGTGAAAACTCTGGTGCTAAGGCGCCGATTCTAGTCTCGTACTTTATCTTTACAATAATGAACGACATGGTTACTGGGCGACGAGAGAGGGGCAGACCACAGCCAACTATATGCTTACTTAGGCCTGAGGGCTGAGATTAAATACTGGGAAAACCCCCGACTAGTGTGATGTTTTCAGCTTTGCGAGCAGGAGTGGTTGTGGGTAGAGTACGAAGCCATCTGTAGCTTTTATAGTTTAAAACGCCACCCTAGTTGGGGGGAGGGGGGTTTCCAGTTTTATTTTCTCCCGTGGGCCTTAGTAAATTTATAGTTGGCTGTGAGCAGACCATGAAGAAGGCATGAAAGAGGCCTTGGACAGTGTGTGGGAGTTCTGACTAGAGACATAGATTCTTTCAGACGGTATGAGGTGAATGCAATGTTCTGTGAGAGATCCGACAAGAGACAGAGATTCTTTCATACATGCTGCGGTGAATGCAACATTCTGTGGGAGATCAGAATAAATACATAGATACTTTCAAACAGGCTGTGGTAAATGCAACGTTCTGCAGGGGATCTAGCTAGAAGCAGGGATTCTTTCAGACGAATGGTGGAGAATGCAACGTTCTGAGGGAAATGTGACTAAAGACAGAGATTCTTTCAGACGGTCTGTGGTGAATGCAACGTTATGTGGGAGATATGACAAGAGAAATAGATTCTTTCAGACGGGTTGTGGAGAATGCAACGTTCTGGGGGAGATCTGACTAGAGACAGAGAATCTTTTAAATGGGTTGTGGAGAATGCAACGTTCTGTGGGAAATCTGGCTAGAGACAGAGAATTTTCAGACATGCTGCAGTGAAATCAACATTCTGCAAAGTACATGTGACCTGATAATGATTTGCGATGGTAGCTTACTCTCATGTTGAATTTATTTAGCCACTTTCTGATTCCGTCTGTTTACTTGATCATCCTTTCGCCTTCTAGCCTGATATTTTGACGTGCAACTCTTTTACTGTAAGTTGGTTTGGTTTCACGCTGGTCATACGTCCAAACCAGTGGATATTCAAAATAATCCATTATATTGTCCCTTCTGTTTTTATCAAAGTTTAATTTTACAAATATTTGTTTCAAGTTTCAAAGATTGGTTTACTGCATCTTTCCTTGCTTTTTTTTTATTATTTATGTATTTTTTGCAGCATTTACGTGCATCGCTTCAATGTATGCTTTTAATTACGCTTCTCTTTCAAGGCCACAGAGATGGCATTTATCAGAAGAATGTTGAAAGTTCCCTGGACAGCTAAAAAGACCAATGAGGAAATTCTCAAAGAGGCCAACACAAAAAGGGAGCTCCTAAAAAACATCAGAAAGAAACAATCAACATTTTTCTGGCACATCATGAGAAGAGGAAAGTTGGAATACTCGGTTACAACTGGCAAAATAAAAGGAAAGAGAGATCGCGGACGACAAAAAGAGAGAAAATACTGGATAGCTTAGTGTCATAACATGGAAAACAGTCAACAACAGAACTGATACGATGCACTGCAGATAGAAAATTGTGGAATGATCACCTACACCAACGGTAGGCACATGATGATGATGTCTTTCAAAGGTTGTTCATGTCTGATGGTATTAGTATAAGGTAGGTACACAATTGTGCATTTATCAATTAAATTTGTTGTTTGCATGGTAACATCTTGATGTGTTCATAATCAGTGATTTGTGTAGCTTATGGTATTTGCTTTGTCGTTTCTGATTTCAGTCACTTCAATTTGTCGTCATTAATGAAGATACAGACCTTCATTAATGAAGATACAGACCTTCATCAATGAAGATACAGACCTTCATTAATGAAGATACAGACCTTCATTAATAAAGATACAGACCTTCATCAATGAAGATACAGACCTTCATCAATGAAGATACAGACCTTCATTAATGAAGATACAGACATTCATCAATGAAGATACAGACCTTCATTAATGAAGATACAGGCCTTCATTAATGAAGATACAGACCTTCATTAATGGATGCTTGCGCTGAATAAAAATATGGAAATGGCGGGAGGGCAAAATTACTGACATAGAATTATGAAAAACTAAAAGTCAAATGCCAGTGGATAAAGAGATACGGTAAAGACGATGGCGCTGGATAGGACACACATTGCAGAAGTTAACAGCGTATTACAAAGCAGGCCTTTTTTTTGGAATCCCCAAGGAAAAGGACAAAAGGAATATCAAAATGTTCTTGGAGAAGACAGATGGAAGCAGAGATGAATATGATTGGGAAGACATGGAATTATCTTAAAAGAATGGCAAGAAATAGTAATGTTTGGAAAGTATTTGTTGAAGACCTATGCTCCACAAGGAACCGAAAGTGTTTATTGAAGACCTATGCTCCACAGGGAACTAAAAGTGTTTGTTGAAGACCTATGCTCCACAGGGAGGTGAAAGTGTTTGTTGAAGACCTATGCTCCACAGGGAGGTGAAAGTGTTTATTGAAGACCTATGCTCCACAGGGAACTAAAAGTGTTTGTTGAAGACCTATGCTCCACAGGGAGGTGAAAGTGTTTGTTGAAGACCTATGCTCCACAGGGAGGTGAAAGTGTTTGTTGAAGACCTATGCTCCACAGGGAACTAAAAGTGTTTGTTGAAGACCTATGCTCCACAGGGAACTAAAAGTGTTTGTTGAAGACCTATGCTCCACAGGGAACTGAAAGTGTTTGTTGAAGACCTATGCTCCACAGGGAACTGAAAGTGTTTGTTGAAGACCTATGCTCCACAGGGAACTGAAAGTGTTTGTTGAAGACCTATGCTCCACAGGGAACTAAAAGTGTTTGTTGAAGACCTATGCTCCACAGGGAGGTGAAAGTGTTTGTTGAAGACCTATGCTCCACAGGGAGGTGAAAGTGTTTATTGAAGACCTATGCTCCACAGGGAACTAAAAGTGTTTGTTGAAGACCTATGCTCCACAGGGAGGTGAAAGTGTTTGTTGAAGACCTATGCTCCACAGGGAGGTGAAAGTGTTTGTTGAAGACCTATGCTCCACAGGGAACTAAAAGTGTTTGTTGAAGACCTATGCTCCACAGGGAACTAAAAGTGTTTGTTGAAGACCTATGCTCCACAGGGAACTGAAAGTGTTTGTTGAAGACCTATGCTCCACAGGGAACTGAAAGTGTTTGTTGAAGACCTATGCTCCACGGGGAACTGAAAGTGTTTGTTGAAGACCTATGCTCCACAGGGAACTGAAAGTGTTTATTGAAGACCTATGCTCCACAGGGAACTAAAAGTGTTTATTGAAGACCTATGCTCCACAGGGAACTAAAAGTGTTTATTGAAGACCTATGCTCCACAGGGAGCTGAAAGTGTTTGTTGAAGACCTATGCTCCACAGGGAACTAAAAGTGTTTGTTGAAGACCTATGCTCCACAGGGAACTAAAAGTGTTTGTTGAAGACCTATGCTCCACAGGGAACTAAAAGTGTTTGTTGAAGACCTATGCTCCACAGGGAACTAAAAGTGTTTGTTGAAGACCTATGCTCCACAGGGAACTAAAAGTGTTTGTTGAAGACCTATGCTCCACTGGGAACTAAAAGTGTTTGTTGAAGACCTATGCTCCACAGGGAACTAAAAGTGTTTGTTGAAGACCTATGCTCCACAGGGAACTAAAAGTGTTTGTTGAAGACCTATGCTCCACAGGGAACTAAAAGTGTTTGTTGAAGACCTATGCTCCACAGGGAACTAAAAGTGTTTGTTGAAGACCTATGCTCCACAGGGAACTGAAAGTGTTTGTTGAAGACCTATGCTCCACAGGGAACTAAAAGTGTTTGTTGAAGACCTATGCTCCACAGGGAACTAAAAGTGTTTGTTGAAGACCTATGCTCCACAGGGAACTGAAAGTGTTTGTTGAAGACCTATGCTCCACAGGGAACTAAAAGTGTTTGTTGAAGACCTATGCTCCACAGGGAACTAAAAGTGTTTGTTGAAGACCTATGCTCCACAGGGAACTAAAAGTGTTTGTTGAAGACCTATGCTCCACAGGGAACTAAAAGTGTTTGTTGAAGACCTATGCTCCACAGGGAACTAAAAGTGTTTATTGAAGACCTATGCTCCACAGGGAACTAAAAGTGTTTATTGAAGACCTATGCTCCACAGGGAACTAAAAGTGTTTGTTGAAGACCTATGCTCCACAGGGAACTAAAAGTGTTTATTGAAGACCTATGCTCCACAGGGAACTAAAAGTGTTTATTGAAGACCTATGCTCCACAGGGAACTAAAAGTGTTTATTGAAGACCTATGCTCCACAGGGAACTAAAAGTGTTTATTGAAGACCTATGCTCCACAGGGAACTGAAAGTGTTTGTTGAAGACCTATGCTCCACAGGGAACTAAAAGTGTTTATTGAAGACCTATGCTCCACAGGGAACTAAAAGTGTTTATTGAAGACCTATGCTCCACAGGGAACTGAAAGTGTTTGTTGAAGACCTATGCTCCACAGGGAACTAAAAGTGTTTGTTGAAGACCTATGCTCCACAGGGAACTGAAAGGTAGAAGAAGAAAAAGAAGAACGAAAGTACTTTCACGGACAGCTCTGTCTTACGTGGCGCCCGCTGGTGCCGTGGCGCCCGCTGGTGCCGTGGCGCCTTCGACTTACTTTCCAGACGCCCTCGACTTACTTTTCTGTCGCTAATTTTACTTAGCGCCAATTTTAACGTTCAATGGAATTTCAAAATGTAGTAGCAGGTAAATACTCGATATAAAAGGTTTCTAAGAAAATACACTATATTTTCGGTGCTGTTTTCATCTGTTAATTTTAATTACTCTAACTTTATATGGCGTTTGGCGTCTTTACAGACAGTTGTTAGCTAGCAATTTAAATTTTTTGGTCATGTTAAAAGACACAACAGTCTAATAACAGTAATATTAGAAGGGAAAATACAAGGTAAAAGAGGCAGAGGCAGACCAAGATTAACATGGACGAGTAACATCAAAAGATGGGCAAGTCAGCCTATGACAATCTGCACCATCAAAGCAAGAGACAGAGTGGATTAGATTTTTAAGATTAGACGCTTAAACTTTCTTAAAGCGGAGATAACCGTATCCTACCCGACAATAGATAACGAGAAACCATCGGTGTATTCTTTCCCCTTGCACAATCATGGTGTAGCATATTATACGCATCCATTTATTTAACTCATATAAACCAATAAAGGACTTATTCTGTGATTTAGATAATTTACATGAGGTGTATGCTATCAGCAAAGGCGAACAATGGACGACAAAAAGTTAACAGCAAAAGTTATAAAGTGGCCATATATTGTATTATATATTATAATACAGAATATTGATTTGAGCATGTCGTCTGGCATATATCCGCTGTTGTAGATATCATCTGTTAAGGAAAATTGCAAATATAATTGAATAAAATGGTATGGTTAAAACATTACGTAATTGATTGACGACACTAATTTGAACGACGTTTCGGCTCAATGGGCCTTCAGCAGGAACAAACAAACAAACACACACACACGCAGATATGTAAGTAAATAAAACTAGTCCTACATAGCTGACTAACAATGAAGTATCCAAAACATAATTGTAAAATGTTATGCATTTTTTTTGCCTTGACCACTTTTTTGAACATCTGTGGCCTAGGAGGAGTTGTAGGTCTTGTGTCTGGGAAACAATAATAGAAACATTGTTGATGTCCACAACACTGTGCTACTACTACCAGCGGCAGACGCGGACAATTCTTGAAAGATTCAAGCGCAAAATAACAATATACGAGGTGACATGTATACAACAAGCAGTAAACAAAAATAGAAGAAATATGGTTACAAATTAGGCCTTGAGAAAAATAGTGAGTTTAACATTTGATAAGGAATACATTGAGCAAAGAAGAATGAAACAGTGGCCTTCTCTATGCTACCGCCGCTAGCCTGAATATATTAACGAAATACAAAAGGAAATGATAATTTATTACATTTTAAAAATAATTATATTACAAATTTTCGAATATTCTATTACACATTTCGTAGGCTAATATGATTTATTTGCTTTGATTTGCATTTATTAAAGCAATGTTTTCCTATGGCCACTATAACGTTTGTGAATTAAACCAAAACTACTCTAAGATAGTACATGAAACCGCTAATAAGCAGCGGTATAGTTCTCTTCTCTCCGACTTAGAATTAATGATCTTGACATTCAAAAATTCAAGTGAAAATAATACGGCGGGAGCTACCGCTAGAGGAATGCGGTTTCATTTGTTATTTTTAGCTCTAGCTAATTAGAATCGTCACAAAGTGAAAGTGAAACTGTGTTTGATTACCGGAACTTCCTAATCTATTTATAACAACGTTATTCGCATCAGCATATATAGAAAGAACTTTTTCTGCTCTCAAGAGAATCAAATCTTATTGTCGCTCAACTCAAACACAAGAACGCTTATCTGGTTTGGTAATAATGTCCATTGAGAAATCATTCCTTCGGAAACTTAGAAACCAACCCAACAGTACTTTCAATGACAAAGTTATCGAGACATTTTCGTCCCAAACAAGACGGATAGAGTTTATATATAAATAAGTAATTTAAAATGTAGTGATATCATTAGCAAATATTACTTCATGTTAGTCTACTGAATATAATGTATGTTTTTATTTATTATGTCAGCGGTAGCCCAGACCCCAAAACCAGTTAACGCCACTGGAATGAAATAGTTTTAACATTTGGCCAGAAGGAAACCCAACCAACCTGCAGCTCGAGCGTATTACAGGAAAACACCCGACTACAGAGCAAAAGAGAAGTCAAGAAATGAAGTGAGTTCGCTCAAGTTTCATAACTAGAGAAGGTCAGAAAATTACACGCTTGTGTGGGACAGAACACGGCACAAGCAGAAGGATTACAGAAAGAAGATAGTCTCTACAGAGTTTGAATGGTTTCATAGTTATGCATCACTTAATATATCTCTCCCGGTACATGTTCATGGTGTGCCGGATTAGGTTTACATTGTCAAGTTTGAACTAGATCTGTGACCTTCAACCTGGGTTATATGGCACACCAGAGGGCGATGCTGCAACTAGGCCACTTATATAACAATTTTAATCGGCACTAACCTCAACATTTCGAAAATCCATTTTCGTTTCTAGCATTCACCGATGACTACTAAAGGAATGGATAGCCTTCTTTGTCATCCGTCCTTAAAAGGGACTTAAGTGGGTGTAGATACGTTGCGTTGTGATTTATTAGTACCTTTCGACCGAATACATCCGACTTCAGCATGGCATTTTTAAGTACCGATTTGCGTTCCCTCTTATATTCTTACTCACTTGGTCAAATTAAACTGGTTAGTCTGTTACTAGAGTTGCCGCGAAGAGGTATAGTAGCTAGTCCCAGCCTTTTAGTCGTCTATCTTGGGTGATCCCTTGGTTGCATTGCTACCACTTGAACAGCTCTTGGGAATATGGAAACACAGTCTCCTCTTCTACTTTGTGGTAGAGACACGTCGAGGAGCAAATTTATACAGATGCTCTACTGGTAAAGTTTTAATAATTATTTTAAAGTTTTCTGGAAAAAAAAAGGTACCGGTACTCACCCTGAAGCTGCTATTATATCTACTTCTATACTTTTAATTTATCCTCTTATATACCTTTGTCTTCTTATATACACAAGACACAGGTCTCGAGACAGAGATTGTAGCTTCAAATCCCGGCTGCACTATAGTCCGTTCAGAAATTCATAATCACACCTGAATTAGCTTTGCGTGATAACCGCTTGTTATTTTAGTTTCAAAATTTGCATGCAATCTTAGAATATTGATGACGCAAAGATTTTGGTATTTTTTATTCCACAAACACAACAAATTTTGCACATCAGCGAATTCCTTTGATCTTTTATGACGATATCACACAAGTTGATTCAAATTTCATTTTAGAGTTTACAGTAATCGTGTTAAATTTTCCAATATACTGGAATTCTTGTCAGAGGCGTGTCTACATAGTGCTTAATTGTGGGTGTTGTTCGTTATGTGTATTTGCAAACATGAATTCAATTGGTTACAATTGCTGATATAGTAAAAAAAAGTAACCTTTTGCATAGTTATAAATTTGCATTTCAAACTCATTGTAATTTAGATATAAATGTTGGTATTTAAAGTCAACAAATTGTCTACTGAGTCTTCACAAAATTAATAAAAATACGCCTTCCCTTCGGTAATTAATGCCCAGGCCGTGGTGCGTCATGTCGTTCAATAACAATTCAGTTTTGTGCACGGAATTTTCCTGAAGTTAGTGTTTCTGCAATAGCCAAACTATTTTCCGTCAACGACCGCACCAAATTAATGTATATATCCTAAAATGGTGTCAAATTCCAACAGGGTGAATCTAATATAGCCTAAAGAAGGAAACTTTTAAACTAGATCAAATTTCTCAGAGCAAAAAATATTTCTATAACGTCATCAATATTCTAAGATTGCATGCAAATTTTGAAACCAAAATAACAAGCGGTTATCACGCAATACTAATTCAGGTGTGATTATGAATTTCTGAACGGACTATAGTTGGGATTTTTATTTGTGATTTCTCTCTGCGGTAACCTCCGCTGGTCTCAGCAACGAGGCTCGAATTGAAACGTCAATTACTTATTGACGGAAAAAATATGAGTACCTCTGAAGTCGGAGTTTATTGATTAACAAGCATAATTCAATACCTAGTCTCCAGGGACTTCGCCAGAGGTGAAAGCTGGCGAACGAAATATATACATACACATCCTTGTCGTCTCTAGAGGGCTTCTTGCTTTGGGTATCAACTGCAGAATGACGACCTCGGAGTAGCTGTAAATCTGCATAGGGGGGAATTTGGTGAGAGAAAGACCCACTTTCCTGATGAACATCAGTGCAGAGGTTGTCCGTACAAGCAGAGATGACCTAGATGAAGTTACTAGAAGGTTTGTCTGAGAGAAACCCCTTTCAGATTCGGTGGAAGATATTGCAGTTGTGTCTGAAGTGTGCTTTGGAGGAAGCTGTATGTATGGGAATTGATTTTCTTGAAGAAATTCTTGAAAACCACGAACCTCTTTCATTTTAGCAGAATTTGTGTGCTAACTTTCTAATCTCAGCTTCACCCAAAGTCCGGTGTTTACCAGGATTTTCTGGCCAGTACTTAGAATCTAAAATCTTGGCACATTCAGACGCTTTTCAACAGTTTCTTTCAGAGTTTTATCAAAATCAGAACTTATTGCAGCACCTTGTTTATCATTTATATGGAATTCAATCCCTTTGTACTTTAAGATCTTCTGACTTTGAAGACACTAACTGTAGTTTGGACCAGGATTTTTAATTCTTTCCTCAAAAAGTTGAACTGTATTCTTTATCTTCTCGTCTGCTTTGTACAAGTCAACTTTTCTTTCTTACAATCTAGACTGAGCTCGCTAAATTCTTGGAGATCATGACACAGAGGCCCAAATCAGGAACAAATTCGCATGTCGTAGTTTTTTCTTAAAAGACCCACGTGAAAACAGCGCTCTGCTTTGCTGCCTTGATGCTGTATTCTTATGTCTTCTGAAGGTGATGGTATTTTAATATTGAAAAAAGGTGCCTCAATGCGTACCGCCAGGAACAAAAAAAGCAATGAAAACACCTGTAGTGTTATAATGTTGAATGGTGTCAGATATGATCGATCATGGGTGAAACCACAAGAGCTGGCTCTTGCCAGAAAGTCCAACTAATAATATTCTCCCTTTTAACCTCCCTTTTTTAACGTTTGACAACTCCTTTGTGTTCTGATCTATATTTTGACAAGCTAGAATGACAATTGAAAACAAAAAGAATATCACAATAGCGAGACGACAGACAATTAAAACAAGTAGAGAAATTTAAATATCGAAGAAGTTTAGTGGTAAACGACAGTTCACAAGGAGCAGAACTAGACTCAAGATGAAACAAAGCTTGTCAAATCACCGGACAGCTATCATCACTATTGTTACAACAAGGAAATAACTTTATGGGCAATACACTTTACAATAGTATACTCATTCCAACATTGTGATACCATTCTCGGACCTGGACTAGACTCATGAAAAATAAGAAAAACAACTATAACCGAGATGGAATGTGTTAGACGAATAAAAGGAAATAGCTTGAGAGGTAAGACCAGAAATTAAGAACTAAAAAATAAAAAGCTAGGAATAATTCCCGCCATATAATACATAAAGAAACAACAGATAAAATGGTTTGCTCAGGTGATAATACGAAAATAACAACAAACAACACGAGCTTTTAATAAACTGTGCGAGAACACAAGACTCAAGGGCCGACAAAAGAGATGGGCTGATGGAATGTTAGAAATACTAGGAAACATAAAAGAGCCCAGAAGAAGAGCAAAATAATGCAAATTATTAACAAGAAAATAATTAAGAACAAAAATTATACAAAAGTTTAACAGATATTTCTTCACTTCCCAAAATATTGGTACTGTGCTAATACTGTTAGTGCCATATTGTTCAATGACCGACGGCACATTTTATGGGTTACGTGGACTGTATCACGACAGGTCGCTAAATTTTCCAAAGAAAATCAGGTACCCATTAACAGCTGTTATGAGTAATGATTTTAGTTTAGTCGACAGATCATCATCATTGCACAGCGGACAGCTACGTATGCTCAGATCTTCTCTACAGCACTCTGCCCAGTATGAAGCATGCACACCACACACTGGTGAAAGCACCGGAGATGGTAGCAGACTCCGTAGCATCGGCAAAGACCTTGAACTCAATCTTCTTAGTCACCTCTTACGACTTGTACGGTGGGTGACAGTGGCTCTTTTCTTTTTTTCCTTCCTGCAGTAGCCATATTAAAAATTAAGACCAAAGCAACCAATCAATTTCTGAGTTAAACGATTGAAACGATTCAAAATATACACCCATATTTGTCTTCTTTCTTTCTTTTTTTTTTTCTTTCTTTCTTTCATCCTGGCGAAACCGGTGGTTACTAAAGGAATGGATTATCCTCATCGTTATCTGTCCTTAGCGGAACGTTAAATAGGCTTAGATACTGTGTGTTGTGGTTTTCAGTAGAACCGATATTTGAGCAATTCGGCCCAAAACATCCGACTTCAGCATGACATTTTTTAAAGTACCGAGTAGTCTTCCTACTTTGATCCCTTCTCGCTTCGTCAGATTAGTCTGTTTCTAGAGGTCTTGCGAAGAGGTGGATGGTTCTGGTTCACTGATCCTGGCGCCAGCGGTCAGCTATGAGATTCTGAGTTTCCAGCTTATTTGGAGCCAGGCGTCTTGTCTCCGCTACAACAGTTCTACAGAGAACTGCTTGGTTTATGTATACTAAAGCCTTTGAAGCTTGTATGACTTAACTGGAGCAAAGACGCATCAGCAACACAAGGGATGTACGTGGTCAGCAACTCATAGCTAAGGTGGCCAGACGTCCCAATTTTTCGGTGACAGTCCCGATTTTTTAGTGTTTTTTTCAACATTTGTCCCGTATTTGTTACTGTCCCGAATTTGTTCCGATTTTGGCTGATTTTGTAGCTTTTGTCCCAGATTTGTTAAAATATATTAAGGACACAAACGTTTACCAATTTTGCCAATATGGTAAACGTCTCTTCGACTTCAAAATATACATTATTCCGTTGTTGTGTAGAAAATGTTTAAAACGTTGAACTGTCTGTTCATTTGGCGGAACAGTAACAGTAAAATGCGCTCCAATTTTTTAATTCTTGTATACTGAAACTTAAACTCAACAAGTAGCATCTTTGCGGCCACGACATTTCATATTCTTGTATATTCATTGTGTACTTTTCTTTACCGACAAACTAATTCTTTTTAATGTGTTGTTTGGTGATTAAGGTTATTGCATTCATTAGATTTTATTTACATTGTGCTATTATTAAGTTACTTCACATTTTAATGTTTAAGAACTTATGCTATACCTATGGTATAGTCATAGAAAATTATTATTTAAACTATAGACATCTTGTGAAGTTTGTAATTGCTGTAACAAATGGTATTGATCAAAACGTAATACAGTTTTAATCAAGATTTACAAAAGGAGTAGCCCTTTCTAAATAAAGTCTACATCAGACTTCACTGTAAGATGCAGTAAATGAAATGTGCCACTGGGTTTTCGATTAATCATAGTGAACGTGGTGATATTAAGAGTCACATAAATAGTGCGAGAGCGCCGTCGCTACAGCTGCATCAAGCTTGTCCTTAACAACATTTTTTTTTCAGCTGAACAGATTGGTGACAAAGAACAATTAGCTGCTACAGAAGGTGCATTTGCCATGTCATACAGTGATACACAATCATACATATAGATCTATGGACTACACATCAAAATTACTTCAGGTTACTTTAGAACCAAAATTTGCTTGTGCACGTACGAAAACAGAAGCCATTATTCGAAATGTGTTCACACCCCATGTTCAAAACGAGTTGAGATGTGACCAAGAAAACTGAACATTTATTTCCATACTGACAGATGCCTCCAACCACAAGGAAATCAAGATTTTTCCTTTGCTTGTCAGATACTTTGATCACAATAAGGGACTGAAAGTTAAAATATTACAATTTAAGTCATTGCCTGGAGAAACATCTGATATTGCTAGTAGTTTTATTAATGACTGTCTAACGGAACAATGTTTAGAAAGGAAAATAGTTGCACTATGTTCAGACAACACAAATTCTAATTTTGGGGGCGCTGAAAGGAAAGGAAGGAACAATGTTTTCATAAAACTGAAAGAAAACCTTGGACATGGTTTGATAGGTGTTGGTTGTGCACGCCATATTTTCCACAATACTGTTCGAGCAGCTGCAGATGTATTACCTATTGATGTTGAGATGATTATTGCAAAAATTTATCTGCACTTCAAATCATACACAGTTAGAGTTGAAAGTCTCAAGGAGTTTTGTCAGTTTGTGGACACAGACTTCCAGATGATTTTAGGTTATGCACAAACTAGGTGGCTTGCACTGCTGCCTGCTGTTGATAGGGTTCTTCACATGTTCCTGCCTTTAAAATCCTATTTTCAGTCTCAAGACAGATGCCCAGTCTTTATACAGAAATTCTTTGAAAACCCCCTGTCTGAAGCATGGATTATTTTTGTTCACAGTCAGGCATCCTCTTTCCACGAAACAGCGCAGAATGTAGAGGGACAGGGGGTCGCCGTTTTTGAAGTCATTGACGACATCATTGAGTTGAGAACTATCTTGGAGTCCAAACTGGAAGATGGTTTCTTGCCATCAAGAGTTAAGCTAATTCTTGACAAGCTGGAAATGGAATTCTACAGGATGATGTGAACAAGTTTAAAGCTAGTGTTTCTTCATTATATGGAACAGCTTTAAGTTATTTGAAGAAATGGGCTGCAAATAATTTTCAAAACCTTGAGGACTACAGCAGGGTAATGTTGAACAGAACACCAACTTGAGAAGATATTCAGAAATCTTCATCATTAGTGAGTCAAATAGTACCTTCAGTCGACTTTCCATGAAATGAAATGTATGACGAATATGTTTACATGAAGCAGTTTGTTACTTCTCAGAAAATTAATGAGTGGAGTATTAATAAAACATTACCAGGGCAGCGTTGGATTGAAATGGCTTCCCACTTCAAAAAGTGGCATGTGCCAATTTCACATATTCTGAAGCTGGCGGAGTTCTTTTTGTGTCTACCGGGAACAAATGCTGCAACGGAAAGATTGCTCTCACTGATGAACAGCTTGTGGACATATGATAAAACACATCTAAGTGTGGGCACAGGCCATGTTGCATTTTTTAAGATGCTCCAAACAAAGAAAGATCTTTTTAAACAAATCCACTCATCAGAAATGTACAGCAACTCTGCTCTAGCTTCCATTTAAGTGAATAACACTAATGTTTTTTTTTTTTTTTATATCTCCTGATAACATTTTGTAAGCCTATATTGTTAGGTGTTTTAATTAGTTTTAAAATATATGTATTATTCACTTGAAAAAGACGGAAGAAATTTCATTTTATTGGTGGAAAATTTTAGTCAAATTAATCCGTCCCGGATTAGGGTTAAAAAAAATGTGGTAACCTTACTCACAGCTGATTATTTCAATAATGTCATATATTTGCTGACTATCAAGATTAACGACAACTCATAGCTGACTATTTGACGAATTTCATGTATTTGCTTACTCTCATGATCAGCGACAACTCATAGCTAACTATTTAAAGAATGTCGCATATATTTACTGACTATCAAGATCAGCGACAACTCATAGCTGATCAAATCCTGCACAACCTCTTCACAGTGCCTTCGGAAACAAAACAACAAACAAGGCCAGGTGAGTCGGGATGAAAGAGTGAAAGCAATCCGGTACACACAAAATGGCTGAAGTCGGATGTGTTGGATCGAACGCAAAAATCACAGCTTGCGGTAAATCGCAGCACGGTGCATCGACGCCAGTTTAACATATATTAAAGGGCGATCAATGAGGATTAGTTCCCTAGTGAACAAGAGAAGGAATGTAAAATATTGCGACGTTATATATAATCTATACAATATACTGAAGATGCAGCACGGTAATAACGAGTAGAATAGCTCAGGACCAAAAGTGCATTTCAGAAAATGAAAAGAGTCTTCTACAACAAGTCTATGTCAATAGAAGCGAGAGAGAGAGAGAGAGAGAGAGAGAGAGAGAGAGAGAGAGAGAGAGAGAGAGAGAGTTCATCGGCGCTAAGTCATTAGAAGTGAGAAAGAGTGCTACATATAGCAAATTCGGACATATGATATTGTTTTAGCGTATCTTTGACGAGAGATAGAATCAAGATGCAACAAAGCTTGTCAAGTCATTGGACAGTTATCACCACTATTGTCCGACAAGGAAATAACTCTAGAGGCAAAACGAGCGCTATACAATACAATCTTCATCCCAACGATGTGCTACCAATGCCAGACTTGGACCCTAGATGCAAGAACAATAAGAAAAATAACCTCTACAGAGATTAACTGTGTTAGACGAATGACAGGAAACAGTCTGAGAGATAAGATCAGAAATGAAGAACTGAAAAGTGTTCCTTCTTGCAGTTTCCTCAAATTCCAAGTCCGGCTTGTTGCAGGAGCTCCTGAGTTAAGTGCTCTGTGCACACCGTGAGCTGTGTGTCTCATCCGTTTTGATCCTGTTTCGATATCCCACTTGTTTACGATAAATGATGATATCGTATGACAGGGAACAGTTGGCTGTGTTCACTTTCTGCGCGGTTTCGCCTTATGTCTTTTGGCGTGTGCTGAGACTGCTACGATGGGGACTACAGTTACCTTTCTTTGTTTGGGAGATGAGTTAGTAATTCGGATGATTCCACTGGCACGGGCGGTTGAGCAATTATGGATTTTAATTCGTTTGCAGTGATACCGAGGCCTTCCATAACCAATAAAGAACTGAAAAAAAAAAGCTAGGAATAGTCCCCGCCATAGAGTATATAAGGAAACAACAGATAAAATGGTTCGGCCACGTGACAAGGCAGAAAGATCAAAACATAACACAACGAGCCTTCAACAAACGTTGTGAGTACACCAGACCCGAGGGTCGACCACGAAAAAGATGGATCGATGGAATATTAGAAGCACTATGAAACATAACAGCCGCAGAGGCGAACAGAAGAGCAAAAGACCGCACATTATATCTCCCCTCGACGCTGAAAGGCAGATAAGGAAAGAAAGAAAAAGAAGTATCTTTGACGTTGCATGTGCACCATTGCGACATCTTACTCTGGATCTGCCCCTTGCTCTTCTTCGTTCTCCTCTTTAAACATATGCTTTGTATGGTAGAGAATCACACGACATTCTTTGTACACTGGCAAAACAGTTATGTGGAGTCTCTGCCTGAAGCGCTTTTCTCAGACATCCCATCTATGCAGTGACAAGATTTTTTTTACGCTTAGTCGTAAGTGACCATGTCTGGCATTGGTACGGGACAGGAATTAATACCATCACGAAAATTAGGATAACAATTTTAAATACGTCAGAAAAAAGTATGAACGATTTATGATTAACACAGTCCTCCTTCTTCTTATCCTCAAGTGTTTAGTTTATGAGGCGCTTTATACTCATTAAATGTTGAATAAAGAAAGGGATTTTGCTTTGTTTTTCCTTTCATGATTTCACACAGAGGAGGGCTGTACAAAGCAATGATTAATCAACCTGTTTTAGGCTCATCCAACCTTACATGGGTAGCTGAGTTTTTTTTTTTTTTTTTTTTTAAGTTATTTATTTTTTTCATGTGGAATATGGTCCTGTCGCAGCACTGACGAGATGGTTAAAAAAAATGTGTTGTTGGTCGTAAAGTATGGATAATAGCACCCAATACCCTAGCCTAACGCCAAACTGAAAACGGAATACGTGACTTGTTATTTATTTGTCGTCCCCCCCCCCCCCCCCCCCCCCCCTCTATTCACTAACGCGAGATACATGTAATTGTAAAAATTTAATTATTTCTCAAAATTAGCACACAAAAAATACAATAAATATTCACATTAAAAAAAAAATTTAATTATGATAGCAAAATATATATTTTAAACATAAACATATGCAGCATACAAATATGAAGACACGTTTCCCGGATTGTACGCGCCGCAGCCCGCAAGCTGTGGCTTATAAGCCAGGAATTAATTTCCACCTACGCGTCCTCGCCCTTGATATATTTTTTATAACAAAAAGAAACAAATAACTTCATTAATTAAATATAGCATAGCCGCTGTATAATTATAACAATGACGAGCAATTAATTATGTTAATTATTTAATTGGAGATAAAAAAAAAAATAAATAGCAGAGATAGTAGAATATTGTCAGGCTGGACATACTCTCATTACAGGCCCGTGACTAGTCCTGATTTCAACATCCGGTTCATGATAATTGAGCTGCATCGACTTGTTGCAGAATTTTCAACATTAATTCCTTCTGTTATGTTAGGTAAGGTTTATAGGGGACAACACCAAACACATTTAAATATCATGTGTTCAAAAAATTAAATGCATGATGTGATTAATTAGAATATAGTGATTAAACTGGGGATTATCGTAATTTCAACCTCGATTTGGGTCACTCTCTACTGACTACTACTCTCTCTCTCTTCTTTGCAAAGGTGGGGTAATGGAGCATGCTGTCGTCTAAATGATCGGAGTCTGTATATAATTAAAAGAGTTGTGCATGGATGCCCTGAAATGTGAGCAATATACATTTAAAAAGTGCAGCAATTACATTTTTTTAAAGTTAAAATTGTGTTTTATTTGCATAATTTTCGAATTAAAAATGGGGTTTGTGTTATAAGTCCGCCATTGTCTTCTGTAATTTTCATATTTGGGTGATTGAGAAGTTGCCAGGCAAGAGGCAGCTCTGTTGCTGGTCAAGTGAGAGAGAAAACATGTGACTGGCCTTCATGGTGATGTACACATCTACTCATACAATACACATTTTTTGTTATTGTATATATATATATTGTGTGCATTTAAGTTTTACTTTTTCCTTTGCTAAAGAAATATTGAAATACAAATAAAATAAATAGTTACACTTCACTTTTTAAAAATAAGTTAAATGGAATAATAATAATAATTCACCCCTTTCTCCTTTCTTAAAATAATTAAATAATATATATAATATTCAAATTAAAATTCTGTCAGCTAAAAAAACATTGGTCATTGGTGACTTAAAAAAAAAAATTTTTTTGCTTAGTTTATAGTTATAGAGGTAAAATATAGAGATATTATTACTTTCTTATTTCATTTGCTTTTCAGTGAAGTATTGACTATTGACTCATTGAGTGAGGAGAGTAAATGGTGTTTTGCTAGTTTCTTAGTGTTTTTAATCTAACTACAAGATATATCTTATATCAATTCATTTTTTTCCTGGTCAGCCCTTGGCCTTGGGTCTGGTACAGGCGTTTATTGAAGTCTATTATTAAAATTATTTTGTAGAAATTAATAATGTAGTAAATTTATATATATTATTAACTATAGTCACTGTAGTGATCGCGATAAAGATAAAATAAAGCTAATGGCATTTTAAACATTTAACTCTTAATTATAATTATAAAATTAAATCACATTTAATTTATACACAGCTTCTTTAAGCACACAAATTAAGGTATGAGTATAGAGTATGCATATGTGTAATTATACTTTATATTTTTACAAAATATAAACATTTTTTTTTCTGTGATCGTGAAATTGTAGGTATCATGACAAAATTAAAATTTTCATTTTTTGTGTGTGCAGTTTTCATTATTTAAAATATCTTTTATTTAATTTATTATATCAAACAATGTGTTCAGCAAAAATATATTTGTAAATAGTTTTTCTGACATTTATTAAAATTAATACACTTTTCACACGCTTGTTCAACTTGTTGTCAACAATTTTATATTTTATTTATACATACCATTCATATTTTTCTTGCTAAACGATCATATTCATATTTGCACACATTGGTGAAGGTAACTGTTTCCTATAATAAATACAATTTCTATAAACTAAAACTACTGCATTATCTGAGGGGGCGAGGCACACACGTGATGACAGACACACAACAGTAGCTAAACTGTAACAGTAATAACACTCACACTGACTTAGGACCAGAGACTCGAGAATAAAGACCACTGGCCCTGAGCAATCACCATGAGGTGTTCAGCTCAATCTAAGTACAATTTCTATAATGTTTTGAAATTGTAATTACATCATATTTTTTGTAGCTACCCAAGTTTTACTTTCATCACTACTTCATCAACTACATCACTACGTCTTAGTTTTCACACAAAAGCATTGGCCAAACTTGCAGGGAAAAAATGAAGTGAAGATCTTTTTGATCTTTCAGTTTTTTTTTAACTTGATTTTTCATTTACTATTTAATAACGTTCATTTCATCTGTTGTTGAACGCATTCGAAAATTAATGTCTAAGGAAAATACTTGGTATAGCGTGGAACAAATTCAAAACAAATGAGGAAATTAGAGAAATCGCCAATCAGCCACTAATATCTTCAGTAATAAAGAAAAGACGATGGTCATATGTTTGACATGTGATGAGACGAGATAATAACCGAATTGCAAAGCAAGCCCTCATGTGGGAAACAACAGGTAAGAGGAAAAGAGGAAGACCCAGAGAGACATTGACAAGAACATTGATGAGAGAGGCAAGAGCAGCAGGAATCGGCTCCCTCAGTGAGATAGAGCTGCTTGCACAGAACAGAGACAAATGGCGAGATTTGATAAAATATCTTTAAAAGAATTGAAAACTGCTAGAACAAAGTGTCAGATGGGAGAAGGAGTATCTTGGTCTACGCCTATGGGCCGGCTATGGCTTGAAAGGTCAATAGATAGATAGATTTCAACAACCAGAGCTAGTGTACACAACAAAGATTAATTGTGATGTATGTTCAACCAAGAATCGGTGATAATGTTGAAGAAGACATGGAGAAACAAATTTCTTCTTTGTTAATGCTTGCTTACTAGAACTAATCTGATTAGTTGTTTATTACATTAAAACAAAACTTCAGCAGTTTGTATATAGCCCTTTTCGTCTTGTCAGGCGGTCTAGTGGAGGCTATTGTGTATTTTTTTAGGGTTTGTTTTTGTCGAACAGCTTCTCTCGTGGCTAATTCTACCAATGTTTGACACAGAATTAACAAGTCAGGCCCACTGATCCACAGGGTTTTACATCCTTTTCATGAGTCTTTTCTCTTCTAAGTTTTGCCTTAGCACAATCTCAAATGATGTTATACCGTTCCTTATACAGGCTCTCCATGATGTGCGATTACTTGCCAGATGTTCCCAGTCATTTTCACATATGGAGAAGTCTTTCAGAGATGATTTACAGATATCTCTATATCGTAGTTTAGGTCTGCCGATTTGTCTTTTTCCGTGTATTAATTCACCATATAGTATTTGCCTGGGAATGCGCTTTTCTTCCATTCGTTGGACATGCCCCAGCCTTCTTAGTCTTCGACATCTGAGTGTGTACCATGTAGACGTGGCTTTTCGATACTTAAACCCCGCCAGAAAAAGAAGTATAATTTTCTTCCTTGACAGAACCACATTCTGAGAGTCTTGTTTCTTGTAGGGCAGCAATATCAACATGTAGCCTATTTAGTTCTTTATGAGGACTGTTGTTCTAATTTGTCCTTCTTTCAGTGTGTTTGCTTTAGCAATTCCTGAGCACATGGTCCTTATGTTCCATGTGCCAAGTTTAAACATTGGTGCTTTCTTCTTCATTTCACTTTGCCTACTCTGCCTGGGCACAACAGAATAGGGAGATAGTGCTTTACCCAGTCGCACTATCCCCCTCTTGACTTCGTTTCAAGAATTTCCGAAGGAGGGACAAAGTCCATACGTTCAGAATTGAAAGAAGATGCAGGGGATGCCAGAAAGACGGTTAACGCCGTCTACTGCCTTGGGGTCCCTCCCTCCCGATTTTTACTCTGGGTGTACTCCCATAACCTTCGATTCTAACTAGAATTTAGTCCACAAGGTAGTGGAGGGTTTTGTGGTCGAAGTTTCCCTTCTTTTAGACGGGTTGCCAGCCAAGGTTTACGAGTCCCGTCTACCCGGAGCGATATCTAAAGATACGCCTTTGTCGGGCACAGGTGCCCGGACATCCGAGAAAACACGTTAACAGTTAATGCTAGACTAGGAATTACTCCAATGCACATGTACCATATCCGTGAAAAACACATCACTGAAACATAATCCATTTAATGAATTAAACATCCATAGAATGAATGGTCGGCATAGGACTTCTCCTCACGATAGCATTTTACTGCATATTTAAACACAAAAATCGAGAGCCAGAAGCTTCGCTGCTATCGGTGGCCATCTTGACCAGAAAAAAACAGTTTGTAGATTACAATAAAACAAAACTTCAGTAGGTGCATGCTTTCCATGCATATTTAAACTTCTCTACATTATTATTCATTTATTGGATTGGATGAAATACAACTTCTATTTAAACTATGAAATTAGAAGCTCAGTTAAACAAACCACTTTAGTGTTTAGTCTGATTTTTGAACACCATGCAAAGGTGGCTTTCCGAACACTGTATTAATAATAAATGGTGGACACTTCACTTAGCCAAATATGAGAGCAGCTAAGCTTCCATTTTCAATTTGTCTGTGATCATAATTTTTCTCACGTTTTAGTTTGGTGTTTGTTTTCACTTATAATCAGCCATCTTTAATTCTAGATTATGATACCTATCTGTAACTCTCCCGTAGTAAAAATTACTACCACTTAAATGTACCATTAGATGGTCTAAAAATAGTATTTTCTCTGAACTTTTGAAATACAAAAGTGTGTTCATACTAGGCAAAATACAGGGACTCAAAATTCCTGGCTCAGTTTGATTTATGAGTTGCACCTCATGGACCGGATGTGTTTGCTTGCTTGCGTTCACCCAATGACTAAAGTATTCTAGAGTATTCGTAGACTATAGAATTCCTCTTCGTCATCCCCCCATAAAAGAATGTTAAGTGGGTGTGTCTGCATTGTGTTGTGGTTTGCAGTATAACTGTTATATTTGCGCCTTTCGGCCCAACACATCCGACTTCACCACATTTTTGAGTACCGGGTTGTCTTCCCTCTGCGATCCCTACTCACATGGCCAGACTATACAGGTTAGTCTGTTACTAGAGGCACCACGGAGAGGTGGAACAGGGTCTGGATGGTTCTGGTTCACCGATCCTGGCGCAAGCCATCAGCTGTGGGTCACTGACAACTTCTAGCTCTGGTGCTGTGAGGTACGCCTTCGCCTCCACTGGATGTGTTTATCAGTATGGTCGCTGTGAGTCTGTCAGTATGTTCGGCTACCTCATAGCGTTATTCTCTTGCTCCCTAAGTCACAGATGGTTGTTTGATCTCTGACGATGGCTGAGACAAACTTTTAAAATTGGTGATTTATTTTTTTCACATTAAATTGTTGAAGTTATGTTGTTTTATTGTAACATATAACCTGCTGAAGTTTTGTTTTATGGTGATAAACAACTGATCAGATTAGTTCTAATAAGCAAGCAAGAATAAGATCTTTCTTTTGACATAAGTTGAATTTCCTCTCCATGGCTTTTTTTGGAATAGTATATGACGCGTCTCCAATCTCTTTTATTGTGGGCAGCCCTATTCATCTTTTATGCCTCTTGTGTGCCACACTCATTGCTGTTTTCACTCTCTGAGCCATTGATCACTTCTGATTCTTCCGCCCCATCTACCGTCACAGAATTTATACATTCGGGAAGGACACTCTTCATAGGCGCCAGTGTTTCGGGAAGGACACTTTTTGTAGGTGCCAGTGTTGTCAAAATCGATGTTTGCCTGTCGAACAATGAACACTCGTTGTCCTGTTGATGATAGGTTAAACATGTTGACACTAGAAGAATAAATATTGCACTGAAATATGCATTAAAGTTCACAGTCCATTCGTTCGTCAGAAGTAAACATAACTACAACTGGGAATAGCACATTATTTCACAACTAGACTGTCGCGCAACACAAATCATTTAAACACATCAGCAAGAACTGAGTCAGATAAACTACTTACAAGCAGCCGAGATGATAGAATAAATTGATTAAAAGATGTCATCACAGTTGAATGATAGAATAAATTGGTTAAAAGATGTCATCACAGTTGAATAATAGAATAAATTGGTTAAAATGTCATCACAGTGAGATAATAGAATAAATTGTTTAAAAGATGTCATCACAGTGAGATAATAGAATAAATTGGTTAAAAGATGTCATCACAGTGAGAAAATAGAATACATTTTTAAAAGATGTCATCACAGTGAGATAATAGAATAAATTGGTTAAAAGATGTGATCACAGAGATAATAGAATACATTGGTTAAAACACATCACAGTGAGATAATAGAATAAATTGGTTAAAAGATGTCATCACAGTGAGATAATAGAATACATTGGTTAAAAGATGTCATCACAGTGAGATAATAGAATATATTGGTTAAAAGATGTCATCACAGTGAGATAATAGAATATATTGGTATGGTTTGACTTTTCAAATTTGGTATAATGTAAAAAAAATTATTTTTATTCCAAAAACTTTGTTCACTGCACTACAAGACATAGATTGGGAACATGTGTTTTTACCTTTGGCTTAGTTTTGTATATCTGTTAATGTTTACAGTCCTGTGTATTTGGCCTCTTTCTCTGGTTGGTTGATAATTGAACTAGCAGATTGTGGGCATCTGCATTTTGATTCAATGCCATGCAGTGAAATTTACAAATGTTTATGTGTTGTTTTGTTTCATATTTGACTCCCATCAGATTTGTCAAAATCTTTTAAAAAAAAAAAAATCAAAAACAGCCTGAGGGTGTCATTTTGAATGAATCCTGAAGAAGGTTGCATGTAGGCAGAAAGGTCATGATTTTGTCTTGTTCCTGTTTTGTAAAGCTGTCACAATACTTTGTACGTTACACCCCACCACTTGCTCCTATCATTCTGAATACTGACAAGCAATAACTGGTTTTGTGTAAAAAATTTGGTAATTAATTCCAAACATCTTTTCAATGTCTCAAACAAAGGAAAGTATATTAGCCTCATAAATAAAAGCAAAATTATTTTTTTTTTTGAGCACTGGAGAATTAAGGATATGACTCATGACTGTCAAATAATGGTGTGACTATAAAGCCCCACACATTGTGGTTAGATTCTTTTCAAGAGGTCATACTGTGATCTGTGTTTTTGTCTGAGCTGAAGGTGTTTGTCTTATTTCACATAGGAATGACATTTCTTCTGCAGACCTTTTATTGTCTCTAGCCTGTCTGAAATCTACATTCTTTTTTTTTTTTTTTGTTGGCAGTTGTTAGTGACTCATCTGAAATTCTTACCTTCTGTGACTCATTTGTCAGCTATGCTTGCTATTTCTCAGTTTTTATTGTGTCTGATTGCCTTTATACCTTTTTTTTTCCCCTCATTCACCCAATGCCAACACTTCTTCATGATCCATCTTTCAAAAAACATTAAATGGGCATATGTGTGTTATTTAGAGCAGTTAGTCATAATTTACACCTGTGGATTTAGAGCAGTTAGTCATAATTTACACCTGTGGCCCGACATATTCAACTTCCACAAGGTGATGTTTTGGTAACTGTTTCCTTTCCTCTTTGATCCCTGACTTGCTCAGCCAGACAGTAGTCTTTTTTTGGAGGTGCAGTAGAGAGCTAAAAGGAGAGAGAGATCGCGGATGACAAAGAGAGAAAATACTGGATAGCTTGGTGTCATGGCATGAAAAACAGTCAACAACAGAACTGATACGATGCACTGTAGATAGAAGATTGTGGAGGGACATGATCGCCTACGCCAACCGGCATGGTACATGATGATGAGTAGAGAGCTGGAGTAGGATTTTGATTAACTGCTGATTCTGAACTTAAATTTTCAGTTGCTAATCACATTTAGCCCAGAGGCTGATGGATGACTTGGGCTCACACTGGCTCATCCGAAACTGATGTCTTTGGCTTACAGTGACACACTTTCCAACCATGTTTATAGATTATTAATGGTTTCTACAGTGTATGAATGCCTTTATCCATGACAAATTAAACTGAATGTTAGAAGTGTGCACTAATTTATTAATTTTTTATTTTTATTTTCAGGAAATCTTAACTAGTCAACGATTACGTCAATCTAATACTTTTGACATGGCCAGTAGTGTCAGTTCCCCTGTGGTTATTTCCCAGGCTGCAAAACGGACACATGCGGAAATGTCCAATTCTGATTTATCCAGTCAGCAAAGCTCTTGTGTCCAAGTTTCCCCAAAGGAAGAAACACCAACTCAGGCTTCAGAATCCAAATTGGTGGAATCAAAGGCTCCTTCACTGGTGAAGGATTCAGATAATGTTATTCAGAAGTGTCCAACTACAGATCCATTAAATAGTTCCAATGTCTCACATGCTAAGAAAAATTCAACAGTTTCGGAAGATAAAGATCCAGTTAAACAGCTTCAAGAACCATCCAGTGCAGCAAAAGCCATAACTGAAATTACTCCCAGTACAGCGAAATCAACATCTTCAAATGAAATAAAATTATCTTTCAATGGAACCTCAGCAGGAAAAACCTTATCTGTGAATGCAGCAGAAAATAAAGAGACAAAAAAAGTAGTTGCAGAACATATTCAAACCAGCAGTGCTTTGACACCTTCCTCTCAACTGGCATCAGATCTTCGATTAGCAGGGGCTAATTCACCAACAAAATCGAATCAAGAGCCAATGGAAGTATCTGTAGCTACAGCAAGTCAAGATTCAACAGAAAGACCCAGTATGGAGACTGCAGCATCACAGTCAAAATCTACAGGAAATAAAACATCCAAGAGCACAAAGCTCAGCAATAACAAACCCCAGTTAGAAGATGGGGAAGAACCCGAGAAAAAGGCAAAAGTTGTCTCCACTTCAAACACCAATATAGATGGTGTGAAGACACCAGAACAGATCTTGGAGTTAATGGACAAGACATTTGAACAAAGACGAAAAGTTGTCACTAAGCAGATGCCATCAATTCCAGAACTGAAAGAACTATACCCTGACCTATTTACAGGCAAGCAATTGCTGCTTGAATTCCAGCGGATCACTAAAATCGATATTGACCAGAAGATACAAGAGTTTTGTGTCCGCTATGCTACTGCTGTGATCGAGATGGCCAGGAATAAAAAAGAAGCAGCCCCAGTTTTAGCCCGCTGGGAACAAGCTAAGCAGGAAAATGACACCTTGCGGCAGTACTGGGACATGGTAACTGCCCTTTGTTTGCTGCCTCTTCATTTTGGTGAGAATTTTGTTGAGATGGTGATGGAAATCGGAGAAGACGAGGAGGTAGTGGCTCAAGGTAAAATTGTTCCAACTTTAGTGGCTCGTGGCAATATATTCCGCACAGATGAATTCTTTCTCATTGCCGAGAACACAATTGTCCAGGAATTTGAAGAGTTTACAATTGCATTTGCCTCCCTTTATTCCAGCTATTGGGTTTTTAATATGGTCTACCCAGAGACCATTGAGAACACATACAATTACATTCAACGATGCATTGTTCGACAGCGTGAGCCTGGTGCAATCCCTCTAGAATGTAAGAATTTCACAAAGACACTACTAAAATGGAACAAAGGAAAAGATGGGAAATAAAGGACCCGTTAAATATGGACTGTTAAAATAGATATTCGGTTCGACCTGTATGTGCATATACAGTAACATATCCGGATACTGTCTATGTATTAACTAATATAGATATAAATATTTTAATTATTTTCTCTCAATTGTTGATAGATTATTCATTTACACTGAAACATTTTGGTGTATGTTATAAGCTATCTTGCTACTGTGTCTTTAATTAATGTAAGCATAGAAGTTGCAAAATAACATTTAGAACACTGATACAAGATTATCAGCAGATACCATATTTTGAAACATATGAAAAATGATATTGTAGAGACATATGTTTCAGTCAGGATGAGCGTATTATTTTTTGCAATTTTTATGTCTGAAAATGAACAATTACAGTTTATGAGTGAAAAAAGAAATAGATATATAAAATAGATGTGTAAAAAAGATATGTAAAATAGATATATAAAATAGATGTGTAAAATAAACATGAACTTGCATCTAGCAGCTGCATTATTACACAAGACAAAAAATCTACAATGAGAAAATAAATACCAAGAAACTAGAAATAATAAAAAAATTAATAGCAAAAAAAAATTGATATAATAGAAAATAAATAACCCCCCCCCCCCCCCCCCCCCCAATGGATATATGAAATATGTAAAATAAACATGAAATTGCATCTCTAGCAGCTAAATTATTAGACGAGACAAAATTGACAGAGAAAATAAATATCAACAAAATAGATGTAATAGAAAATAATTTTAAAAAAAATCCTAAAAATAAATATAGTAGAAAATAGATACAAAAAATGATATAATATAAAATAAATGCTAAATAAATATATATAAAAGAGAATAAATACCACAATTTTTTTTAGTTATGAAAAATGCACAACTCTAACCTATGACCCAAAAAATCCACATGACCAAAACAGGAAAATGTCATAAGGTAGATTGAAATATAAATGTGCATACGTTATCCAGATATGTAAAGTTGAGACAGCATATGAGGAAAAATTAATGTACATTTGTTTGTATTCCAGAAATTTAAATATATATAATAATCCACGAGAAAATATGATACTCAATGATGGCAACTTTGGCATATTAATTTATGTGAAAATGGTATATAATTAGTCTACAACAAAAGCGATATATCCAAGTTTAGAAAGAAAACTATTGAGAACTCGTATATAATAAAATAAACTTTATATTGTCATATTCTGTGTCAGGTTTAAACCATTTAGTTACCAAGAACAGTGAATAGAAAGACTTTATCAACTGTAAAGAAAGTGGACATGTATTATTAATATGTGAGCAACATTATTTGATATAAAACTTTGTATTTTATGAATTTGTTTTAATTACTGTTTGTTGAAGATATACTTTTAAAATTATATGTTTAGATATCATTTACACAGAATTTTGATTCTTTTGCCCCTATCTTTTTGTGTATAGGAGCAAGAACCCTCATATTCCAATTGATTGGATTTGTTGATATTCTGCATTTGATAACAATTGAATATACAGTTTGTCTTTGTACAGTTTGTATCATTTCTTGAGTTTTTGAATAACTTGCTTTTTTTTTTTTTTTAAACTTGTGGATTTCATGACTGTGGAGTCAAATGGGCCTAGTTTGGTTTGAGTAAGACTCGAAAAAAAGAGAAGATAGAAAATCTGTGGGTTAAAATTAGCTGAGTAAATTAAATTTAAAAAAGCTGAGTAGTATATAAAGAGAGGAGTCTGAGTATAAAAATAGAAATTAGAAGGGATTCTATCTCTATCTCTCTCTCTCTCTCTCTCTCTCTCTCTCTCTCTCGCTCTTTCTCTCTCTCTCTCTCTGCGATCAGGACTCAATCAGAGTAGGATTCCAGACACTCACATGAAGTCAGCTGTCAGGTTAAGTGTGTTGATCGCCCCCACAGACGGAACATCACATTTAGAGTCTGCCAGATCCACTCTGATTGAACACCCGTTAAAAACGTTGCACTGTGTTCTGGGCCAGTGGCCCAGTGCATCCGATTTCAGCCAGCGTTTTATTCAGGTTTGCTTTCCTTAGCCTTTGATTGTCCCCAATCTTCCTGCAAGGCAGCAGATTGTCTTTTCTGTAGGGGGATTCTGCCCTTAGATGGTCTGTCCTCCCAGGTTTACGAGCACCATCTGCCCGAGTCACTAGAGGTGACTAACATAAACATGCACACCAAGATATGAGATATCCCTAACCCAGACATGCACACACGAAGATATGACACATGACTAACACAGATACACTCTTAGATATGAGATATTACTAAACTCAGACGCGCATAAAGATATGAGACATGAATAACACGGACACACCAAGATATGAGATACGACTAACATGACACACACCAAGATATGAGCCACGGCTAGCACAAAAACACACCAAGATATGAGCCATGACTAGCACAGAAACACATTAAGATATGAGCCATGGCTTCATGGAAAAACACCAAGAAATGAACCAAGTCTAGCACATAAACACATTGAGGTATCCATATGCTTGGGTTTGTTGTAGTCTGCAGACTCTTCTTAACGTGGGAATCATCGACATATGAGACGTAGGCTTCGATTAACTGTTATAAGAATAGAAGGGCTAAAATGAGTATAGAAAGATGAGCTTGGGCATAAAATTAGAAGGGCTAAAAAGAGTATATGAATAGAGAAGTTTTTTTGAAGTGATAAAAATTTATGCTTACAGCAGCATAAAAATACATGTATAAGAGATTGAAAGTAGCAGTGTTGAAGAGAGACTGATGGTATAGAAAATGCAATGACCTGAAGAAAAACAGAAAGTATATTAATTTAAAAGTTGAACCCTGTTATAATATAGGTCTGAGTCTGGCAGAAGAAAAAATGCAAGAATTGGTCAACCAGTAGAAAAGTGGAGTCACAGTGTAAAAGTCTCAATCAAACAGTAGATAAATAATTACATCTGAATTCTTCTTTCTTTTTTAACATTACTGTGGTGACTGTAGATGAATATTGGAGTCTGAGTGGGACAGTGAGTAAATAGTGGAATCTGCATTAGATAGTGAAGAATATAGGAGTGGGACAGTGAGTAAATAGTGGAATCTGCATTGGATAGTGGAGAATATAGGAGTGGGACAGTGAGTAAATAGTGGAATCTGCATTAGATAGTGGAGAATATAGGAGTGGGACAGTGTATAAATAGTGGAATCTGCATTAGATAGTGGAGAATATAGGAGTGGGACAGTGTATAAATAGTGGAATCTGCATTAGATAGTGGAGAATATAGGAGTGGGACAGTGTATAAATAGTGGAATCTGCATTAGATAGTGGAGAATATAGGAGTGGGACAGTGTATAAATAGTGGAATCTGCATTAGATAGTGGAGAATATAGGAGTGGGACAGTGAGTAAATAGTGGAATCTGCATTAGACAGTGGAGAATATAGGAGTGGGACAGTGAGTAAATAGTGGAATCTGCATTAGACAGTGGAGAATATAGGAGTGGGACAGCGAGTAAATAGTGGAATCTGCATTAGACAGTGGAGAATATAGGAGTGGGACAGCGAGTAAATAGTGGAATCTGCATTAGACAGTGGAGAATATAGGAGTGGGACAGTGAGTAAATAGTGGAATCTGCATTAGACAGTGGAGAATATAGGAGTGGTACAGTGAGTAAATAGTAGAATCTGCATTAGACAGTGGCGAATATCGGCATGGGTAAACGGTGGAATCTGTATCAGACAGTGGATAATATAGGATTGGGACAGCGAGTAAATAGTGGAATCTGCATTAGACAGTGGAGAATATAGGCATGGGTAAACAGTGGAATATGCATCAGACAGTGGATAATATAGGATTGGGACAGTGGATTCATAGTAAAATCCGCATTAGACAGTGGAGAATATAGGAGTGGGACAGTGAGTAAATAGTGGAGTCAAAAGTTTAACATGTTAGCTTCACTGCCCTAGGTTTAGCAGTTTTGTTGTTTTAAAAAAGTAAAGAGCCACCGTCACGCCAAGTGGCGTATAGGGTATATGGTGACAGTGACCATAAGTTTTACAGACCTTCGGCACATGATTTTTAGGGTAATGTGGTCGGTAATATGCCCGTGCTGCATTACTTTCCCAGAAAAAAATCCTGTACCCATTACAGCTTTGTTGTTTTACATTATATATTTATTTTAGCCTTTGTTTCTAATGATCTTGTCTTATTAGAAGAAAGCTGAAATGTATTTAATGAAGGACAAGATACATTGTTTACTAATCTTTGTTTATTTCTTACTAATAAAATGAAAATGTATTCAGTCAGTTTTATGTATTAAAAAACCATGCAATTAGAAGCCAAAATTATGATTTGAAGTCTTTTGTCCACTGCCGCAAACAATGCGGACTAAAGATTGTACCTTACCTGGAACAGACAAGTTATTTAGTTTATCATCAAAATCCATCGTCAAAAAGAAAACCCTTTATTTTTATGTAATATAGAGGCAAAATTGACTTTTGCAATGATCATGACTCATTTAGATCAGGATTCCAGATTCTCTTATGGAGTTGTTTGTTTCACTTCCACTATACAGTTTAAGAGGCTGAAACCATGTTGGTAAATTTGTTGCACTCTCTGTGACCAAGAATAACAATTTGAGAGGACAGAATATCTGGGCCTTCCCAAATGTTCACTGCATCAGATAAGGAAGGTTTAAGTCCATGGGTCATTGGATCAGCTGTAAACAAATAGGATGGTTAGGTTGTCAATGAAAACATGTATGTACATTTACAAAATATTCCTTTGTTTCAAGACAATACGCCCTCTCACAAATTTTGCCTTGTTCAGTCAATAGCTAGTATTTGAATATTGAGATGTTTTCACACTCACCCTGTTCTCCAGATATGGCTCCATCAGATTTATCCAAAATTTGTATATAACAAAAGCACAGCTAAAGGGTATAATTTGAATACTGGCAATTGGTAACTAGTTTATTTTGAAAAATTTGGTGATTAATTCCAAATGTCTTTTCATTATCAGAAAAATGGCAGATATATCATTTAAGGCAGTGCTAATTTGAAAAAAAATAAACACTAAAAGTGGTCCTCAGAAAAAGTCTCATAAACCGTTCAAGTGAGCTAAAGATAGACCAAAACCATTATATGAAACAAGAAAAACAAGTTGATAGCAAAGTTACAGATATACAACAGGCAGAGTTTCATACACAAGCTGGGGAAGTTCATGATACCATTTTCTACCTCAAAACAAGCCATTCCAGACTTGTGAGCCATCACTCAGGTATAACCCACACTGGATGAAGAACAATTAAAAAGAGCCCCAAAACACTACAAAGCCTATAGGGAGGGAATATGACATTAGTGCCAATATTTTTTTTTAATATGCCATCAGTACAATATTTTTGGCATGAGGTAGTCAGAATTACACTAGGGCTACTTTTCTTTCACAAAAAAAATCACCCATTCAGGGTGTTGGGTCAACTTGGAAGCCGTCGATTGTGATCAAACTTGACCTCTTGTTAGTAGTAAAGTTCACTAACCACTTGAGCTACCCCAGATCACCTTCAGTAGTGTAACACCTGTTGCTGAACTTTGATGTTCGACCTAGTCCAATGACAGATATACATCCAAACTGTGGGGAGATTGAAAACCTGAAGTGACCCGTCAACTTTATTATAGTAGCAGGAGAATATATGTAGCATGACCAAAAATTAACTCGAATTCTGAGAGTCCTCTATAGTGTATTTCTTTCATAGTCAAGGTACCATGTTTAGTCACATCATTTAAAGTGTTTAGGGAAAATGGAGTGACCCTTAAATCTTAAATTTACTCTACTACATTTGCTGTCAAGGGGTTTAACATGCTGTGGCGCCATTTTTTGGAATTACAATTTTTTATTTGAAATAACAGTGATAAAATAAATTAAAATTGATCCAAAACAAGCATTTTGTTGGGACAATTTATTCACAAATTTGGAAAAGCGGGTAATAAGAGAATTACAAGATTTAGTGGAAATAATTGAGAAAATATCAATAAATTAAGAGCTGCAAATTGCTGCTTTTTTGCTTGGCTGTGAAAGCCGTGATTTGCGGCTCGTTGTATGGAATATGTTAATACAGTGATTTATGTGGCATTTGAAATTCTGCTAGCCCTTTTTTTTTAGAAGTCTTTAATTCTTTCTGTGGTTGTCAAGATTTTGCTAGAAATCTCTGAACATTTAAATGAATCTACCGACAATGTTCTGGGCCCATATGGTCCAATGACAAATATTAACCTGGAGAGGACATCTCCCTAAGTATGTCATATTGGTGTCTTCTTTTTTAGTTTACTGTTTGTAGTGTCTAGAGGTAAGTTCATTTGTACAGTCGCAGGTCACAAATGGGCTCATAATTTTCACCCCTTAATGAGGAATAATTTTTCCCGAACTCTTTTGGCTGTAGGAGGATACACATCTTAGTCAAATATGTAATGTAAAGGTTTCCCCTAGCACCTTGATTGGTGTTTGGGGAATATCTTGTTAGTGACAATAAGTTTTTTGTGTTTTTTAAACTTTGCTCTTGGTAGCTTGCTAACAATAAGAGATCATTTTCTGCGTATGATTTCCCTTGCCCAATGGCTGTATTAACACCCAGGGTGTTTCATTGGAATTCCTATTAACACGATTTGGATTTGCTAAAGTTGTGGCAACCCATTAATATATGAAATGATGACAGTGGTTTTCTTGTTGCCTTCCTGCAGTTGTGTTTAATGTTGACTCCACTAGCCTTTTATTAAAAAGTTTCACCCAGAAGACAGTAGGGTGCCTTACCTTAGCCTTTTGTTCTCTGAGCATGCATGCTTAGGATACTGTCTGAGTTGTCAAGTGTGAAGATGAGTTACAGAAATGCGAATGACATTCTAGTGATGGAAGGTCAAAATGGAAGCCATGGCATTAAAAGCAAAAGGACAGCAGTAGTGGAGGCAACAAAGAAAAAGACATCTTCTAAATTTAACAGCATTAAAACAGGATATTGACTTTAACCGGGGAATGTGTTAACTTCTCCTGATGGATGTACACCACGAGAGGTGTAGAATAACTGCGACAAAAAATGATAAAGATATTATACAATTAATTTTTGTTAATGGAAAAAAGGAGAGAGTTCTTCGGTGTTATTTCAAACCAATCCTCGTGTATAGATGTTAAACCTGGACAATAGAACAACTGACAAGAAAATTGTTAGGAAACCACACATATGTGGTTTTACAGAAGAATGTTTAAAATACCATGGATAGCTAAAATGAGTTAAGAAGCCAAAGCAAAAGATAGTGCTAGTTTCCAACGTCAGAAGTAAGCAATGACCATTTTCTTGGCTGCCATGTAATGAGAAGATCACAACTGGAATATACGGAGGAAAGAAAAGATAATAGGTAGTAGTTTAAGAGAGTTTCATTAATAGGAAATCACCAGGACTGATAAATAGTTGTATAGATAGAAAGTTGTGGAGAGACATGATCATCTATGCCAACAGGTATGACCATATTTTTCCACTTTCTGGGTGAGGGGGGGCGATAGCACATCAGGCTGACGTAATTCTAAAAAAGATCTTAGGTGCCCATTTTTAAGGAGGCTGGGTGCACCCTGGAGCCTTGTTAATCCTAAACAATTTCACCATATCTGGGAACTGAACAGAGACTTATCACCAGCAAGCGAGCGCATTAACTGCTTAGCCCTCGAGGCTTCAAAACACATCATTACTTATTTTTCTGCAGATTGCTTTTTTTATTTTATTAGTACTTGTTTCATTATACCAGCATCTTCTTTCATTCCTCATTTGCCTTTCAGCATCAAGATGAGAGATTGCTTCCTGTTTTTTGCTTTTGATTTGGCCTTTTCTGCAGTCATGTTTCTATGTACTATTTATCCATCTTTTCCCCCCACACCTCTTTATTTGTTGTTTTTGTAGCTTTTGTTGACATCAATGTTGATTATGTATATTAATTTTTTGACTGGCATCAAAGATTTGCGTAAGTTTGTGTTTAATTTTCATGGCTTGGATTAATCAGTAACAAAGCTGTTTTAATATAATAAATATTTAATATAATAAAAAATACAATTATTGATTCACGAGGTATATGACCTTGATACTAGTCTTGGTATATCCAAAAATAATGCCAGGTCTGTATTTTGATGTATCATACACTGTAGCAGTAAGACTTTTTGAAATGCTTTATTGTTGTTGTTTGTTGTAAATTTGAATATATGTGTGCATTGGTCACGTGGTGTATGTTTTAGATAAACTTCTGTTAAGATTCAAAATATGTTCAAGATAATTAGATAACTTACATTGCGATAATATGAACATTTGCACTTTGATTATCCCAACTATTAATGGAAGTAACATTAATAATTTATCAGTTGTTCCCATATTTGTATAATGACATGAGAATATGTTGGGAATTTCATATTCCGTTTAAAATGCTGGAATCACATCACAGCTAACATTTGTGAGAAAAAACCATATTAACACTGAAGACTTACTGCTTCTAACACTGAAGACTTACTGCTTCTAACACTAAAGACTATAACGCTAAAGACTTAATGCTTATAACACTGAAGACTTATTACTGCTTCTAACACTGAAGACTTACTGCCTCTAACACTGAAGACTTACTGCTTCTAACACTAAAGACTATAACGCTAAAGACTTACTGCTTCTAACACTAAAGACTATAACACTGAAGACTTACTGCCTATAACACTGAAGACTTACTGCCTCTAACACTGAAGACTTACTGCCTCTAACACTGAAGACTATAACACTGAAGACTTCCTGCTTCTAACACTGAAGACTATAACGCTAAAGACTTACTGCTTCTAACACTGAAGACTATAACACTGAAGACTTACTGCTTCTAACACTGAAGACTATAACGCTGAAAACTTACTGCCTCTAACACTGAAGACTTACTGCTTCTAACACTGAAGACTATAACGCTAAAGACTTACTGCTTCTAACACTGAAAACTATAACACTGAAGACTTACTGCTTCTAACACTGAAGACTTACTGCCTCTAACACTGAAGACTTGCTACCCATAACACTGAAGACTTACTGCCTCTAACACTGAAGACTAACTGCCTCTAACACTGAAGACTTACTGCCTCTAACACTGAAGACTAACTGCCTCTAACACTGAAGACTTATTGCCTCTAACACTGAAAAGACTATAACGATGAAGACTTACTGGCTCTAACACTGAAGATTTACCGGCTCTAACACTGAAATGACTATAGTACTGAAGACTATAACACTAAAGACTTACTGATTATAACACTGCAGACTTACTAACTATAACACTGAAGACTTTGTGCCGTTGGCACTTTTAGCCCTGACCAGAGTCAGTAAACAGTTTTCAAGTATTCTCAGTGGATATTTAATTTGGCTGGGATTAGTATTTTATACCTTGTATCACAACATACTCCCATCACACTCAACAATGCAATGACCAGAGACAGATACCATTGCTCTCCATTTGGGACACTTTTCTTTTAGCTCTTGTAGATCTTGCACATTTTTTAAACCCATGACCGACCCTTCTTTATTAAAGAGTTCAGTGTAGTCTCTTTTTGTCTTCCTATTTTTCATTTGCTATCTTGTATCCAACTGGAATGCCTGAATGAAGATATTTTTGCTTATTCTGAACACATTGTAAGTCCTCTTATAACGACTGGTTGGTCTCTTCATGTATAATATAACTTGTATGCAATGTAAATTAATTGGTATTGTCTTTATTTTTTTTTTTTTTCATGTATTTTAAACTATATAAGTTAATTTCTTGGTTTATTCTTCCATTAAAGGTACTGATATACTGTAGCAATTTATTTGATATTGTTACATTTCATGAGTTTGTTAAATAATTTTATTGTATCTGTTAACTGATATGGAGGATCATCACAATCTCCTTGGAACTGCTGATATAGATGATGTAGTATCACACTACCGCTAGAATGACAAACTTAATTTTTTTTTCAGCACAAACCAGGAAATTGAGAATGTTTTTACAACTTGCCTCTTTACCTGGGTTGAAGAGTGGTGTCCTTGTGCATCTCAGTCAACTCATGTAACTTATTGTCATTTTTTTGTTGTTGGTATTCATTAATTACATTATCTTCTTCATTATTGTAGAAGTTAAATTCATTTCTAGTTATTCTTCATCACTGAATTTGATTTGAACACCACATTCAACAAGTTGGTCTGATTTCTTCCCACTTTCCCCAATATTGCTGCTTTTTTTCTTTGTTGTAAATATTAATAACCCTAGATAATTATAGACATTTGTAAATTGCAGCTTGTGTGAAAAACTTGGTTTTAAAAATTCTTTCAACAACAGAAGATTGAAAAAATAAAAACTGATGATTAAAACCATTGTCCTCATCAAGCATATGCGTAACCTGAAAATATTACAACCTTAAGGAACTGGACATCCAATTTGTATAACTTGTTACATGAAACAGTTTCACTTGTTACATGAAACAGTTTCACTTGTTACATCAAACAGTTTCACTTGTTACATGAAACAGTTTCACTTGTTACATCAAACAGTTTCACTTGTTACATGAAACAGTTTCACTTGTTACATCAAACAAATGTCAGCAGTTGAGAGAAAAAAAGTAAATATCAGAATTAATGACACTTGCTGTTAAACCGTGGTATGTTAAGTTTTTTTTTTTCCCACATGATTGATCACTATTTATCTTTCACTAATAAATTCCAGCTACAAGAATTCTCTATTTTTATTTTTATTTTTTTTTTTTTTTTGCTACAACAAAAATATGCCTTGTTATTTTTATATTTTAGTCAATTTAACATTCTGATCCTTTACATCATCTCCTTTAACAGTACTTTCCAAATGTGTGCAGTGTTTCATATAATTTGTTTTAGCATAACCTAGAGAGAAAAAAAAAACATATATATCTATTGATTCATTGCCACTTTTTATGTTGAAGGTTTTAATTCATGAATTTTTAATATAAATATTATATTATATTTATAGTCTGTTTCTTTGCAGATGGGGTATCCCCATATTTGTTTCACTGCCCATCACATAATTTCTTGATATTTATTAAAATAAGACACTTCAGATCAGGTGACAATCGTTTTGACACAGAGACCTGTGAGAAGTGCACAGCATGAGACCTGTGAGAGGTGCACAAACATGAGACCTGTGAGAGGTGCACAACATGAGACCTGTGAGAGGTGCACAACATGAGACCTGTGAGAGGTGTACAACATGAGACCTGTGAGAGGTGTACAACATGAGACCTGTGAGAGGTGCACAACATGAGACCTGTGAGAGGTGCACAACATGAGACCTGTGAGAAGTGCACAACATGAGACCTGTGAGAGGTGCACAACATGAGACCTGTGAGAGGTGCACAAACATGAGACCTGTGAGAGGTGCACAACATGAGACATGTGAGAGGTGCACAAACATGAGACATGTGAGAGGTGCACAAACATGAGACCTGTGAGAGGTGCACAAACATGAGACCTGTGAGAGGTGCACAAACATGAGACCTGTGAGAGGTGCACAACATGAGACCTGTGAGAGGTGTACAACATGAGACCTGTGAGAGGTGTACAACATGAGACCTGTGAGAGGTGCACAACATGAGACCTGTGAGAGGTGCACAACATGAGACCTGTGAGAAGTGCACAACATGAGACCTGTGAGAGGTGCACAACATGAGACCTGTGAGAGGTGCACAAACATGAGACCTGTGAGAGGTGCACAACATGAGACATGTGAGAGGTGCACAAACATGAGACCTGTGAGAGGTGCACAAACATGAGACCTGTGAGAGGTGCACAAACATGAGACCTGTGAGAGGTGCACAACATGAGACCTGTGAGAGGTGTACAACATGAGACCTGTGAGAGGTGTACAACATGAGACCTGTGAGAGGTGTACAACATGAGACCTGTGAGAGGTGTACAACATGAGACCTGTGAGAGGTGCACAAACATGAGACCTGTGAGAGGTGTACAACATGAGACCTGTGAGAGGTGTACAACATGAGACCTGATCATCATCAAGGACTGAGTAGTTCTCTAATTAGCAAGTTTACATGCAACAGTTTAGAAATAGAAAAAAAAGCTTAATTCAGAAAACAAATGCCTCTGAAAAATACTTTGTATACCATGCAATGAATTCAAGACTAGCGAGGAAGTAAGAGAAATGATAATGAGGTATCCAAATATGTAACCTATAGTCAAGAGAAGCTGGTCAGGTGTTGGCCATGTAATAAAAAGTGAAGTGTCAACAAGAGAATCTTAAAGCAGCCCCTCAAATGGGAATCAGAGGGTAACAGAAAATAGGCAGACCTAGAAAAACACTAAAAAGAACACTGAGGCAAGAGGCAACAATGGCAGGTATCTATCAGTTCCCTCGCTGAGATTGAGCAACTCACCCAGAACAGAGAGAGATACATTTCAGGTCCTGTGCAAGGTCTGACACTTGATAACAAAAATAAATGGACATAATCTAGGATTTCTGCCCTATGTGTCACTTCTACTCAAAAGGACAGTAGTTGGTAGATAGTATTGAGAATGGTTGCTTCCGCTGTCAGTGTCCCAGCAACTCATCATAGTTATTGAAGGATATTGGTGAATGAAGGATATGATGTTAATGTCCTTTTTTTTTTAATTATGGGCACATTTTTGGGTGATGTGGTCAGTATTACTTCAGTGCTGTCTACTTTCCATTATGAAAATTGGCCTGGCCATGGTGTGTTAATCTCCTAGGTTGTGAATGTGTTAAATCTAATGTGTCCCGAGGTCTAATGAAACCTGGGGATAGTAGTGAAGGTAACTTTGTACAGAAATCAGTCAATATTTAAGAAATGTGGTGGAAATAAAACAAAAATAGGAGTGGGGAAAAAATGCATTTTTTGAACATGAAAAATGTCCAACGTTAAGAAAATAACATCAAGACTGAAAAAAATAAAATAATTGAGTTCTTACATCTGCCCAAACTTCCTGTTTAATGAATATGTGGTCACTGAATAAGAAAACAAAAGAAAATTATGAATCTGTAGAAGAGTTAGGAGGACAGTGAAGACAACAAATAATATGATCTTCAAACAGTTGAAAATAAAGAAATAACTATTTGACACGTTTGAACAGGATGCTTAAGGAAACAACTCTTCATCATGGAAGGGGAAGGTAGACTATATTGGACTGATAACATCATGAAATGGGCCCGAAAACGTACTACAGCTTGTGTCATCAGGCAAAAAACAGGGTGAAATATATCTCCATCAACACATATTCAGGTGTTCATCCATTATTTTAAAATGGTGACCAGAGTTTTACTGTGAAGAAATAAGTACTATGGAACATAACATGCACAAATTTGCTGAAAACGCTGTATTCACTGTACACCACAAGACAGCATTTTATACATTAATATTTTTTTTGTTAAGCCATGATATAACACATCTGACTCATACTGGAAGCTTTTAAAACAGATGTCTTTGCTGAGTACTTGAGTATTTTTTGGCCTTAAACTATCTCCACAAGGAAACCTGCACTTATCAATGATACAACTTTAGAAAACCAAAAGAGAAAATAGTGCTGGATGGATATGTGGCCAGAATGCTTCAGGCTGCTGCTAAACATACAGTAGAAAAAGGTTGATCTCAGATGACAGGACAGCAAGAGTATGACCAAATGAGTCATGACAAAGAATAATTTATAAAGAATTGAATGAAAATAACATTATTTGAGTTGAGCTTTAAAGACTGGATCAAGTTAGACAGCACTGTAGATCTCTACAGGTGTACTTGTTGACCAGAGGACATTTTGGTGCAGGCTTGAAGACAACACTGAAGATCTCTACAGGTGTACTTGTTGACCAGAGGACATTTTGGTGCAGGCTTGAAGACAACACTGTAGATCTCTACAGGTGTACTTGTTGACCAGAGGACATTTTGGGGTGGACTTGAAGACAACAGTGTAGATCTCTACAGGTGTACTTGTTGACCAGAGGACATTTTGGTGCAGGCTTGAAGACAACAGTGTAGATCTCTACAGGTGTACTGGTTGACCAGAGGACATTTTGGGGTGGACTTGAAGGCAGCAGTGTAGATCTTTAAGGGTGACCTTGTTGGCAAGAGGGCATTTTGGAGTGAGATCTCTAGGGGTGACCTTGTTGGCAACAGGGCATTATGGGGTGAGATCTCTAGGGGTGACCTTGTTGGCAAGAGGGCATTTTGGAGTGAGATCTCTAGGGGTGACCTTGTTGGCAACAGGGCATTATGGGGTGAGATCTCTAGGGGTGACCTTGTTGGCAAGAGAGCATTAAGGGGTGAGATCTCTAGGGGTAACCTTGTTGGCAAGAGGGCATTAAGGGGTGAGATCTCTGGGAGTGAACTTGTTTGCAAGAGGGCATTATGGGGTGAGATCTCTAGGGGTGACCTTGTTGGCAAGAGGGCATTAAGGGGTGAGATCTCTGGGAGTGAACTTGTTTGCAAGAGGGCATTAAGGGGTGAGATCTCTAGGGGTGACCTTGTTGACAAGAGGGCATTTTGGAGTGAGATCTCTAGGGGTGACCTTGTTGACAAGAGGGCATTTTGGAGTGAGATCTCTAGGGGTGACCTTGTTGGCAAGAGGGCATTAAGGGGTGAGATCTCTGGGAGTGAACTTGTTTGCAAGAGGGCATTAAGGGGTGAGATCTCTAGGGGTGACCTTGTTGACAAGAGGGCATTTTGGAGTGAGATCTCTAGGGGTGACCTTGTTGACAAGAGGGCATTTTGGAGTGAGATCTCTAGGGGTGACCTTGTTGACAAGAGGGCATTTTGGAGTGAGATCTCTAGGGGTGACCTTGTTGACAAGAGGGCATCTAGGGGTGACCTTGTTTGCAAGAGGGGATAACTGCCAAGGGTTCTATAATGTGTGCAGAATTCACACGGGACCTCCTGTTTTTTGCCATTACCCGAGAGGACTTAACATCAAATCTCACTACCCAGAGATCAGGAGAGGGTAAAGCTACTGATTCTTTCTCTCCCCCCCCCCATATACACACACACACAGGTGGTGGAAATTGAACACCGGACCTTCTTGTCTAGAGGCCGACGTCTTACCTCTAGACCACCCAGTCCCCTTAGTCTTTGTTTTATCCTTATCTAAGTAATTGTAGATTTTTGTAGTAAAGATAGGTGTTTTAATAAATCTAAGAGTAAAGAGTAAATACTCTTTCATGAAAAACATTGCTCATTTAAGCTTTTTTGAATTCTTGTTGATCTGAATCACATTTACAATAGACTTGGATTTTTGCTTATATTTTTTTTTGGCTTGAATTTATTGTTCATTTCATTGATGATGTTTACTTTGCTGCCAAATTTGACTTGGATTTTTACTTTTAAGGTTGATGCTATGTTCCTATTTTGTTTTGTGTTGATAGAGTTGACAGACAACTAGGCCAAACCTGTAGATGGTCAGATTCTTTTAGCAAATGATAAAGTGTGTTCAGACAGATGGTTCCAGTAGCCTGCTGGTTGAACCCATGCCTAGCTCAGTCTTGTATATCATTGGTTCCCAAACTTCAGACCACATTGACAATCTTTTTCTGCTGATTATATATACATGTTGTCTCCCTAATAGCAGTTACGATCGTGTAAGTCGTGAAACTCTGATTCTTGTATTTATTTTTCTGTAGCTTATTACTTTAGGTACAGAGATTCAGATCAGTATCAATAAAGATATAAAAGTGGTTTAACTCTTTCTGTGTGGAAGCTTTTTATCAATGCAAAGGAAGAGATTTCAGAGACACAATTTGTCATAACTTTAAGAATCAATCTACATATTTATATTTATCTAACATATGACATATTATATATGAATGTTTAGATAATTGAACAAGGTATTAGATTTCACCAATACCAAGATAATACAAGACATGTAAAAAGAATATGGTTTGATGGCGGTTCACAGTAATCAAATTGAGAGTGGTATACTCACTCGTAAAATATACTATGCCGAAGTTGGCGTGACCCGCTGAGCGGCAAAACGTATGGAATGAGTTAATATAGCTAAAAAAAATAAATAAATAACTTACAACATATTTATGTTCCAATTGACATTTTCGCAAGCACACTCTTAATTATTTCACCCACTCAGAAAATACATTTTGTCTGTCATAAATATTTGTCAAATTTTTTTTTTGGTTTTAAAACAAAGAGCAGTTTTTAATTATTATAAACTAAAGACTAGTTTATGTATTAAAAAATGTTAAGCCTACATGAATGTTGTCCTTTTATGTTTTCTAACCACTGAGATTACAGACACACATATGCAATGATATGTACAATGACACATATGCAATGACATATACAATACAGGAGACATACCAAATGAACTAAAAACATCAACTTTCATTGCATTGCTTAAAAGGAACGGTGCAGTTGAATACAGTGACTTTAGAATAATAAGCCTAAAGAGCCATGTTACAAAAATCTTGCTAACAGTTATACAAGGAAGGATTCAGAATAATATCAATACTGAATTAGATGAGCAGCAATTTGGATTTAGGAAAAATAGTGGGACGAGAGAAGCCATATACCGCATGAGAACACTAACCAAAAAGTACACAGAAGTAGTAAACAAGCCAATATGTGCCTGCTTCATAGACTACACCAAAGCTTTTGATAGAATACACCACAAACAACTTATAGACTGCCTAAAAGAGATACATCTAGCTGACATGGACAAACGACTAATATGTAATCTATACTGGGAGCAAAGAGCAATAATAAAATTTAACAAAGAGAACTCTACACCCATTGATATAAAAAGAGGAGTAAGACAAGGATGCATCCTATCACCAAGCTTGTTCAATCTATACACTGAGCAAATCTTTAAAAACATCACAGAGATGCCAGGCCTACAAATTAATTGAAAGATAATCAATAACCTAAGATATGCTGATGATACTGTACTACTAGCAGAAATCATAAAGATCTACAAGAATTACTTATGAAATAAACATGACAAGCAAAAAATATGGACTAGATGTGAATATCAAAAAGACTAAAACTATGATAATAAACAAAGAAAATACTCAAAACCCACAAATGGATATCAAAATTGAAGGAATAGACCTGGAGACAGTTCAGAGCTACAACTACCTTGGACATACTATAACCAGTGATGGAAAATGTACAACTGAAATAAACAAAGAATAGGAATAGCAAAAAGTAATTTTAATGTCACGAAGAACATACTAACATCAAAACAAATAGCACCAGGGCTAAAACTAAGAATAGCAAAATGTTACATCTTCTCAATATTCCTGTATGGTGCAGAAACATGGACATTAGACCAGAAAACAGAACAGAAAATTGAGGCTTTTGAAATGTGGATTTATAGAAGAATAGGTAGAATTGGATGGAAAGAAAAGAAAACAAACGATGAAGTCTTAAAACAACTAAAAATGAAAAGAGAACTACTAAACACAATTCAAACAAGACAAATGTGATTTGTGGGCCATGTTAAAAGACACAACTGCCTACTGAAAGTAATCTAGGAGGGGAAAATACAAGGTAAAAGAGGCAGACCAAGACTAACATGGACGAGTAACATCAAAAGATGGACAAGTCAGCCTAGGACAACCTGCACCATCTAAGCAAGTGACGGAGCAGAATGGCTCTCCATGGTAGCCAACCTTCGTTGTGGAGATGGCACTCAATGATGATGAACCACTGAGTAAGCACATGATAATATCTTCGGTGCTTCCCATGTCAAAGCTTGGCACCAGACCTGGGAGCCGCAGCATACAAGAACCACATGTATAGGTTATAATTTCTAAACTTTGTATTCAAATTGATTGTAGACTCAAGACTTGTGTCCAACAAGTGTTGATCTTTAACATACAGTCAACAGGTGTTGATTTTTAACATACAGTCAACAAGTGTTGATACCAACAGGGATGTTAAAGAGGGCCACCATGTACATGCTAACTCAATTTGCAGATACTGCTGATGCTAAGAATAGATAAGTATTGGACTGGGTTGACATTCTAAATGACCTCATGCAGTTCCAGCAATGTTTGTGCACGTGTGACATTGACCATACTGAAAGAACAAGTCAGAAAGGTAGAGCCAAAGTGCTTTGCTGGGAGCTAAAGAAGGCTATCTATCTTTCTATTGACCTATCGAGCCGTAGCCGGCCCATAGGTCATAGACCCAGGTACTCCTCTTATCTAAATTTTTATTCTAGCAGTTTTCAATCCTTCTAAAGATGTTTTATCAAATCTCGCCATTTGTCTCTGTTCTGTGCAAGCAACATCTCATTAAGGGAGTCGATTCCTGCTGCTCTTGCCTCTCTGATCAATGTTCTTGTCAATGTCTCTCTGGGTCTTCCTCTTTTCCTCTTGCCTGTTGTTTCCCACACACATGGACTTGCTTTGTTATTCGGTTATTATCTCTCCTTATCACATGTCCTTCATATGACCATCGTCTTTTCTTTATTACTGAAAATATTAGTGGTTGATTGGCATTTCTTCGTTTGTTTTGAAATCGTTCAGCGATATACCAAGTATTTTCCATAGACATTTATTTTCGAATGTGTTCAATTTGGTTTCTGTGTCTCTTGTTTTCCTGCTCTCACATGCATACTTAAGGGTAGATAGTACGTTTGATTTGAATAGTCTTGTGTTTGTGCTGATGAATTTAGATTTCCACAACTTTTCAAGGCTTATGAAAGACATTGCTGCTTTAGCTGTTCTGATTCTAATTTCTTTGCTTGCACCCCTTCTCGATCAATGTGACTTCCAAGATAGATAAAGTGATCGATCTCTTCCACTGGTTTGTTTTCCATGTATATTTTGTCGTCTGTTGGAATTAAGCTTTTCATGACTTTAGTCTTTTCATGATTGATCTCAAACCCAATTTTGCTGGCTATTGATGTTAGTTCATTTGTGTTTTCCTGCATCGTTTTTATCTGATTGCTGATGAGAACTATGTCTTCAGCAAAGTCGAGGTCCTCCAAATGGTCTCCTTGTTATTCATTTGATGCCTTTGCTACCAGTGCAACATTTCTTCACTATGGAGTCCAATAAACAAGGGCGATAAAATACATCCCTGTTTAACCCCAGTTTCTATTGGTTATTAATTAAAGAAGACTAGTGAACCAAATATAGAATTGGTGTTGTCTGTTCCATGTTGAGGGATGTGCTGAGGAAGGGATTCAAGCATTTATAGATTTGTTTGACGTGCAATAAGGATGATCTGATGACTAACTAATCAACTATTTATATCATCCCTGTTACAGATATCTTAGACCAACCTGTCAACTTTTTTTTTTTTATTGTTATGAACCCTTGGATTACCAAGAGAGTATTCACCGAAGTTTTTACTGATTGAGACCTCTGAATGTTATTCATTGATATTATATCCACTCGTGTTTGTCACGGTTATACGTCTTAATCCATTCAAGGTTGTCAAACATGCAGGGCATGTAGTGAACCATAAGTCTCCATTCTTAACAAATTTCTCAATCTCATTGGTGGAAATGTATGCCTGCTGCTCTTGCCTCTCTTATCAGAGTTCTTGATATTGTTAATCAAGAGGGCCTGATTTTCTATTTCCTATTGTTTCCCATTTTATAGTTTCTTTGCATTTATATTTACATGTTTTTATTTGGTACAGTTTAGTTGAAAAATCATCACTGTACAATGGAAAACTCCATTGACATATCAACAGAGAAATATTGTCACAGTTATGATGCAGAAATCCAAGCGATAAAGTTGGCAATAGAAAAACTGCTGAACAGTAATCTTAGTCCACAGCCTGTAGTGCTTTTAATAGATGCAAGATCAGCATTACAATAAAAAAAATTGCCTCATGTGCAGACCTTATTGACTGTACTCTGCAACCACCACAGGATCGCCCTACAGTGAATCCTATTTCACTGTGAAATACCAGGACACGAGAGAGCTGATCAGCTGGCAAAGGAAGGCGCAACAGGCACACAACCAGATCACCAGTTACATACCATCAGTAGAAACAGATAATCAAATAAATTTGAAAACCACTAGCCCCATATCAGGATGCCTTTCATAATATGAATAGATGGGAACAAGTTATCATTATACGCATCAGAACAGGGCACAGTTTACTCCACAGTCACATGTATACAACATTCAAGATTGACACCTCAACTGCATGTACATGTGGACAGGCTCCCAGACTGCTGAACACATACTTCAGGACTGTTCTGAATTATAGTAGACTGAGGAAAATCCATTGGTCCATAGTTACAACAATACAGACAAAACTATCTGGCCCACTGCAATAATTACAAAAGACTAAAGTTTATACGCGAAATAACATTGCAGATATCGACACTACTTCAGGCGGACGATAGATAGATAGATAGATAGATAGATAGATAGATAGATAGATAGATAGATAGATAGATAGATAGATAGATAGATAGATAGATAGATAGATAGATAGATAGATAGATAGATAGCTAGATAGATAGATAGATAGATAGATAGATAGATAGATAGATAGATAGATAGATAGATAGATAGATAGATAGATAGATAGATAGATAGGACAGACACACAGACAGATCGATCGATCCCGTCCTCAGCACATTCCACTGTAAGATGCACACGCACCGTACACTAGTGAAAACACTGACGATGGCCTCAGTTCAGAAGCACAAACTTCAGCATAGAAGCACCAGCAAAGACCTTGATGCTCAACCTTCTTAGTCATCTCTTACCACATATGTGACAGCAGCTCTCTTTAGTTCTCTTCTGACCTTGGTCAGGACCCCTGTAGCCACACTGCTGATTCTCTTGCCGCTTCTTCTTATTTTTAATTTGACATTTGCCTAACTTCTCTTTCTGATTGTAGATGAAAAGTCTCCACAGCAGTTTGCTGATGATATTTTAAAAGTCATGTTACTTTTATTGGCTCCGAATCATATCTTGAGTATTATTCTGTTATCTTACTCTGATATATGAAGGTGGTTACACAGGAAATCGTTGGAAGATATATGAAGGTGGTTACACAGAAAATTGTTGGAAGATATATGAAGGTGGTTACACAGGAAATTGTTGGAAGATATATGAAGGTGGTTACACAGGAAATTGTTGGAAGATATATGAAGGTGGTTACACAGAAAATTGTTGGATGATATATGAAGGTGGTTACACAGGAAATTGTTGGAAGATATATGAAGGTGGTTACACAGAAAATTGCTGAGAACACCACGATTAATCACCATCGCGTGCCTTAACGATTGTCGTAGACAATCATGTTCTTCAACAGTTCTCTGTCCATAGTCATCGTATCACTTCTACTCTTGATTGTTTACCGTATCACGACACCAAGATTTCTAATTTTTCCCCCCTCTCTCTCTCTTTGTCGTCCGCGATATCTCTTTACCTGTATTTTGCCTGTTGTAACCAAGTAATATAAAGTTCAACTTCTCCTGGTGTTCGTGAATCTGCAGCTTTGGTGTGACTCCAAGATCTCCATGTTAGTCCAGAGTGTTGTCTAATTTCAGGAGAGCTACGAGCAAGACGGGGGAGAACTTGTTAACCAGTTGAGTTTTTCACACCGCGGGATTACCTGGGGAAGTAATCTGAGTTACGAACAGTTTTTAGATGTAAAGTGAAAAAAGTAAAGAGCCCCGTCACGCCAAGTGGCGTTTACGAAATATGTTGTTAGTGACCATAATTTTTGTAGACCTCCTGCACATGATTTTTTGTGAGCGGGAGGGATAATGTGGTCGGTATTACGTCCGTGCTGCTTTACTTTCGCAGAAAAAAAATCCGGTACACATTTAAGACTGGGTGAACCCGAAAGCCGCTGTTGTCCTTTGTAGTCCATTTCACTTAACAACTGAGTTATCTCGGCTTCCTAGTTTTACGATGTACGGAAAGGATAGTGCCACGACCAAGATATTTATCTTCTCCTGACGTGCCAGAAAACACGTCGATTATTTATTTCTGATGTGTTTTTTTAGGAACCCTCCTTTTGTGATGGCCTGTTTTAGACTTTCTTCGTTGGTCTTTTTAGACTTCAGGGAACTCTCAACATTTCAAGATTCGTCATCATCATGTGCCGTACCGGTTGGCGTTGGCGATCATGTCCTTCCACAATCTTCTATCCACAGTGCATCATATGAGTTCTGTTGTTGACTGTTTTCCATGCCATGCCACCAAGCTATCCAATATTTTCTCTCTTTGTCGTCCGCGATCTCTCTTTCCTTTTATTTTGGCAGTTGTAACCAAGTATTCCAACTTTCCTCTTCTCATGATGTGCCCAAAAAATGTTGATTGCTTCTTTCTGATGTTTTTTAAGAGCTCCCTTTTTGTGTTGGCCTCTTTGAGAACTTCCTCATTGGTCTTTTTATCTGTCCAGGGAACTTTCAACATTCTTCTGAGAAATCCCATCTCTGTGGCCTCTAATCGTCTTTTCATTTGTTTGTCTATTGTCCATGATTCGCTTCCTTAGGTCACAATTGGTTCTATATAGCATCGATGAACTATCTTTCTCATTTCTATTGACATAGATTTGTTGCATAAGATATTTTTCATTTTCTGAAATGCTATTTTGGCCTGAGCTATTCTGCTTTTTATTTCTGTGTTGAATCTTCCATCTGATGTTATCACTGTGCCCAAGTATTTCAAACGTTGCACTTGTTTCAGATTTGTCTTGTTTATTTTTATGCTGCATGATGGTGATCATTATTTCTGTTTTCTTACTATTCAGACTGAGACCTTTCTTGTTGCTTTCTTTTACTATTATATCTATCATTTCTTATAGGTCATTCTCTGTCTCTGCTATTAAGACTGTGTCATCCGCATATCGCAAATTATTTATGTTGTGACCGTTGACTTCAATTCAAGATTAGCTTTAAAATAATTTTAAAATAATAATAAAGAGTAATGTTGACGCTTTAAACGTGGCCACAGCAAATAGAAAACAAGTTGCCAGCATAAGAAGAATATAATCTCAATGTTGTGGTCACGAAAAGTGAACTGCTGCAAATTATTGTTGCAAAATTGAGAGATGGATAAATGGAAAACTACTATCGTCCTTAACTCTTTAATCTCACAGTTATTTTGCTGGTTTGAATAGAGTTATCTTTCTTGATCTTGCCAGCAATTTGTATTGTTTTGAGCTAGTAGGTCAAACTCTTTGCTTATATAAAACGATGTATACCAGTACACCAGTAAGGTATTGACGTTTGTGGTATTGATTAGGACAGCACTGTATTAATACGTTTGAAATGTTTGCTATTGACATAACCTTTTTATGTTAATTAGTCCTGATCAGCAGAAAACGTTGACACAGGTACGACCCATATTGTATTGACTTAACACCCTTTGATATTGATTAGAAAAGAGATTAGAAGACGTGAGCACACATTAAGCCATGACTTCGGCCACAGAGATAATAAAGAATAGTCAATACTGTTAAGCTCACTATTTCAGAAGGTTGTGTTTAGCTTTAGGGAGAAAAATAATGATTAAAGAGGAGAGAGAGAGAGAGAGAGAGAGAGAGAGAGAGAGAGAGAGAGAAAGAGAAACGTATTCAGAAAGACTTTAAGAAGGAATTTTGTTCAGAGGTATTTATTTAGAGACTTTTTTTTTGGTTTGTTAACTTTTCAAAGACATTTTTATAGAATTTAGAGATAAGAGTGGTAAGTGGGGAAAAACTTTTGAGCGTCGACTGTACGGATTTCATATTAGAGAGAGTTGATGGTTGCAAATATGTAAGGAAGGTAACATGTCGTGTATGTGATTTTGTACTAGCCAAAGAGTTGTTTTGATTTTCTTACAGGGCATGGAGAGTGTCATACCACCGGCAGTTGCATCAGACACATAAGAAATTCTACATTAACGTCATGTAGTTTTATATATTCATAGATGATTATGTCCAGCATTTCTGTGTAAAAGTAAACTTTTCAATGCCAGCAAGGCATCTATCCAGATGAGATTGTGATATGTAACTAGAGGACTGTGTAAATAAACTTTTGAGCGGTATAAAAACTGCGTTTTCGAACCATCGCATGAGGTATTGAGTACAAGTGTTGAAATGGGCATTTAGAGTTATAACTTTTCTGCTGTAGTAACTATTCTCGTTGTGATTACTCTACAGTCACATACGTAACGTCATTAAATTCAACTTTATTTACACATTTTGTATTTTAATTAAATTTACAGGGAAGTCTGTAGAAATGCCAGGGGTTCTAATTCCACAACAGGCGATGGGAATTTTTTCTTCGAATTTGGTCTGGTACCCTGTCTCTGGGTAGTGAGATCCGAGGTCTAGTGGTCTCGAATAACTGCAAAAAACAGGAGGTCCAGTATAAGCGTTAAAGAACCCTCGACAGTAAAAAAAAAAAGTCGATAGGAATAGGCCAACCAGCCGCTGCGGGATAAAAATTGTCAGCAAAATCTGCCTACTTATATTGAAGGCACTCTCAGCTGAGTGATGGGAATGTACTGGGAATAAAACAGGCACTGACATCTGAGTAAAGAGTATGTACTGGGAATAAAACAGGCACTCACATCTGAGCAAAGAGTATGTACTGGGAATAAAACATGCAAAAGTCGACAGCCCTACGCACGGTTGTTTTGTACAAACGTCAGTTGGAAAAGTAGAGTCAAGCCTATTTCGTCGTCTATGGCTAGGATCAATACAGAGACCCAATATTTGCAGTGTCATTTTCATGTATATCCCAAGTAATGCTGGTGTTGAGGACAGCGACAGAGCAGACAGTCTGGGCGGTTCGGCGATATTAGCTGCAGGACAATGATTGAACTGGGCATATATCAATCATAATCTAGGAGAGATGGATTTTGACAGAAGTACAAATATATGGCTGTCTAGACTGCGTGAACTGGGAGTGAAGGGGTTGTCGGGACAGACCGATATTCTGGACGAATGAGAGGATTTGTCAACCAACACCGAACGGCCTCAATTAGTCATTGTGTGCTGATGAATAGTCAAAGACACCATCCCAGTCATAAACTGCAATGGTGCAACCACCGTCAGGAGTCCGACTATTAAGTATTTGAGAATAGCATTTGATAAGTCCCTTCCTTTCAATCAACACGTGAGAGACTTCATTCAAAAGGTAAGGGGAGGTGTCAGCGCGATCAAGATCATGGCCAGGGCGGACCTCCAGCAATCGTTTCTATTCTCATTCATACAGGCTGTGGTGCTCTCAGTACTGGATTATGGTTTGTGTGTCCTCACTCTCTCATACAGGCTGTGGTGCTCTCAGTACTGGATTATGGTTTGTGTGTCCTCACTCTCTCATACAGGCTGTGGTGCTCTCAGTACTGGGTTATGGTTTGTGTGTCCTCACTCTCTCATGCAGGCTGTGGTGCTCTCAGTACTGGATTATGGTTTATGTGTCCTCACTCTCTCATACAGGCTGTGGTGCTCTCAGTACTGGGTTATGGTTTGTGTGTCCTCACTCTCTCATGCAGGCTGTGGTGCTCTCAGTACTGGATTATGGTTTGTGTGTCCTCACTCTCTCATACAGGCTGTGGTGCTCTCAGTACTAGATTATGGTTTGTGTGTCCTCACTCTCTCATGCAGGCTGTGGTGCTCTCAGTACTAGATTATAGTTTGGGTATGCTCACTCTCACACTAAATTGTAACAACCGGAAAAATTGAGGGACGAAGAGATAGAGGGAAGCAAAGAGAAAAAATACCAGAAAGCTTAAGAGAATGGCTTGGCAGAAGGTCAACAACAGAAATGATAAATAACTGTCGAGATTGAAAGTTGTGGAGAGACATGATCACCTACGCCAGCGGGCCCGGTACTTGATGATGATGATGATGCTCACTCTCTCGTCAACTCAGATCACAAGGTTGGAAAGGGTTCAGAATGAGGGCCTACAGGCAGTTCTCGGATGCACTAGAGATAGACCTATTCAATAGATCCGTTCAATGAGGTACTTACTTGATTTACCGAATTAGAGTGCGACATAGATTTGAACGTGGTAAGGAGCATAAACTATCCATTGTATTCATAATTGGATGCGACCAAGGACAGGCGTCTCATACATGGAAAGTCCTGGATGGTTGAGTCCATAATTAGAATATTTGATTTCGATGACATTAGGGATTACATAGAAGTAACAGCAGAGAAAAAGAGGCTAACCAACGCAATCATTCCTTTCCTTTGTAGTTCTTTGTATCACAAGGGAAGATATGAACAAACCCTGACGGTTGTATCGTAAGGGCAGCTGTAACAAACTATGACGGTTGTATAACAATGGCAGCAGTTAACAAACTTTGATGGTTGTATAATAATGGCAGCAGTTAACAAACTTTGATGGTTGTATGACAAGGGCAGCTGTTAACAAACTTTGATGGTTGTATGACAAGGGCAGCTGTTAACAAACTTTGATGATTGTATAACAATGGCAGCAGTTAACAAACTTTGATGGTTGTATGACAAGGACAGCTGTTAACAAACTTTGATGGTTGTATGACAAGGGCAGCTGTTAACAAACTTTGATGGTTGTATAATAATGGCAGCAGTTAACAAACTTTGATGGTTGTATGACAAGGGCAGCTGTTAACAAACTTTGATGGTTGTATGACAAGGGCAGCTGTTAACAAACTTTTATGATTGTATAACAATGGCAGCAGTTGACAAACTCTGATGGTTGTATCAAACGGGCAGCTGCGAACAAACTCTGATGGTTGTATCATAAGGTGCAGTTGTAAACAAACTTTGATGGTTGTATCACAATGGCAGCTGTGAACAAATTATGATGGTTGTATCACACGGACAGCTGTGAACAAACTTTGATGGTGTAGTATTGAACACACTTTGATGGTTGTATCACACGGGCAGCTGTGAACAAACTTTGATGGTGTAGCATTGAACACACTTTGATGGTTGTATCACACGGGCAGCTGTGAACAAACTTTGATGGTTTAGCATAGAACACGCTTTGATGGTTGTATCACAAGAGCAGCTGTGAACAAACTCTGATGGTTGTATCATGAGGTGCAGCTATGAACACACCTTGATGCTTGTATCACAATGGCAGCTGTGAACAAATTCGGATGCTTGTATCATAAGGTGCAGCCGTGAACAAATCTTGATGTTTGTATCATAATGGCAGCTGTGAACGAATTATGATGGTTATATCACAAGGGCAACTGTGAATAAACTCTTATCGTTGTATCAGAAGGACAGAGGAATAATTTATTTTCATTGTGAGTTTCTTCTTTTTCTTTGTCTTCTCTTCTTCACTTATCACATTCTTGAATTTTATTTCTTCTACTTATTTAATTTCTTCTTCTCCTCTTCTTCCCCTTCGTCCTCTGCTTCTTTTTCAACTACTTCGTCTGCTACTGCTGACATTGCTACTACTTCTAATACTACTACTACTACAGCTAACGACTGCTGCGACTACAGAAGTAGTAGTACTGTTAATGTTACTACTAGTGCTACTACTGTTAATGTTACTACTAGTGCGATTAATGTTAATGATTTTACTACTACTGATAATGTTACTACTACTATTGCTGCTGCTGCAACTACTACAACTACTACTAATGTTACTACTACTACTACTACTACTACTACTACTACTAATACTACTACTATTACTAATGTTACTACTACTAGAACTATTGCTAATGTTACTACTACTATTGCTGCTGCTGCAACTACTACAACTACTACTAATGTTACTACTACTACTACTAATACTGCTACTATTACTAATGTTACTACTACTAGAACTACTGCTAATGTTACTTCTGCTACTACTACTAATGTTACTATTACTACTACTACTACTACTACTACTATTACAACTACTACTACTGCTAATGTTACTACAGCTACTATTGCTACTTTTACTACTGCTGCTAATTGTTACTACTAATATTATTGCTACTATTGCTAATGTTACTACAATTGCTACTACTGCTGGCAATGTTACTATTACTAATACTATTGTTACTACTGCTACTGCTAATGTTACAACTAGTAAAGTCCGTCTGCCATAGTTAACTATGGATTTTGCAGCGTGCCTAGGAAATGCTACCCCCTCCCCTCTTCGACGTGTATTCTGACAGCTCTTGAGGCTGACATGACGTATACACCCTCTTGGATGAAAGATTTGGTTTATGAAACGATGGGTGTTTGTGCTCGATCATATAAAACACAAAAGAACTCATGGCAATTGGAAAAAAAAAAAAGAAAAAGAGTTGGCTGCATATTGGTGATCAGATTTCAAAAAGGAAAAGAAAATTCCGGATACATCCGGATTTGAACTTTGTGTCCTTCCTGTTTTGAGGCCGGTGTCGCACCACTAGACTCTATAGGGCGTAACAAAAGACACAAGTATTTGTCATTTGATTTTTAAAAATTATTGACGTGCAAATACTTAGTGAGATAACAATACTTGTATTGTTCTAAAGTTGGCGTAACAAAAGCTACGTAGGTGTGCAATATTTCATTTACGATCACTTATTGAGTACAGATACTTCAATATACTAATAATAGCACTGCATTACTGCAGGTAAACAAAACAACGTATAACGAACTCTGTTAGTCTCTGACCTGACTAAGATATTGATATAAAGCAGCCGCATTATTCCGCGAAGAAAAACAAAAACCATAACAAGGACATCCTATCCATGTTTTTGTTACCGTTTCAAAGAGGTCGCTGTTTGTAACGTCATGAGAAAACTTCTACCTGCAACAAAGGTAGGAGAGTAAACTGTAACAGCTGGTCCACCAGGACAATGTAGATGTTGCTGCTGCTGGAGGTTGGGATTTAGTTAATACAAATCTGGACCAGGTTCACTTTTCTGTTATTTCTTGCTCTCGGCGGGAGTTATTGTTTTTAGACTTTCTTGTGACACGGGTTTTCAAGTTATAGGTAGGGGGCACTCAATAGTTTATGGACTTGAACTGAGGCTTGTGTCAACATAGGTAATCGTTATTTCTTGTCCGTAAAATAAGTTACGGCTTTTAGAATATTATTGGTTTGCAAATTATAGCTAGGGCCAAGAAACGCCCGGCTGAAATCGGGCTCAAACAGCCAGCAACTCATAGCTCACTGTTTGCAACATAATGTTTACCTCACTTTCGCCCTGCAGCTTCTCGCGGAGGAAAGGGTTGAAACCACACTGTCAACGAACTCGGTTCTGTGCTGTCTTTTCCAACTGAGTCTACGTCCATCCTACAACCACACTCTGTCAACAAACTCGGTTTTGAATCTTTTCCAACTGAGTCTACGTCCATCCTACAACCACACTCTGTCAACAAACTCGGTTTTGAATCTTTTCCAACTGAATCTACGTCCATCCTACAACCACACTCTGTCAACGAACTCGGTTCTGTGCTGTCTTTTCCAACTGAGTCTACGTCCATCCTACAACCACACTCAGTCAACAAACTCGGTTTTGAATCTTTTCCAACTGAGTCTACGTCCATCCTACAACCACACTCTGTCAACGAACTCGGTTTTGAATCTTTTCCAACTGAGTCTACGTCCATCCTACAACCACACTCTGTCAACGAACTCGGCTCTGTGCTGTCGTTTCCAAATCAGGCCGCCTCTATCCTGTAGACTTTGATTCTGTCTGGATGGTTCTATCCCAGATCTACTTAAGAGCCTTCCAACTTTTCAAGTTGGTATCACAATAAGTGAGCGACAACTGATGAAGATCATATACACTCTACCCACCCTTTGACTGGCATGAGAAAAGAAAAAAAAAAACTGTTCCTTTAGGAAAGCGTTTAAGGATAGAAAATTCACACAATTGCCACGCTGACGTCACAATCTTTGCGTTAGAGAGAAAAGATTAGAGCTTGCTGTTAACCACTACACAATGAGTCTGCGCCCATTTATTTTCTCTTTAGAGTCTTTCTTAATTCCATAACCGTGGGAGTTGTTGGGAGACCACTGAGAGAATTAGTCAATCCTCTCCATTTATTATTATTTATTATCTTGGGTCATTCTTTGAGAGACCACTAACAGAATTAGTCAACCCTGTCCGCTTATCTCTATCTTGGGTCGTTCTTTGAGAGACCACTAACAGAATTAGTCAACCCTGTCCGCTTATCTCTATCTTGGGTCGTTCTTTGAGAGACCACTAACAGAATTAGTCAACCCTGTCCGCTTATCTCTATCTTGGGTCGTTCTTTGAGAGACCACTAACAGAATTAGTCAACCCTGTCCACTTATCTCTATCTTGGGTCGTTCTTTGAGAGACCACTAACAGAATTAGTCAACCCTGTCCACTTATCTTGGGTCATTCTTTGGGACTGCGAAGTCGAGGCCAATCCGTCTTTGATATTATCTTCACTCTCCTTTCATGGTAGATGATGAAAATAGACGTCTTAGGACGAACGCAATAGAGAACGATATTATAGATCACGTGATTGGTTTAGCGTGTCACTGCGGTTGCTATTGCTGTCTGACACGGAAAACAATTAAATAAGAAAATGTGTTGTTAGTGCTGTTATTTCTTCCTTTACCAATAGTACACTTTATGGGTGATATAATCAGTATCACGCCAGGCCGCCTTATTTCCCCATACAAATTTAGTACACACTTAAGGGTGGGTGAACAGAGAAACCGTCGATCGGGATCGAACCTGTCCTTTTGCTATTAGTTGTTCAATTTACATTCCACTGAGCCAGAGCGACTCGTCGTCAGACACCGTCAGTGTATTCCAGATCTTCCATTACCGAAAACAACAAACAAATTGTAGGTGATCACGTCTCTCCACAACTTTCCATCTCGACACTTATTTATCATTTCTGTTGTTGACCTTCTCTGCCAAGCCATTCTCTTAAGCTGTCTGGTATTTTTGTCTCTTTGCTTCACTCTATCTCTTCGTCCCTAAATTTTCCCAGTTGTTACAATATATTCCAGGTGTTCTCTTCTCATTACATGGCCGAAAAATGATGATTGTTTCTTCCTAATATTGGAAATTAGCTCTCTTTTCGCTTTGACCTCTTTCAGAACATTTTCATTACTCTTACTACATTCTTCTGTAAAACCACATTTCTACAGACTCCAGTGATTTTCTTGTCTGTTGTCCTATTTGTCCATGATTCACATCCATATGTTAAGACTGGCTCTACATAACATTTAAGAACTCTCTCTCTCTATATATATATATCTTCCTCTTCCTTTCAACTCCCCTTGTGGAGCTTAGGTCTTCAACAAACACCTTCCAAGTCGCTCTGTTTATTGCACCACGTGCTCAGCACAGTGAAAGGTGCCAGGCTAAAAAGAGGCAAATCATGGGTGGGCCGAGCAGAAGATGTCATCAAACAGGTCTGTGGGCTTACCAATATCAGCGTTCGTGAGGAGTGGATACCGGTGGCTACGTCATTCAAGGGGACTTTCTCGTGTATTGTCACACTCGACAGGAAAAGTAGGGAACAGAACCCGATCGTGGTTAATGCCGAGGTCAACGGTCTCATCTGCGATAACACCGATGAGAAAGATGCAGTCTTCTATGTCCAGGGGGAGGGGTAATTCATTCAGTCATTCAGTCATTCAGTCAGTCAGTTTATATCGACACGAAGTAGGACAGAAATGTAAATAAAATAAACTGTCTATGTTTTACGATTCTTTGCTTTTGCCTTCAAGCATCATCGATATTGACACAGGTCCCACAGTGTGTCTCGTCATCCTTCCCCGTTTTGTTGACACTCTCAGCCCCAGCAAGGTAGTTGATGTCAGCTGTCGTTATCTCTCTTATCAGTGTTATTCTTAGTGTTTCTCTAAGTCTAACATTTTTCTTCTCTTTTGCTGATTCCCATTTCAGGGCTTGTATTATGATTCTCTTATAACTTCTCATGACATGACTGACATATATTGAGTATTCTTTTGTTGATTTTAGATGATGTTGTTGGAAGCATGGTCATTTCTTTTACTTTTGTTATAATGTTGAATCCATTCAAAGATGCACAATGTACGAAAAGTAGTCCAACCACCAATAACAAAATGTAGCCCAACTATGTTACCAACTAAACCAAACGTAGCCCAACCACCAATAACAAAATGTAGCCCAACTATGTTACCAACTAAACCAAACGTAGCCCAACCACCAATAACAAAATGTAGCCCAACTATGTTACCAACTAAACCAAACGTAGCCCAACCACCAATAACAAAATGTAGCCCAACTATGTTATCAACTAAACCAAACGTAGCCCAACCACCAATAACAAAATGTAGCCCAACTATGTTACCAACTAAACCAAACGTAGACTAACTATGTAACCACGGAAACCAAAAGTAGACCAACTATGTAACCACAGAAACCAAAAGTAGACCAACTATGTAACCACCGAAACCAAAAATAGACCAACTATGTAACCACGGAAACCAAAAGTAGACCAACTATTTAACCACCGAAACCAAACGTAGACCAACTATGTAACCACGGAAACCAAAAGTAGACCAACTATGTAACCACGGAAACCAAAAGTAGACCAACTATGTAATCACGAAACCAAGCGTAGACCAACTGTTGAATTAACGCGACTAAAACGTGAATGCTGAGGCCTAGAAAACCCACAGTTTACATTTGGCTTCTGTTACGGGAAAGTGATCGCTTTGATTTGCTCACACTTGACTGACCTACACGTCCATTTGTACCTATCGATCCAAACCATATTACTATTATTAATACTATTATTATTATTATTATTTTCATTACTATAATTTTAATTACTATTATTTATAATTATTACTATTATTTTTATTATTAATACTATTATACGAAGTATTTTTGTCTGTTTTCCAAATAAATTTATTTTCTATTTCTTTCGTTCTTTTTCCAGCTAACACTTAAATAAGTAAGGGCGGATAATACACAGGGCCGGTTTTAAGCTCAGGTTCAATAATATTCTACTTCATCATCATCATCAAGTACCGTGCCTACTGGCGTAGGTGATCATGTCTCTCCACAACCTTCGATCTCGACAGTTCTTTATCATTTTTGTTGTTGACCTTCTGCCACGCCATTCTCTTAAGCTGTTTGGTAATATATTGTTGTGGCGATTCATGATTGTACAAAGAAGTTACGACGGTTGTTTTCTGTTGCCTTCCGTCGGTATGTTTACTGTTGGCTCCGCTAGCCTTTGACTAAAAAGTCTCACCCACAAGGCAGTGGGGTTGTTTTACTTCGGGGTACACTCCCTTAGCCTTTTACTCTCCCGAGCTTACCTGCAAGGCAGCAGGGCAGCCACAGGTTGTACTGTTTACTGCATACAGTAGCAGGTAAAATTACCTGACTTGACAATGATCTTCTACTTAGGGCCTCACAATTCGAGGGGGAGCTCACATTATCTTGTATTGTAATATATAATAAAAGCCTTCTGACGTTAATCGTTTTAACAGGGACTTCAAAGTTTCATTTGTTTGGCCAACTCAGGACATGCCCATGTCCAAATCCGTCCCCAAATTAATATATTTAATCTGATAACCGCAATTTTTTTTTTTTAAATAGCAAAATGTTTAATCTTCTCAACATTCCTGTACGGTGTAGAAACATGGGCATTAGACCAAGAAAAGAGAACAGAAAATTGTAGCTTTTGAAATGTGGCTACATAGAATAGGTAGAATTGGTTGGAACGAAAAGAGAACAGAAAATTGTAGCCTTTGAAATGTGGATTTATAGAAGAATAGGTAGAATTGGATGGAACGAAAAGAGAACAGAAAATTGTAGCCTTTGAAATGTGGATTTATAGAAGAATAGGTAGAATTGGATGGAAGGAAAAGAGAACAGAAAATTGTAGCCTTTGAAATGTGGATTTATAGAAGAATAGGTAGAATTGGATGGAACGAAAATAGAACAAAAAATTGTAGCCTTTGAAATGTGGATATATAGAAGAATAGGTAGAATTGGATGGAAGGAAAAGAGAACAGAAAATTGTAGCCTTTGAAATGTGGATTTATAGAAGAATAGGTAGAATTGGCTGGAACGAAAAGAGAACAAACGATGATGTCTTATTACAACTAAAAATGATAAGAGAACTACTAAACACAATTTAAAAGAAAGAAATTAGATTTTTGCGCCATGTTAACAGACACACAGCAAACACGTAATCTTGAAAAGGAAAATACAAGGTAATATGAGGCAGATGCAGACCAAGACTAACATGGACGAGTAACATCAAAAGATGGACAAGTCAGTCTATGACAACCAGTACTATCAAAGCAAGAGACAGATGAGAATGGCGCTCCATGGTAGTCAAACGTCGATGCGGAGACGGTACTCAATGACGATGAATCTGATAACCAATAAGGTCTGAACAGTCTTCTGCTTCTTCTTCTACCTTTCAGCTCCCTGTGGAGCATAGGTCTTCAACAAACACTTTCCAAGTCGTTCTGTTTTTTGCCCTTCTTTTAAGATCATTCCATGTTTTCCCCATCATGTTTATCTCTGCCTCCATCTGTCTTCTCAAATAATTTCTTGGTCATCCTCTTTGTCTTTTCCCCTGGGGATCCCAAAAAAGAGCCTGTTTGTGTAATACTCTCTGTTGGCTTCCGCAGTGTATGTCCTATCCAACGCGATCGTCTTCGCTTTGTCTCTTTATCCACTGGTATTTGACTGGTACATTTCCATAATTCTATATTAGTGATTTTGTCCTGCCATTTCCAACCTTTTATTCTGCGTAAGCATCCATTAATGAAAGTCCGTATTTTGAACAGTCTTAGTAAGGATTATATTCTAGGACGGAGCAATCAACTGTCAGAGCATTATGTGCATCAGATGGAAAACAACATAATAGAATGGGCAGACCGTGTTCCCCCCCCCCCCTCAACAACAACAAAAAAAAAGTAAAGTGCCCCGTCACGCCAAGTGACGCATAGGGAATATGTTGTTAGTGACCATTATTTTTTTAAAGACCTTCGGTACATGGTATTTGGGGTAATGTGGTCGGAATTACGCCCGTGCCGCTTTACTTTCTCAGGAAAAAAAATCCTGTACCCATTTAAGGCTGGGTGAACCCGGAAACCGTCGACCAGGATCGAACCCTACTTCTTATCTTTTGTAGTCCAGTTCACTAAACCACTGAGCTATCGTGGCTCTCTACCGTCGTCTATGCTGCTAAGTTATCTAAGTGTTGATGCACCAACGAACCAGAAAGTCAAGGGCGAGGCAAAGGAAGGCAGATAGATACACAAACAGGGTCAATGTAGACTAGTTCAGAAATGAGGGCAGAGTAAACAGAGGAAACTGTAGAAGCCGGTGGAGAGGAGTCTCTAATAATAGAGGACAGACAGTGTTATCTAAGAACCATAACACTGGTTCTGGTTACTTGCAAACAGGGTGGCGTTATCGTTCCTTGCTTGTCTTGTCCGTGTCTATTTAGCAGACAACACGTATGAGAGTTGAACTCCTTCTCACAGATAATACATCAGGGGTCATCAAATTCTGATTCAAAGGCCACAACTAGTAGTCTGTATTGTTCTTTACTAATGAGACTCCAGATCTATTCTATCTTATTTTGTCATTAGCATGTATCATCATAGCTTGAATAAATAATCATTAGAAATGATTTCCGAAATCATATCCTCTGCTAGATGTACAATCTTATATATATCTGGGTAGCAATATAGATAAAGATGGAGAAACAAAAAATGATACAAAATTAAGGATATCGAAAGCAAGAGGAGCTTTTGTTGCACTGGGAAACATATGGAAGTCCAAAGAAATTAGGTTAAATACAAAAATAAAAATTTTAAACTCTAATGTTAAGTCAGTCTTATTACATGACTGTGAAACATGGAGAACAACAAAAATGACAATCATGAAGATACAGACTTTCATTAATGGATGCTTACGAAGAATAAAAGGATGAAAATGGCAGGACAAAATCACTAACATAGAATTATGGAAATGTACCAGTCAAATAGCAGTGGATAAAGAGATACAGCGAAGACGATGGCGTTGGATAGGACACACACTGCGGAAGCCAACTAAGAGTATTACACAACAGGCCCTTTTTGGAATCCCCAGGGGAAAAGACAAAGAGGAAGACCAAATAATTTTGGAGAAGACAGATAGAAGCAGAGATGAAGATGACGGGGAAGACATGGAATGAACTTAAAAGAATCTCAAGAAACAGAACGACTTGGAATGTGTTTGTTGAAGACCTCTGCTCCACATGGAGCTGAAAGGTAGAAGAGAGAAGAGAAATGATTTGTCAATTTGGGGGAGTGTGGTTGGAAGCTAGATGGTCTAGAGACGAGATGGCTGCCTGTGGGTAACATGGTCCCAGTTAGAATCCCGTCACGGGCGGTGGGAATTTTTCTAGTCGAATCCGTGATTTCTTGGTGTTTTACCCTCCCCTGGTCTCTGGATAGTCAGATCGACGTCAAGCCATCTCATAAAACGACATTCTGCGCACATTAAAGAACCCCTGGCAGAAAAAGTAGGACAAAAACCACCTCTGCCCGGGCAGAACTTGATAGAAAAAAATCTACCCCCCAAAAACGTAAAAAAAAACTCTCGAGATTACAACTTAGATTACCTCTGAATTCGGAGAATATCGACATGTTTGGCGAATGAGACGCGAGCACGTGACTGCTGGTAAGAACAATAGGAAACAATTATATTCATGCAAAATTAACCCCCTCGAAACCTAGCTAGAGATATAACGCTTCATAAACCATAAATATAAAACCTCGTAGATATAGAGCTTCGTAGATATATAGTTTCGTAGATACAAAGCCTCGTAGATACAAAGCCTCGTAGATATAAAGCCTCATAGATATAAAGCCTCATAGATATAAAGCCTGGTACATATAAAGTTTCGTAGATATAAAGTTTCGTAGATATAAAGTTTCGTAGATACAAAGTTTCGTTGATATAAAGTTTCGTAGATATAAAGCCTCGTAAATATAAAGCTGTGGTACACATACAAACAGTAACATATACCGATTCATCTATGGCATATGTACATTTCGTCGCAACCCCCCACCTCACCCCGAAGACATGATTCAACTGGATTTGGAGGATACATGATTGAGAGTGTGAGTTGAAAGTTGGGGAGAATTGGAAAAAAAATAGAAAAAATGGTATGGTAAAAGCTGTACGTGATTGATAGACGACACAAATTTGAACGACGTTTCGGCCCAATAGGCCTTCAGCAGGAACAAACAAACAACACGCAGACACAAATATGTAAGTAAATAAAACTAAACCCACATAGCTAACTAGTAATGAAATATCCAAAACAAAATAATCGAAACTGGTTTAAGAAAAGAAAAGATTCTTCCCATGTGTCGTGGACCGCGGTCAGAATAGGAAAGAGAGTCACACGGGTGTAGCTGTAATTATACCCTGCAGGTCAAGACTGTGTGAAGGGTTCTAAAAATACGCGAGTGGGGGGAACGCTGTTTAGGTGACCTCGACTGCAAAGACACTGACAATGTCTACAAGCATCTAAGGGCCCATAAATACATGTATACACACATACCCACAGAGATGCGTGTATACATATATACACGTACAAACAGAATGAGTTGAAAGTTATTGTTTTTTGTCTTGGGGGAGGTTGGAAAAGGGGGGGAGGAGGAGTTCCCTACTATTGGCACGATCTGCTCAACCTTGGACTAAGTCCACCAGGTTATATTACACCACAATTGCCATCCAAAAATGAAGATAACAATCACTTTTGAGTATCAACATGAAGTATGAGCTGACTGGGCAAACCTCCATTACTAAAAGGGAACCGGATGAGTACAGTGACCGTTTTCAAGAAGAGAACAACAGAAAACAATGATGTTTCGGACTACATAGGGCCTTCCTCAGAGGAGCAAAACAAACAATAGGACACACAGAACAATAGAAATGTACTAAGATCAAACCTAATATAGGAATTATCTGTCTGTCTGGCTGTCTGTCTATTTATTTATCCCTCCGTCCGTCTATCCGTCCGTCTGTCTGTTTGTCGATCTGTATTTAAATATATATATATATATATAGTAGCCTTCGTCAGTAATAGTTGACTATGGATTTTGCACCGCCCTTTCAATTTAATTTTGTCTTATCTTTTTTCTTCTTCTTCTTCTACCTTTTAGCTCCCTGTGGAGCATAGGTCTTCAACAAACACTTTACAAGTCGTTCTGTTTCTTGCCATTCTTTTAAGATCATTCCATGTCTTCCCCATCATCTTCATCTCTGCTTCTGCCTTCTCCAAGAATTTCTTGGTCTTCCTCTTTGTCTTTTCCCTTGAGGATTCCAAAAAAAGGCCTGTTGTGTAATACTCTCAGTTGGCTTCCGCAGTGTATGTCCTATCCAGCGCCATCGTCTTCGCAGTATCCTTTCTTATCTTTCGCTGTGCATTATCTTTTTCTAGGAATCTGTCTGCTTCTGGTTGAGATGGAGCTTTAGAGTGTGTTCCCAAAGAATGCTGTCTGCAGCTATTTCTTTCCAAGCTGCAGTCTTTTTGTTCAGAGTTTTCATGTCTCGTTATACCTTGCTAAAATATATAGTGTAGCACTAGCTGCAAACAGGTGTAGAACCACTGTACTGACTGCTAGCCACGTGATGTGTGACTGAACAATTGTGAAGAGCTGTCTTGTAGTATGTTTTCTGGTGTAAGGAGAAGTGTTCAGCCTTAATTAGATATTTCAGGAGGATTCAAATCAGCAGACACTGATTTTTAGTTGGACTATGAGTCTGATAATTACATATTTTATGTTCAAGGATTCATAAACGTCATAATCACCGTAAGTGTAAAGTTAGGAAACTATATTGGTGCAGTTCTTGTATTGTTGTCTTGTATGCATATGAGAGCATAATATCGCAATGTTTGTATGTATATGAGAGCATAACTAAGCAATGTTTGTTACAATCTCTTTCCTGAGTACACAGGAATCATCATCACCATTGAGTGCCGTCTCCGCATCGAAGGTTGGCTACCATGGAGCGCCATTCTGCTCTATCTCTTGTTTTGATAGTGCATGTCGTCATAGGCTGACTTGTCTATGTTTTGATGTTACTCGTCCATGTCTTGGTCTTCCTCTGATTCTTTTACCTTGTATTTTCCTTTCTAAGTTTAATTTTAGTAGGCTGTTGTGTCTTTTAGCATGCACTAAAAATCTAATTTGTCTTGTTTGAATTTTGTTTGGTTGTTCTTTCATTTTTAGTTGTTTTAAGACTTAAATACTTGTCTTCTTTTCATTCCATCCAATTCTTCCTATTCTTCTTTAAATTCGGATTTCAAATGCTTCAATTCTCTGTTCTGTTTTCTTGCTTATGTTTCTGCACCATACAGGAATATTGAGAAGATATAACATTTTGCTATTCTTAATTTCAGCCCAGGTATTGTTTGTTTTGATGTTAGTATATTACACATGACTATCTGGACACAATTACTGAAGAAATTCGCCATACTGGCGAGAATTATGTAGGGTAAATTTGAAAGTGTAGTTGATGTAATGTCAGTGATAAGCTGTTGAGTTGTCTAGAGGTAAGATAGGGTAATGGACAAGAAATGCACGTTATTAAAATAATTAAAGAGCCCCCTCGCGCCAAGTGGCGCATAGGGAATATGGTGTTAGTGACCATACATTTTATAGACGTTAAGCACATGAATTTTGGGATAATGTGGTCGGTATTACACCCGTGCCGCTTTACTTTCCCAGAAAAAAAAATCCGGTAAACATTTAAGGGGAGCCGCGATAGCTCAGTGGTTAGTGAACTGGACTACCACGGACAAGGGGTTGGGTTCGATCCCAACCGACGGCTTCCGGGTTCACCCAGCCTTAAAATGGGTACCGGATTTTTTTTCTGGGAAAGTAAAGCAGCACGGGCGTAACCAGTTCACTAACCACTGAGCTATCGCGGCTACCAAAGAAATGCACGTACATGCATAAAATTGTAAAGCTGTAGTGAACATAATTGTGATGAGAAATGAAAAAAAAAATAGATATAGAAAGAAAATGAAACTAAGGGAAAAAACCGGTATGTTTAAAGCTTCACATGACAAGTAAACAACACACACCAGAATGATGTTTGGTGGCGATAAGTTCCCTTCAGTCAGCTAAACATGATCTGCCTTCGGAAACTTCCGTTGCTGCGTGCTGTGTGTGCAGATTTTCACTTCTATGTACGCACACGTACCCCGTTCTCGCTAACATTTTTTTTTCCTTTTTGATACATCAGAGTTTACAGGGAAGTCCTTTTATTTTTTCTTTTAGTTTTTTCTCCTAGTTAAAAATTATTATATTATTTTTATTTTTTTGTTTTTAAATTTAAAATACATTTTTGTATGTGTGTTGTATGTTTGTTCCTGTTGAAATCCCATTGAGCCGAAACGTTGTTCCGGTCTGTGTTGTCCACTTGTTGCGTGAAGTTTTAAACATACTTTTTTTAAATCTATATTTTTCTATATCTATTTTTTCTATTATCTATTTATATGTTTTTTTTCTATATATATTATATATATATATATATATATATATATATATATATATATATATATATAATATATATATATATTTATATATATATATATATATATATATATATATATTTCTATATCTATTGTTTTCTATTATCCATCTTTATTTATCTATTATTTTCTACATATTATCTATATATTTTAGTGTATCTGTTTTTTTCCTTATATCTATTTTTTTTTTAATTATTTATTTTTTTTTTTAAATATTTTTCCTTGAGATAAGACCTCACCTCTGGACAAGAAGGTCTCTGGTTCAATTTCCAATACATGCGTTGGGAATTGTTCACTTCGAATCCATAGCTTCTTGGCATTGTCCTCTCCTGGTCTCTGGGTGGTGAGATAGCTCTCTCAGATAAGGTCAAATAACACCCCCTCTCTTCTTCCCCATCCATAAAAAAACCACACAAGAAAATAACAAATGAACTTCCGGCTGCAACCTGTTCACCTTATAAAAAGAAAACAGCCTTGGCTGTTGAAAACCGAAAAGAGTCAGAAACACACGAAAAAAATGTATACAAAAACGTTAAAACTCTCGACAAAAAGAAATTAAGTCTACCGCAGAAGTCGGAAAATATCTGCCTGTGTGGCGATGAATACTTGAGTGCACAGTTGTAACAAAAAAAAAACACACACATAAAAAAACAAAGGAAAAAGTTATATTTACGCACAATTTAGTCCGGGACTTCACCAGAGACATGCTGCCGTACTCAAACAAAAAAACATGTCAATTATATGCGTCAAATATGTCAATGAGGGTAGATATTTTGCATATTGTTTTTAAATTATCTCTCCCGCCACAGTCAACTATTTTCTATTTTCAACGGAGGAGGGTACTCAGTTTTAGCATATAGCCTAAGTTTTATCGTCCGCCTCCAATAGGATAAGACACTTGCTCTCACCTTAGCTTGGACTGAGAGAAGAGGTTTTTTTTTTCTATCTGCATTTGACTTTCATCCCCGAGGAGAGAGAGATAGTCTGCAATCTTTAGCCCTTTGATTAGCTCATTCTTCTGTCGCTTTTCCGAGTGTTTCTAATATTCCGTTCATCAATATTTTCCGGGTGTTTCAAATTTTCTGTTCACCCATCTTCTCCGAGTGTTTCTAATATTCCATTCATCAATATTTTCCGGGTGTTTCAAATTGTTTGTTCACCCATCTTCTCCGAGTGTTTCTAATATTCTGTTCATCCATCTTCTCCGGAGTGTTTCTAATATTCTGTTCATCCATCTTCTCCGAGTGTTTCTTATATTCTGTTCATCCATTTTCTGTATGATTCTAGTATTTCGTTCATCCATCTTTGGTCAGTGGTCACGGAAAGAAATCAGACCGCTGCGAGTAGGTTTTGAACATAAAAACCCTTGAATGCGAGACAAACGACTCTGTATTCAAGGGAACATCAACCTAAAGCCTGAATAAACTATTTCAGAAACAGGAAGTACAAGAGAGTGCAACATGTGGTCACAACGTCAGGGCCAACAACTAAAAGCTGTTGCGACTTCATTGCACCTCGCGGGTGGTCTCTTCAGTAACAGTCTATGTCAGATCAGACTATACGAGATAGTGACGATCGGTGTAGTCCCCCACACTGAAGGCGTTTATTGATGTAGAACCTTGGTTCTCAAACTGGGGTCCACTGACCACTAGAGGAAGCGCTTTCAGGGGAACCATAAAGGGATCCCTGATTTTCCTGTACTTCAAGAATTTGAAAAAAAATGATATCGATTTATCAACAACTCGTTTGTACTCCCCATTAGTGATCTCCCGATCTCCTTTCGAAGGACAATTTCATTCAAGAATAGTTTATTCATTTGATAAAAGATAGAAGTGCAAATAACGTTTTACGTGACATGTGATGCAGTGATTTTTGGATTGAAATGGCACAGTCTTATCCCGGTATTATAAATATGGCTCTAAATGTGTTGATTCCATCTGCAACAACCTTTGAGTGTGAGATTGCTTTTTCCACACCACTTGCTGTCAAAACAAAATCACGAAACAGATTAAACGTGACAAATGACATGCTGAGGCGAGCTGCTGATGCGTCTATAACGTTGAAAATGTAATTTAAATTTGATGACTAGCATTTACCACTTTTTAGGGAAATAATTCTTCGTCAAAAATGTGTTATTAACATAGTGGCCTATAAGTTCATTGTATATTATTTTAATTTTTACATTTTAAAAGGGACCATAAAAAAAAAAAAAATGAAAGGGACCGCCACGAAAAAAAAATCCTTAAAGGTTTGAGAATCACTGATAAAGGAGAGCTTGTATTGCGAAACCTGTAGTAGATATTCAAACTTCTCTAGTAGAACTACGGAAATCGGTGGCGAATGTGCGCCTCACAGCACCAGAGCTGGAAGCTGTCAGCGACCCACAGCTGATGGCTGCGCCAGGATCGGTGAACCAGAACCATCCAGACCCTGCTCCATCTCTCCGTGGTGCCACCAGTAACAGACTAACCTGTCTAGTCTGGCCAAACGGGTAGGGATCGAAGAGGGAAGACAACCCTGTACTAAAAAATGTCGTGCTGAAGTCGGATGTGTTGGTCTGAGAGGCATAAAAATATCACAGTTTTACTGCAAATCACAACACAACGCAGTCACGCCCACTTTACATCCTTATAAGGATGGATGGCGATATGGATTGACATTATTGTTATTCAATTATTTTTGTTCCATCTAAAAATTACTTAGGGTCTGCCCAACCTCTTTAAATTGTAGCAGAGGTTTCCTCTTAGAAGGAACGGTAGTGGCATGAGAACTGGCCACCTCATGAAGCTGAAGCTTAGTATAATGAAGTTACTAACACCTCACTAACCAACGACAATTTCTATGGTGCTACCTTTTTCCTTCTAAATTGCTGTCTAAAAAATAACAGAGGGGAGATAGAAGACGACCAACAGGAAAGGCTGAGAGCTCCCAGCGTGCTCCTGGACATGGACTATCCAGTTTGGCCAAATGTGGAGGGATCGAAATGGGAAGGCAACCCGATGCTCAAAAAATGCAGTGCTTAAGTCGGATGTTTTGGGCAGCCAGAAGACGCAAATAAACAACAAGACAACAAATATACGTCTGATTAGCATCCTTTTAAGAGTGTATGACGAAGAGGACTTTACCATTCTTTATGAGGTCTTCGGGTGAACACCAGATCATCAAGTACCGTGCCTGCTGACGTTTAGTTTAGTTTCATCATCATCAAGTACCGGACCTGCTGACGTTTAGTTTAGTTTCATCATCATCAAGTACCGTGCCTGCTGACGTTTAGTTTAGTTTCATCATCATCAAGTACCGGACCTGCTGACGTTTAGTTTAGTTTCATCATCATCAAGTACCGGACCTGCTGACGTTTAGTTTAGTTTCATCATCATCAAGTACCGGACCTGCTGACGTTTAGTTTAGTTTCATCATCATCAAGTACCGGACCTGCTGACGTTTAGTTTAGTTTCATCATCATCAAGTACCGGACCTGCTGACGTTTAGTTTAGTTTCATCATCATCAAGTACCGGACCTGCTGACGTTTAGTTTAGTTTCATTATCATCAAGTACCGGGCTTGCTGACGTTTAGTTTAGTTTCATCATCATCAAGTACCGGGCCTGCTGACGTTTAGTTTAGTTTCATCATCATCAAGTACCGTGCCTGCTGACGTTTAGTTTAGTTTCATCATCATCAAGTACCGGACCTGCTGACGTTTAGTTTAGTTTCATCATCATCAAGTACCGTGCCTGCTGACGTTTAGTTTAGTTTCATCATCATCAAGTACCGTGCCTGCTGACGTTTAGTTTAGTTTCATCATCATCAAGTACCGGACCTGCTGACGTTTAGTTTAGTTTCATCATCATCAAGTACCGTGCCTGCTGACGTTTAGTTTAGTTTCATCATCATCAAGTACCGGACCTGCTGACGTTTAGTTTAGTTTCATCATCATCAAGCACCGTGCCTGCTGACGTTTAGTTTAGTTTCATCATCATCAAGTACCGGGCCTACTGGCGTAGGTGATCATGTCTCTCCACAACTTTCGATCTCGAGAATTATTTATCATTTCCGTTGTTGACCTTCTGCCAAGCCATTCTCTTAAACTGTCTGGTATCTTTTCTCTTTGCTCCCCTCTATCTCTTCGTCCCTCAATTTTTCCAGTTGTTACAATATATTCCAGCTGTTCCCTCCTTATTACATGGCCACAAATAATGATTGTTTCTTCCTAATATTGGAAATTAGCTCTCTTTTTGCTTCGGCCTCTTTCAGAACATTTTCAATACTCATCTTAGCTGTCCATGGTATTCTCAATATTCTTCTGTAAAACCACATTTCTACGGACTCCAGTGTTTTTCTTGTTTGTCCATATCTGAATGCCACATGGGAAGAAAAAATAATCAGAAGACACAGATTAGGACTGAATGAATAATCAAGACTAGCCAAGAAGAATACAATAATCCAAGTTATAAAATAAAGAGATACAGCGAAGACGATGGCGCTGGATAGGACATACACTACGGAAGCCAACTAAGAGTATTACACAACAGACCCTTTTTTTGGAATCCCCAGGGGAAAAGACAAAGAGGAAGACCATGGAATTCTTGTAGAAGACAGATAGAAACAGAGATGAAGATGATGGGGAAGACATGGAATGATCTTAAAAGAATGGCAAAAAACAGAACGACTTGGAAAGTGTTTGTTGAAGACCTATGCTCCACTGGGAGCTAAAAAGGTAGAAGAAGAGAGAAGTTATTAATAATAATCTTGAGAGGTGGCGGTTCGTATCTTCTTCTTCTTTTTAGTCGTCTTCTCCTTGTTCTTCCTCTTCTTCTACTTCTTTTTAGTCGTTTTCTCCTTGTTGTTCTTCCTCTTTTTAGTCGTTTTCTCCTTGTTGTTGTTCTTCTTCTTTTTAGTCGTTTTCTCCTTGTTGTTGTTCTTCCTCTTTTTAGTCGTTTTCTCCTTGTTGTTGTTCTTCTTTTTAGTCGTTTTCTCCTTGTTCTTCTTCTTCAGCGTTCGGGTCTTGTGATCATACGAACTTAACTCTATGTTATAATTGCTGGTCGCAATCATTATCTTTATCTTTTTTATTGTTAACCCTGCAAAAAAAAAAAAAAAAAAAACACAGCCACTCATAGCCCGCCTTCCTTGTGATACCCCCAGTCTGGATCAAACTTTGCATTTCTACCTCCACTTTTCTTTTCCTGGTCGTTATTTATCACGTTTTCATACAAAGTTCACGGAATGGAAGTTCATGTGGTGGTGGTGTCCGAATCTCTCTTTTTTTTTTTTTTTTTTTTTTTTTGCGTGCTAGTCCTATGGTACACATGAGGCATATTCAGAACACGAAAGACGAATATGGCAGACCACCGTGAAAGAGATTGGAGCCACATCACGTAACACTCCAAAGAAAGCCACGGAGAGAAATTCTAACTATTATTTCTTCTTCCTCTTCTTCTTCTATCCTTCCTCTGCTGCCGTTGGGGTCGAGGGGAGAAACAATCTGCGATTCTTTGCTCTTCTGTTGGCCTCTTCTGGTGTTATTTCTCCTAGTGACGCTAGTATTCCCTTTATCCATCTCTTTCTCGGTCTTCCTCTTAATCTGGCGTTTTCGTAGCGTTTGTTTATGGCTCTTTGAGTCATTGTTAGTTCTTTTTGTCTTGTTATGTGGCCGAACCAATTTATCTGTTGTTTCTTTATGTATTCGATGGCTGGTTCAATTTCGAGTTTCATCCTCAGGTCAGTATTTCTAACTATTGTTTAAAGAACGAAATTAAAATAGCTACATGGAATGCTAGGACCGTATAAGCAAGAAACAGAGTGGATTGGCGATCCAAGGTAGCCAACCTTCGTTGCGGAGACGGCACTCGATGATGATCATGATAATGATGATGACGAGTCCTATCCAGCTCCAGTTTCAGCCTTTTATTACAGCAGTGCTTGTATTTCCTCTTGGTTACCGTGAGGAAGAATTAATTTCATTGTCAAAATAATCAAAGCAAAGGACCTTCTCAATACAAGAATTGAACTGATCATAATACGGAGCTGGTCGATGTCAGAGCTTTTTTGATGGACCACAGATGACGTCAAATTTGTTCCACATGCTTCTTCCTCTTCTTCTTCTTATAATTTTATTATTATTTTGTCCCACCTTCTTCTTCTTCTTCTTATAATTTTATTATTATTTTGTCCCACCTTCTTCTTCTTCCTCTTATAATTTTATTATTATTTTGCCTCTTCTTCTTCTTCTTCCTCTTATAATTTTATTATTATTTTGCCTCTTCTTCTTCTTCTTCTTCTTCTTCTTCTTCCTCTTATAATTTTATTATTATTTTGTCCCACCTTCTTCTTCTTCTTCCTCTTAAAATTTTATTATTATTTTGCCTCTTCTTCCTCTTCTTCCTCTTATAATTTTATTATTATTTTGTCCCACCTTCTTCTTCTTCCTCTTATAATTTTATTATTATTTTGTCCCACCTTCTTCTTCTTCCTCTTATAATTTTATTATTATTTTGTCCCACCTTCTTCTTCTTCCTCTTATAATTTTATTATTATTTTGTCCCACCTTCTTCTTCTTCTTCCCTCTTATAATTTTATTATTATTTTGTCCCACCTTCTTCTTCTTCTTCTTATAATTTTATTATTATTTTGTCCCACCTTCTTCTTCTTCCTCTTATAATTTTATTATTATTTTGCCTCTTCTTTTTCTTCTTCTTCCTCTTATAATTTTATTATTATTTTGCCTCTTCTTCTTCTTCTTCTTCTTCCTCTTATAATTTTATTATTATTTTGTCCCACCTTCTTCTTCTTCTTCCTCTTAAAATTTTATTATTATTTTGCCTCTTCTTCCTCTTCTTCCTCTTATAATTTTATTATTATTTTGTCCCACCTTCTTCTTCTTCCTCTTATAATTTTATTATTATTTTGTCCCACCTTCTTCTTCTTCCTCTTATAATTTTATTATTATTTTGTCCCACCTTCTTCTTCTTCTTCCCTCTTATAATTTTATTATTATTTTGTCTCACCTTTTTCTTCTTCTTCCCTCTTATAATTTTATTATTATTTTGTCCCACCTTCTTCTTCTTCTTCCCTCTTATTATTTTTATTATTATTTTGTCTCTCCTTCTTCTTCTTGGGGAGCCGCGATAGCTCAGTGGTTAGTGAACTGGACTACAATGGACAAGTGGTAGGATTCGATCCCAACCGACGGCTTCCGGGTTCACCCAGCCTTAAATGGGTACCGGATTTTTTTTTCTGGGAAAGTAAAGCGGCATGGGCGTAACACCGACCACATTACCCCAAAAATCACGTGCTGAAGGTCTGTAAAATTTATGGTCACTAACATCATATTCCCTATACGCCACTTGGCATGACGGTGGTACTGTACGTACTTTTACTCCTTCTTCTTCCTCTTATTATTTGTATTATTATTTTGTCTCTCCTTTTTCTTCTTCTGCTCCTCCTCATAATCTTTCATCATCGTCATCAATATCGTCTTTATCATTATTATCTTATTCTTCTCCTATAACTTCTTTCTTCATCCTTTCTTTATTTCTTCCTCAACTTCTGACGATGATGACAACAAGAAGTACAAGATATGATAAGAAGACGATGGACAAGACAAGACAAGAATAATAATAATGATAAGAATAAATAATGATAACATTTATCTATACTTACAAATACAACATTGACTGTTTAGCAATATAGCTTACAATAATAGCGATAACTGTTTCTCAGATTTTTGAAAAGACATCAGACAATCCGATTGGTGGATTAAAGACTCTGCGAGAGGTCTCCGTGGAGCTTGACCTTTAACCCTAACCAGGCATCGAGAAGCTACGAGAGTATTAGAAGTTATCTCAGCATTATTTTTAATGCGTGTCTCAGAAGTTGGCTGCAATAACAAACGCTGAAGTTATAACGTATCAGACAGAGCATAGGAGATGTATATCTGCATCACAGGGTAAGTATATTTTGTATTAGTTTGCAGCCAGCCAGCCGTTCATTAATCTTTTTGACGCTATCTTTGTTCTTGTATATTGCAACCATCATCTGTATACTCAAACAACGTGCATTTCTATATCTTTTCTGATAACACAGGATGACGCCCAAAGAGAGCACGATCCCCCATTGAACAGAAGAGGGCATGCTGGGTAATTTACAAAGTTGATGGTAGAAATTCTACTTATTTTTTTTTCTCTCGAAATTTGGTCCCAGCAGCTGCAGATAATCATCAAGTTCCGGGGCTGCTGGCGTAGGTGATTATGTCTCTACACAATTTTAGATCTCGACAGTTATTTATCATTTCCGTTGTTGACCTTCTGCCAAACCATTCTCTTAAGCTAGGGTGACCATTTTTTTCCCATTGTTTTCGGGGACATTTGTCATATTTTTTACATTTCAAAGGATTTTTTGTTTTGCTTATTTCTGAGACTGTCCCATTTATATATATTTATTCGGATGCATTGCTGCCAGGTAAGCACATAAAAAGTTCAAGAATTCTCTTCACATTAGCATGTGGTACATTATTTTCTTTCAAGTTTTCATAATAACTGTGTTTATTTGCAGTTTGATTTTATTTTTGTTAATATTCACGGTACTTATGCGACACACGCACTTAATGAAATTACAATATGTAGTTGTGTTTCTCAATAACAAAAAAAAAAAGTTTAAAATACAAAAAAATTAAACAACATATAGATATCAATTGCAATACTAAAGTAATGTTTACAGTACCTTATTTCTACTGAAGAGGTTGTTGCCTCGGCGTGGTACTTGTTTTTTGAGTGTATCTTTCTCATAATTTGATTGAGAATTTGAATAAACTAAACTAATAAAATAAACTAAACTAATAACTAAACTAATAAAAAAAAACTAAACTAATATATTAACTAAATCAATAAGCTAAACTAATAAACTAAACTAAACTAATAAACTAAACTAAACTAATGAACTAAACTAATAATGTAAACTAATAAACTAAACTAATAAACTGAATTAAACTAATGAACTAAACTAAACTAATAATCTAAATTAATCTAAACTAATAAACTAAACTAATAAAATAAACTAATAAACTAAATTAATAAAGTAAACTAAAGTAATAAACTAAACTAATAAACTAAACGAAATTAATAAAAGAAAGTAAACTAATAAACGAAACTAATAAACTAAACTAAATTAAGAAAAGAAAGTAAAGTAAACTAATAAAATAAACTAATAAACGAAACTAATAAACTAAACTAATAAACGAAACTAATAAACGAAACTAAATTAATAAAAGAAAGTAAACTAATAAACTAAAATAATAAACTTAACTAAATTAATAAAAGAAAGTAGACTAATAAACTAAACTAATAAACTAAACGAAATTAATAAAAGAAAGTAAACTAATAAACTAAACTAATAAACTAAACTAATAACTAAACTAAACTAATAAACTAAACTAAACTAAACTAATAAACTAAACTAATAAACTAAATTAATAAACTAAACTAAACTAATAAACTAAACTAATAAACTAAACTAATAAACAAAACTAAACTAATAAACTAAACTAAACTAATAAACTAAACTAATAAACTAAACTAAACTAATAAACTAAACTAAACTAAACTAATAAACTAAACTAAACTAAACTAAACTAATAAATTGAATTGTCTCCAACCTATACAGACTACTCCCACAGTCTGTTCATGGTTGCAGATTCAGTTGTTTCTTTAATGTCGTCTTTTTTTTTTAGAATTTTAATGAAACCAATAACCGTTGTGACTACATTGTGCATGTTTCCCTTATTCTCAACGCTAAATCTGTTCCTGTCCTCGACAGACACCTAAAACTAGATTACATGTAAGCCTATATAGCTCTAGACACCATCACTTGTATATTTTAGTTATTCACACGTTTCTTGCACTGGCATGTCGAATAACTCTTGGTGACCTGAAACGTTATGAGTTTAACAAGCGTTATCTTCGCTTTGTTGATTGGAGCAACGGTCTGGAGGTCATTAATGTTCTGTTTCCTATATATGTCCTTTCAAACAAAGAACAAACATATTTGTTTTGGAGGTGTGTTATTTCTACATGACACTGGATCATCGTCATCATCATTATCATCATCATCATCATCATCATCATCGAGTGCCGTATCCGCTTCGAAGGTTGGCTACCACGGAGCGCCATTCCGCTCTGTCTCTTGCTTTGATGGTACAGGTTGTCATAGGCTGTATTGTCCAACTTTTGATGTTACTCGTCCATGTTAGTCTTGGTCTGTCTGTGCCTCTTTTGCCTCGTATTTTCCCTTCCAATAATACTTTTAGTTGGCTGCTGTGTCTTTTAACATGCCCCAAAAATGTCATTGTGTGTTGTTCTAATTGTGTTTAGTAGTTCTCTTTTAATTTTTAGTTGTTTTAAAACTTCATCATTTGTTCTCTTTTCTCTCCATTCAATTCTACCTATTCTTCTATAAATTCACATTTAAAGGCTACAATTTTCTGTTCTGTTTTCTTGTCTAATGTCCATGCTTCTGCACCATACAGGAATATTGAGAAGATATAACATTTCTGACACTTGATACGCTATATTAAACTGCTTGATAAGTGAATCGATGAGCATGATAAGAAAAGCGGTGGCGGGATCTGTACGTATTCAATGGGTAGAGTCATTGCTGACGTACAGATTTTCACTGCATTCGTTGCAGAATTCAAAAAATACATAAGGTCACCTTTGTCTACGTCCCAAGACATGCAGGAGTACGGGGAAATGAAAGAGCAGGCAGGTTGGCTAACTGTGCTATTGTTGAGGACGGTCAACCAATGGATCGGACGGACATCATCAATGCCCTCCGGGAAGTGGGAAGGACACAGGACTTCGACAACCATGAGTCTACGTCACTCCTTCTGCTGAAAGAGATGGGAGTTAAGATGGGCACAGCCAGATCGAGACACTTAGTGGGAGTGTAAGAAGACTTATCAACCAACATAGAACTGGAGTCGTCAGTCGCTGGACACTGCGGGACTTGCTGAGGAGGGGATCTGAGCACCTATGGACATGTTCGGAGTGCAATGATGATGACCCGCTAATAACTCAATAACTCAATAACTCAAACTGCTTGACTTTAATCGGATTTTCGTTAAATGGAGAAGTGATAAAATATTTTTATGACGTCAGTAGAGAGAGTTTCTTTCTTTCTGCAGACTTTCACTGGCACAGATGTTTGCTGGTGATATTTGAGTAGACTGGCTAACTTTCTTTGTTCTGAATCATAACTTGGTTATAGTTTTGATGAAGTACATTTACATTGGCAATAAGGGACACGGTATAACTTAAATTGTTACAATATGTGTGGTTAAAATGTGATTATTTTACACCATCATCACCATCACCATCACCATCATCATTATCACCACCACCACCACCATCATCATCATCATCAATACCATTCCTGAGGCGTAGGTGATCATGTCTCTGCACAGCTTTCGATCTCGACAGTTATTTATCATTTCTGTCGTTGACCTTCTGTCAAGCCATTCTCTCAAGCTGTCTGGTATCTTTTCTCTTTATTTCCCTCTATTTTACACCAGAGAAGGTCAAATTGATAAAATGTTAACAGATTGTTTGTCTTTTAGTTAATTAACTCAAATATCAATAGCATGCAAATTAACGAAGCTAGAATTGTCATTTTTTTTCACAGTGTCACAAATTTGAAACACTCTCTCAAAATATCAATCTCAAGAATGAGTGGAATGTAGTTTCCTCAGGGCATCTTCATTTATAGATAAAGTAACATTTTTGGGATTGAAATTGAAATGCTACTTTAAGGTTGATACAAAAAGCTGCGCACGACGACTCCTAAAGTAGTGAATAGACCTCTTCGTAATTCGTCATTAAAATAGGCTTCAAAATATGTTTTGTGTTGTAGATTATTTTCCCTTTCGGCCCAGCACTGTATTTATTTTTAGGACCGGGTTTCAGACCCTCTTCGGTCCCTTCTCTTATTGTCAAATTGGATAGTCTGTTTCCATGAGCACAGCTTGGAAATGGAGTAAGGTCTCGGTCAGCTCGATTGTTCGCCGAACCCAACGCTTTACTGTGGTCATTGACCTCAAGCAGCTCTGATGTTCGCTGATCCCAACGCTTGCAATGAGCTGTAGGTCATTGACCTCAAGCAGCTCTGATGTTCACTGATCCCAACGATTGCAGTGAGCTGTAGGTCATTGACCTCAAGCAGCTCTGATGCTCGCTGATCCCAACGCTTGCAATGAGCTGTCTGTAGGTCATTTAACTCAAGCAGCTCTGATGTTCGCTGATCCCAACGCTTGCAGTGAGCTGTAGGTCATTTAACTCAAGCAGCTCTGATGTTTGCTGATCCCAACGCTTGCAATGAGCTGCAGGTCATTGACCTCAAGCAACTCTGATGCTCGCTGATCCCAACGCTTGCAGTGACCTGTAGGTCGCTGACCTCACTCAGCTCGGTTGTTGGATCTTGAAGTTGATATGTGGAATAGTTTAACCGGGGTCTGTCGGAAACTGTCCGGGGTCTCGGACCCCGGAATAAGTGTGTAGGGTAATCTGCTTATGTTTGTGGTTGCCAGCATTTTATTGGATTCTGGGAGTGAATTTTTGGATTGGAGGTAAAATTATTGTGTCAGTGGATCAAACTACGTGGCTCTTGTGCGGATTACTGGATCCGTAGATTGAATTACATTGCCCGTGGATCAAGTTACTGTGTCCGTGGAATTAATTATATATCATAATGTCGTATATAGTATGAGCATTCAAGTTCAATGCAGCAGGAGATCGACGCCTGGGAGTCATGATCCCGGCTGACCCACTCCAAATAGAGTGTCAAGATGCTAACGGGGCGAAACGTTTACTAGAGGGGGTAACTTCTGATGATCAGATTTCTTCAAGCTGTGAAGCTTTGCACATAGAGTTTTCTATTACTGCTAATCGAGAACAGAATTGATTGGTACGTGGATCCAGTTACAAGGTTCATGGACAGATTAGAGGACAGATCGAAATTAAGCCGTGCTTGGAATATATATCAACAGGACTTCCGGTGAATGTGGCGAATAAGCTACAGGAACCATTGAGGCTCAGTCTGAAAAGTGTTCCTTGTAGCAGTTCTTCATATTCAAAGTCCAGCCTGCTGTAGGAGCTACTGAGTTTAGTGCTCTGTTGACACCGTGAGCTATGTTTTTTTTTAAAATCCGGATCGTGTTTCGATATTCCGATTGCTTACGAAGAATGATGATATCGTAAGATGGACAGTTTTGCTGCGTTCACTTTCATTGCCGCTCGGCCTTATGTCTTTTGGCGTGTGCTGTAATTGCTTTAATGGGGACTGCAGCTGCCTTTTTCTGTTTGGACCCTTCAATGGGATGAATTTTAATTCGAATGATTCTACTGACACGGGCTGATGAGCAATTATGGATTTTAATTCGTTTGCAGTGTTACCGGGGACCTTCGACTAACCATATATACAAACAACAAATAAAATAGTGCGGTCTCATGTTAAGAATAACTCCAGACCTAATAATATGAAAATATTTCTACCTCTCCTCAGGACGGAAGAGCAAGTGGAAGACAAAAAAAGACATACATAAGAACCAGATCATTTCATTTCTAACAGCATCCCTAAACGCTCAGAAAGGAATTCACCTGAAAGGGGAACGATCAAAATAACAAGCAATAACATTAGAATATATTATAAATTCATACTTTCTTCTGCGACGTTTCAAGGCAGCAGTAGATGGATAAAAGAAGACATTTGAATAGGTTAATGAGGATCTATGAATACATTCTTCCTTCTGCTAATAAACGTGCGCTTATCAAGACGCCTTTTTTTGGCAGCATTGAGACACCTGATAACATCCTTATCTCTATCAGATATGGTTTGTTTGTTCCTGGCAGGTTTTACAACGTCGAACAGGTTCCCTTTGCGGGTGTATGTTCCAGAAGTTTAAGATTTAAAATTTAGATCTGTCTAAGACGTCAAACAATACCTGCTCTGATGAAAGGATTCACAGATAGATAGTTGACTGTTAGCACCCGTGGTCAGTGAACAAAAACTGATGAAAGGATTCACAGATAGATAGTTGACTGTTAGCACCCGTGGTCAGTGAACAAAAACTGATGAAAGGATTCACAGATAGATAGTTGACTGTTAGCACCCGTGGTCAGTGAACAAAAACTGATGAAAGGATTCACAGATAGATAGTTGACTGTTAGCACCCGTGGTCAGTGAACACAAACTGATGAAAGGATTCACAGATAGATAGTTGACTGTTAGCACCCGTGGTCAGTGAACACAAACTGATGAAAGGATTCACAGATAGATAGTTGACTGTTAGCACCCGTGGTCAGTGAACACAAACTGATGAAAGGATTCACAGATAGATAGTTGACTGTTACCACCTGTGGTCAGTGAACACAAACTGATGAAAGGATTCACAGATAGATAGTTGACTGTTAGCACCCGTGGTCAGTGAACACAAACTGATGAAAGGATTCACAGATAGATAGTTGACTATTAGCACCCGTGGTCAGTGAACAAAAATTGATGAAAGGATTCACAGATAGATAGTTGACTGTTACCACCTGTGGTCAGTGAACACAAACTGATGAAAGGATTCACAGATAGATAGTTGACTGTTAGCACCCGTGGTCAGTGAACACAAACTGATGAAAGGATTCACAGATAGATAGTTGACTGTTACCACCTGTGGTCAGTGAACACAAACTGATGAAAGGATTCACAGATAGATAGTTGACTGTTAGCACCTGTGGTCAGTGAACAAAAATTGATGAAAGGAGTCACAGATAGATAGTTGACTGTTACCACCTGTGGTCAGTGAACACAAACTGATGAAAGGAGTCACAGATAGATAGTTGACTGTTACCACCTGTGGTCAGTGAACACAAACTGATGAAAGGATTCACAGATAGATAGTTGACTGTTACCACCTGTGGTCAGTGAACACAAACTGATGAAAGGATTCACAGATAGATAGTTGACTGTTACCACCTGTGGTCAGTGAACACAAACTGATGAAAGGATTCACAGATAGATAGTTGACTGTTACCACCTGTGGTCAGTGAACACAAACTGATGAAAGGATTCACAGATAGATAGTTGACTGTTAGCACCCGTGGTCAGTGAACACAAACTGATGAAAGGATTCACAGATAGATAGTTGACTATTAGCACCCGTGGTCAGTGAACAAAAATTGATGAAAGGATTCACAGATAGATAGTTGACTGTTACCACCTGTGGTCAGTGAACACAAACTGATGAAAGGATTCACAGATAGATAGTTGACTGTTACCACCTGTGGTCAGTGAACACAAACTGATGAAAGGATTCACAGATAGATAGTTGACTGTTAGCACCCGTGGTCAGTGAACACAAACTGATGAAAGGATTCACAGATAGATAGTTGACTGTTACCACCTGTGGTCAGTGAACACAAACTGATGAAAGGATTCACAGATAGATAGTTGACTGTTACCACCTGTGGTCAGTGAACACAAACTGATGAAAGGAGTCACAGATAGATAGTTGACTGTTACCACCTGTGGTCAGTGAACACAAACTGATGAAAGGAGTCACAGATAGATAGTTGACTGTTACCACCTGTGGTCAGTGAACACAAACTGATGAAAGGAGTCACAGATAGATAGTTGACTGTTACCACCTGTGGTCAGTGAACACAAACTGATGAAAGGATTCACAGATAGATAGTTGACTGTTACCACCTGTGGTCAGTGAACACAAACTGATGAAAGCATTCACAGATAGATAGTTGACTGTTACCACCTGTGGTCAGTGAACACAAACTGATGAAAGGATTCACAGATAGATAGTTGACTGTTACCACCTGTGGTCAGTGAACACAAACTGATGAAAGGATTCACAGATAGATAGTTGACTGTTACCACCTGTGGTCAGTGAACACAAACTGATGAAAGGATTCACAGATAGATAGTTGACTGTTAGCACCCGTGGTCAGTGAACACAAACTGATGAAAGGATTCACAGATAGATAGTTGACTATTAGCACCCGTGGTCAGTGAACAAAAATTGATGAAAGGATTCACAGATAGATAGTTGACTGTTACCACCTGTGGTCAGTGAACACAAACTGATGAAAGGATTCACAGATAGATAGTTGACTGTTACCACCTGTGGTCAGTGAACACAAACTGATGAAAGGATTCACAGATAGATAGTTGACTGTTAGCACCCGTGGTCAGTGAATACAAACTGATGAAAGGATTCACAGATAGATAGTTGACTGTTACCACCTGTGGTCAGTGAACACAAACTGATGAAAGGATTCACAGATAGATAGTTGACTGTTACCACCTGTGGTCAGTGAACACAAACTGATGAAAGGATTCACAGATAGATAGTTGACTGTTACCACCTGTGGTCAGTGAACACAAACTGATGAAAGGATTCACAGATAGATAGTTGACTATTAGCACCCGTGGTCAGTGAACAAAAATTGATGAAAGGATTCACAGATAGATAGTTGACTGTTACCACCTGTGGTCAGTGAACACAAACTGATGAAAGGATTCACAGATAGATAGTTGACTGTTACCACCTGTGGTCAGTGAACACAAACTGATGAAAGGATTCACAGATAGATAGTTGACTGTTACCACCTGTGGTCAGTGAACACAAACTGATGAAAGGATTCACAGATAGATAGTTGACTGTTAGCACCCGTGGTCAGTGAACACAAACTGATGAAAACCCTACTCCACTTCAACTTTGTGAGTCTGGAAAGGAAACAATCAGTTTTGGCCAAACGATTACTGTTCTGTGAGGAAAGACAACTTTGTACTAAGGGGAACAAATAATCAGACTGAGGTAGAATGTCTTAGGCCGGAAGACGTAGATATCTTACAGTTTGCTGTCAAGCATAACACAACTCAACTACCTTCATTTAACGTCATTTTATACATTTGGCCGGTGGCCGAATCGATAACATGTCGGGATCCAAACCAGGAGAACGTGGGTTCGAATCCCGGTAGAATCAAACGTGTTTTTTTTTTATTCAGAGGCGATATATAAGCTCAGACCCGAGCACATCTTAACGGCTGCACAGGACAAGCGGCCTTTATTTTTCGGTATAATAAGTCCCCTCGGCAAACCCTAGTAACGGAGAAATTTCCGTAAAGATAGTCCCTCCCCCCCAACTAACATCAGTGAGTGGATTATAGCGAGGAACAGTCGACGGGCGAAACGTGAGAGTTACAGCTAACCCTCCTAAATGAGATCCCGTTGTAGAAAGACACAAAATGACATGTTGCCGCAGATTGCTTTGTTAGGCGATGGTTACATGGAAGAAGGGAAAGACGAAAGGTTCAGTTAATTATTGAGTCCGTCGACCATCTTCTAGGGGCTGTGTTTAGATTTCTGGAAGATGTGATTAGATTTATGCAGCTATGTGGATCGATTCATGGGGAGTTACAATGTTTCTATAGACGTTTGTAGACATAGAAACGGCTTCTTTATCCTCTTTCTTAATTTCTTTCTCTTCCTCTTCGTTTCAGAAAACAAAAGCAACAGAAAAAACAGACTGCATCCGTCATGTACACATGAATCCCCATTTTAGCCTTTGTCCTCAAAACGGATGGTCGGATTAACTTTCACTACCCTTATCTCTATAGTGAGATTATTTTAAGATTCATAAGGGACATGCCTGGGTTAACAACTTTAGGTCATAATATAAAGAATCAGAGGTATGCTGATGGATGTGGTTATTCGAAGGCTCTGGTATCACTGTAAAGGAATGGAAATCCATAATTGCTTAACCGCCCCTGCGAATGGAATCTGAATTAACATCTCATGGAATGTCTAAACAAAGAAATGCAGTCGCAGTCACCATCGAAGCAAACACAGCACATGTCAAAACACAAGGCGTTTTATAGCACCGACAGTGAACGCATCTGGACTGTCCCTCGTCATACGATATCATCATTCATAGTAAGCAATCTGAATTTAGAAACACCATCAGGATGAATCACACAGCTCACGGTGTGCACAGAGCACTACTCAGTGGCTCCGGCACCAAGTCGGACTTGGAATATTTGGAAACTGCAACAAGGAACACTTTTCAGACAGTGCCTTAACGGATCCTTGTCGCCTATCCGCCATATTGACCGGAAGTCCTGATGCGACAGAACTATGATGATGCAGTCTTAATCGCTAAGATTAATAATGAATTGCAAGAAATGTTGGACATTAATAGAGAAAGAAAGCAAAAATAAAGGACTCAACCTGAATAGCAAAAAGACATAAGTAATTGTACCAACAAATGGAAAGACATCACTACAATGCACAATAAAGACAAGTGGAACAATTTTAAAACAGGTAAATGAATTTAATTATCTTGGAACAATGTTAACCTCAGATGGTAGATGTACAACAGAGGTGAGATGCAGAATGACTCAGGCAAAAACAGCTTTCCAAAAAATACACTACAATCCATTTTTGACAACAGAAACAAGTTAAAATGAGTCCTTTTATGTTATGTACAACCAGTCTTAACATATGGCTGTGAATCATGGACAAAATGTCAACAGACAAGAAAATCACTGGAGGCTGTAGAAATGTGGTTTTACAGAAGAATGTTGAGAATCCAATGGGCAGCTGAGAAGAGTAATGAAAACGTTTTGAAAGAGGCCAAAGCAAAAAGAGAGCTAATTTCCAATATTATGAAGACACAATCATCATTTTTTGGCCATGTAAAGAGAAGAGAACAGCTGGAATATATTGTAACAACTGGGAACATTTAGGGATGAAGAGATAGAGGGAAGCAAAGAGAAAAGATACCAGACAACTTAAGAGAATGGCTTGACAGAAGGTCAACAACAGAAATGATAAATAGCCATCGAGATCGAAAGTTGTGGAGAGACATGATCACCTACGCCAGCATGCATGGTACATGATGACTTCCTCATTTGTTCTCTCTCCTCTTTTTCTCTCTCTCCTTTTTTCCCTTATGTCTTCTCTATTCTTCTTTCTCCTCTATTCTTCTTTCTACTCTATTCTTCTTTCTACTCTATTCCTCTTTCTCCTCTAATCTTCTTTCTACTCTATTCTTCTTTACTCCTATATTCTTCTTTTCTCCTCTCATTTTTTCTCACCAACCTTTCCTTGCCTTCCGACTAGTGCTCATTATTCGTATTGCATTGTAGCAGTAAGAACATTGGACATTCAGCTTTGATAATATTTTATATTAAATTTTTATTCATTATTTTAGCTATTCTTTGGTACTTCCTAAAGTAGTTAGATTCTAATACATTTCACTTGTGTGCCCGTCAGCCTTCTTTTAATATTATTATTGTTTGCTTTTGCTCTTTTCTGAGGAAGACCGTATGTAGGTCAAAACATCCACATTTGTGTTTTGTCCTCCATTGTATAGCTGTCACCGCACACTGTGCTCAACTTCCTCTCTGCTCAACAGCTTTATCGCAGCATCGCAATTCTTCTTCTTCTACCTTTTTAGCTCCCAGTGGAGCATAGGTCTTCAACAAACACTTTCCAAGTCGTTCTGTTTTTTGCCATTCTTTTAAGATCATTCCATGCCTTCCCCATCATCTTCATCTCTGCTTCTATCTGTCTTATCCAAGAATTCATTGGTCTCGCAATTACCTGTTAATTAATTATTTTTTTTTATTTTGGAACTTGCAGTGTCCAAAATATCTACTAGTTGTCTCACAATCATTCGTCTGGAATCACCCGATGACTTACTTAGTTCATTAATGATGATTACCACGATGGCATACTTAGTTCTTTTCGTCATCCGCCCTTAAAAGGTCGTTAAGTAGGCGTACATGGATTGTGTTACGGGTTGCAGTAGAAATGTGATATTTGAGGTTTTCGGCCCAACACATCAGACTTCAACACGGCATTTTTGAATACCGGGTTGCCTTCCATTTTGATCCCTATAAACTTGACCAGACTAGACTGATTAGTCTTTGTCTAGGGGCACCGCAAAGAGGTGGATTACGATCAAGATATTTCTGGATCACCGATCCTGACGCTAGCTATCAGCTATGATTTGGTGACATCGTTCAGCTTATTCTGAGCTGGGCCTTTAACGCCCACCTTTGAACAAAAGGATCGTTACCCAACTAAAAGTTTGAAATTAACGACCAAGTTCTGGATGTCTGTTAATCCCTCGGCGCTATCCACGCTAAGTCGCTCAGACAACAACTATTCTCTCCGGATCGCTTACACTCAATTCAAATTTCCCCACGTGACAAAAGATTTCCTTTTAAACGTCATGACTCGGGCTGTGCGTCACAGACACTTGCTGACTCAACTTCCATGAACTTTACCCATCGACTTTTACTGACTAAATCCTTTTTATTTATTTATTTTTTTGTGTGGGTAATGTTAACGACCACCTACTGTCTAGTCTCCTGTGAACAAGAATTTAGTTTAGTAGTGTTAAAAATAAAAGGAGAATCATCCTGCAGATTGTTAGGTATAGTAATTGTTACTATAGTCTGTTATTAATTAATGAACACGTTTGCTTTCCATTTGCGTGAAAACTACATGTTTGATCACAGTGATTTTGTGCATGCAGCCTTATAATATTCATGACGTTAAATAAATATTTTTTACTCTTAGACATTTGATCTAGTTTGTAAGATTTCTTTTTTTGGGCCATAAACCTCACGTAATTGGACCATATTTTAGTATATCTACGGTACTCAGTCGTGCTGTTCTAAATATAGTTATTTTTCATATTGAAATAGGCTGAAGAAATAAAAATGCTTGATTTTCCTGTGCACCGATTTGACTTTTATTTGAAACAGGAAAACGAGTAACGCTTTGATGCGATGCAAACAATCATGTTAAAGACGTATCCAGTTATTATGAAATTATTGTGGTATAATTTTGGCTTCTAAAACTGATAAAAATGGGGATAAACCACAAATATAAAGAAGCAACCGTCAATATATGCGGACAGAACAATACAGAAGTTGAACTTATAGAAGAAATGACAAAGAGGTAAATTTAATAATAGGATTAGCGGACACAAGAGTAAAAGGACAACACAGAAAAGACACATGAACAGCACGATAATATTCTCAGGAGTCGACAACAAAGAAAGAGCAAAACACAGAACGGGTTTTATTATCGACCCAGAACACGCAAAGAACATTCTAGAAATAAAATAATATTCAGGAAGAATAATCACAATCAGGCTACTAGAAGACAACCGAAAACAACTTACATACAGATTTATGCACCATGTAACAACAATGAAATAGTCAGCGAAGAATTCTATGAGACACTAAATGAAATAGTCAGCGAAGAATTCTTTGAGACACTAAATGAAATAGTCAGCGAAGAATTCTATGAGACACTAAATGAAATAGTCAGCGAAGAATTCTTTGAGACACTAAATGAAATAGTCAGCAAAGAATTCTTTGAGACACTAAATGAAATAGTCAGCGAAGAATTCTTTGAGACACTAAATGAAATAGTCAGCAAAGAATTCTATGAGACACTAAATGAAATAGTCAGCAAAGAATTCTTTGAGACACTAAATGAAATAGTCAGCGAAGAATTCTTTGAGACACTAAATGAAATAGTCAACATGACTGATGAAAACGACATTTTGGTGATGGGAGATTTTAATGGAAGGCTTAGGAAATAGAACAGCGAAAACAAAGATATCCAGGAACCTAAGGTAAAGGTAGAGTACGAGACTTGAACCGGCGTCTTAGCACGCGAGTTTCCACCCATTTGTGCTCGGCCGCCTATCCAGAAATGTTCGGAGATTTCTAGATAGTGTCGCTTCAAGCATCGAAATTCAGGATGCGAGACGACATTCCTCACCTTCCCAGGGTAAGACCCTGGTACCCATTTCTCCCAACGGCTGGGTTGACCGTGGGTTTCTTTTTATTTTCCAACCACGAGTACAACTCACACTGCTTCCAGCGTGAAACGAGCTCGGGTTGTCCGAACGTCGGTAGTCCAGTCGGGTGGTTTTCCAAACTAGGTTACCAAAACCTTTTGGCGATAAGACATCCTATGTAAATGAAAGAGGAATCAGACTGATGGAATTATGTAATCAACACGATTTATTTATCACCAACACATCCTTCAATCACAGAGAGTCGAAATTATACACCTCGCACAAGCGGAATGGGGGAGCCGCGTTAGCTCAGTGGTTGAACTGGACTACAAAGGACAATGGGTAGGGTTCGATCCCAACCGACGGCACCGGGTTCACCCAGCCTTAAATGGGTACCGGATTTTTTTCTGGGAAAGTAAAGCGGCGCAGGCGAAATACTAACCATATTACCCCGAAAATCATGTACCGAAGGTCTGTAAAATTTATGGTCACTAACACCATATTCCCTATACCGCCACTTGGCGTGACGGGTGTACTTTACTTTTTTTTTTATAAGCGGAATGACACAACATAATTTGTTGAAGCTAGATAGATTTTATACTAACAAGAAAACAGAACAAGAAAAGAGCAACGGACAGGAGGGAACAGACAAATAATTGCAATGCTGCGGTAAAGCTGGTAGCGAGGAGCCAGTGGTGGGGTGTGCTAAACACTCCAAAGTTTGGTGACAACTTTACAAAGAAGGAACACAACACAATACTAACGTTTCGGCCCGTGGCCTTCTTCAGAATACAAAGACAACGACAACAAATGGTGAAGCACAATTATCTATAACTACATGTTAGATGATCAAGTGGAGGGCGGGGAAAGTAGGATGTTGAAATAAAAAAGGAGAGGGAAGAGAGAAATGAATACTACATGAGGAGAGGTAGGATGTGGACGTCAAGATATATCAAATAGAAACAGAGAAAAATGTATCATAAAATGCACTTAGCTTAAAGCAGTAAGTCTGTCCTCCGTGCTGGAACACATCAGAATGACTTGGAGCGTTAAGGCTGTGTCTAGAAAGTAACACGTGACGGAAACACGCGAATGTAGAAGGACAAAAGGACTTGTGTGGCGGGAAAACCAATCTGAGGGGGCGGGGTGGGGAGGGGTGGGGGAAGAAAGATAGGCGAAGCTGCCAAACTATGAAAACGATGGTCAATGGTGAGAGGAAAACTAGAGGCCCAAAACCAAAAGCCCGGAGGGGCAAAACTGCTAGTAAGAGAGAGATCCCGCGAGAGGTTAGAAGAAAGACTGAATGAAAAGACAAAGTAGTGAACTGGGAGATGGGTGATAGAGATAGACTCTACAGAATGGAAGGCCTGGAACTGGAAGAGTTGAAAGGTAGGTCGACGAAGGGAGGAAGATGTAGGTAGTCAGAAGAGAAGGGGGAGGGGGTTTAGGATGAAGAAGGCAGGATAGGGGTTACTCAAAGAGGATATGGAAAGCAGGGATGGACGAGAAGACCCAAGAAGTGAAATAGGAAGAGAAGTCCATAGGTGGGAGGATGGAGTCAGAGGAAGCAGGGTCCTCAGAGGGACAGGGATACATTGATGCCACGAGGGATGAGGCAACCCCAACGAACGATCAGACGGTGCTCCAGAGTGAGCCGACTGTGGTGATCAGAGGAGCATGATACTAAGTCAAGTGCATTTTATGATATATTTTTCTCTTTTTCTATTTTATATATCTTGACGCCCATCCTACCTCTCCTCATGTAGTATTCATTTCTCTCTTCCCTCTCCTTTCTTATTTCAACATCCTACTTTCATCGCCCTCCACTTGATCATCTAACATGAAGTTATAGATAATTGCACTTCACCGTTTGTTGTCGTTGTCCTTGTATTCTGAAGAAGGCCACAAGCCGAAACGTCAGTATTGTGTTGTGTTCCTTCCTTGTAAAGCTGTCATCATACTTTGGAGTGTCAAAGAAGCTAAGCAAAACAAATGGATAGAATTCGGACAAAATATGAGCAGTTACTTCAAGACAGCCACAATAGACTTCTACAAAGCAGTAAAAGCAACAAGAGCGAGAAAAGAAAACCATGATTCAACTGAACTCGTTAATAACAAAGACGGACAGCAAAAACCAAGTAACCAACATATGGAACAGAGATGGAAAGAATATTTCAAAAATCTATTGAACATAGCATCGACTACAATTAACACCACCCTTGAATTAATTCAGAGTAAGAGGTATGTTTATAGCACTCGGAAACAAATGACAAATAATCAACATCAGAAAACAAAAAAAAAAACAAAGAACAATATATGGACCGAACCAGGATCGAACCCGTACTCAGTGGCACAGCGCCTTGCCACGAAAAGCCAAACGCTAGGGAACACTGCCACTCAGCTTTTTATTTCCCCTTGATTTACATATCCCGCTCATTCTAGATGTAGCAGGGTTTATCTTTATTCTGTTTTTCGTTTGTGTTGTTCTCGTTCTCTGAAGAAGGCAGTTTGTAGGCCGAAACGTCAGTATTGTTTTGTGTTCTTTGTTTGTAAAGCTCCCACCATACCTTGTGGGAGTGTTACACCCCACAACTTGCTTAAGTGTGTGTACAACAGCAAATAGATATTTCCATATCAAAATGCGTCTGCTATAATTCAATTAGATGTACAACAGAGGTGAGATGGTAGATGTACAACAGAGGTGAGATGGTATATGTACAACAGAGGTGAGATGGTAGATGTACAACAAAGGTGAGATGGTAGATGTACAACAAAGGTGAGATGGTAGATGTACAACAGAGGTGAGACGGTAGATGTACAACAGAGGTGAGATGGTAGATATACAACAGAGGTGAGATGCAGAATGGCTCAGGCAAAAGCAGCTTTCCAGAAAATAAGGAAGATACTATGCAATCCATTTATGACAATAGAAACAAGAAAAAAAGAGTTCCTAAATGTTATGTAGAACCAGTCTTAACATATGGATGTAAATCATGGACCATAGGACAACAGACAAAAAAAATCACTGGAGTCTGTAGAAATGTGGTTTTACAGAAGAATGTTGAGGATACCATGAACAGCTAAGAAGAGTAATGAAAACGTTCTGAAAGAGGTCAAAGCAAAAAGAGAGCTAATTTCCAATATTAGGAAGAAACAATCATCATTTTTTGGCCATGTAATGAGAAGAGAACAACTGGAATATATTGTAATAACTGGAAAAATTGAGGGACGAAGAGATAGAGGGAAGCAAAGAGAGAAAATACCAGACAGCTTAAGAGAATGGCTTGGCAGAAGGTCAACTACAGCAATTATAACGAACTGTCGAGATCGAAAGTTGTGGAGAAACATGATCACCTACGCCAGTAGGCCCGGTACTTGATGATGATGATGATAATTCAGTTGGGTTCCGGTTAGGACGCCTTGTGGTCTAATGGTGGCCGAATCATGTGAATTTGCTATTACACATAACGGGCAGCACACATACTTGATCTATACAAATATTATAGAGATACTACTCTGTAAAATTATTGAACTGGAAATTAACATGTTTACCGTATAATTACTCAAAATTATGTGAAAAATATATTTAAAAAAACGAATTATTTTCACGCAAAAGTCTGTGAAATAAAATAGAACAAAAAATAATTATATTCACTCAAAATACAATAAAAAAAAATTTTTTTAGCGAATTTTGTTCGCTAAAATTCTATGGGAAAAAAAATTATATTCGCTAAAAGGAATTATAAAAGTAAAAAACGTAAAGTACCCCCGTCACGCCAAGTGGCGTATAGGGAAATATGGTGTTAGTGACCATATATTTTACAGACCTTTAGCACATGAATTTTGGGATAATGTGGTCGGTATTACGCCCGTGCTGATTTACTTTCCCAGAAAAAAATCCGGTACCAATTTAAGGCTAAGTGAACCTGGAAGCCGTCGGTTGGGATCGAACCCTAACTCTTGTTCTTTGTAGTCCAATTCACTAACCACTGAACTATCGCGGCTGCCTAAAAGGAATTATATTCACTCAAAATTATGTAAAAATAATAATAATAAACCGAATTATATTCACTGAAAATTATATGTCTCTGGACATTGCTAGAGATAGAAAGCTTGTGTACACAGACAAAGAAACGTGAGGGCAACAAACATGAAACGAACAGATCAAACCAAATGTAACGACATATCGGAACTAAAATAGACAACAATGACAAGAAATCATTGAAGATCGACTCTTGTAACATTATACTCAACAAGGTATTCGGAAAAAAACAAAATACAAATTATTATATATCGTAGAAACATGGACAGGATGCAGTAAAGACAGATGCCTCTAGTAAATCACGCCCCATTCTGAAGGTAAATATCACATTCTTTTATGTAAATACTGCATTTTCACAGCACAGCCCTGGTAATTTCTATTTCCACTGTTATCTCAACTAGACATTTGTTGACGGTGTTCAAGTTAGTTTACTTCCTCGTAAATAATGTCCCTTTCTAAATTTCCAGGAAGGTTTTCATTCCAGGAAGAAACCTACAAGAAGAAATAACTCTGTAAATACTTCCTGCTTCTGACATAAATTATTGTTATTTGTTTGTAGCCAGCAATAGGAGTGACGTCCCCTGTCGGAAATTAAAATGTCCGTTGGATGTTGTACATGCCGAGATTCTACATGGAATGATGGTTTCACATTTTGGATAGATGCAGGATATTTTGTTGGGTGGGGAGGGGGAGGGGAGGGGGAGGGGAGGGGGATGGAGTCTGTGTGGGTAGCGATATTTGTTTTTTTCATTTAAATTCTCCTACTGGCTGCCTTTCACAGACCAGGGGGTTCTGGATCAATGACGTGAATGCTTCCATCATGGCGCAATTTTGTGACGTCTGCTGTTTCACTCCTCTCTCTTCTAGGTCTGTCGTACCTCTCCACCATCCCCGTCCATCCCCATGTTTGATTTGTTGTGTATCTTTTTGAGGAAAGGTGGGGGGGGGGGGGGGAAAGAGGGGGGGGGGCAGTTTTTTTACATTTTATTTCGGGAATAGGTCAGAGGTCGGGGTGTTTAACTGAACCGTTGCAATGATAATGCTTGTGTCTACATCAGAAGTATGTACAGGTTTCAGGGTTTTTTCTAAATGACTAACAAACAGCACGCGCTATAGGTAAGTAAAAAAAAAAATAAAGTTAAGAGCCCCCGTCACGCCAAGTGACGTATAGGGAATATGGTGTTAGCGACCTGACCATAAATTTTACATACCTTCGGCACATAATTTTTGGGGTAATGTGGTCGGTATTACGCCCGTGCCGCTTTAATTTTTCAGAAAAAATCCGGTACCCATCTAAGGCTGGGTGAACCCGGAAGCCGTCGGTTGGGATCAAATCCTACCTCTTGTCCTTTGTAGTCTGGTTCACTAACCACTGAGCTATCGCGGCTCCCACACGCTATAGGTGATTTGGTGGATATCACCTCGTCCTTCCATTTCTCCCCCTCTCACTACCCCTTCTTCCCCCCATAAAAAGGAGAAGTCAGGTCTCCATTTTCAGAGGGTAAAGGCATAAAAATACATCTTGATGCATAGAAATGCGAAACTGTTGTAAAGCTGATGATAATAATGACAATTTAAAAAGAAAAAAAAACTGTAAACAAAGTGTATGTTAACAGCTAGTTTCCGTTAGTGAGAAAAAAAAATGGAATGACGTTTCGACCAACAAGGCCTTCATCTGGAACAACAAACAACAACACAAAAATATTTATTGGGACATTCGCAGAAATCTAATTACATGGCGATAATACGAGAGACGTTCAAAAGGTAATGCACCACATCGGTTTTCTAAGCTAACAATCAACATAGAAGCGTGACATTTTGCACACTTTAAATATGACATGCGTCAATTGTTTGCACCAAAATGCACTTCTAATTCGCCAAATACGATTGCACTAAACCGTTGAAATGGAGCATGTTAGCAACTTGCGTTCTAAGCAGCGAATTGTGATAGAATTTTTCTAGAGAAGGAAACTGTTGTGAACATTCACAAGCGCCTATGTGATGTGCATGGAAGTTTTGTGAACATACAAACACAAGCGTTTATGTGATGTGTATGGTAGTTTTGTGAACATTCACAAGCGCCTATGTGATGTGCATGGAAGTTTTGTGAACATATACAAGCGTTTATGTGATGTGTATGGAAGTTTTGTGAACATTCACAAGCGTTTATGTGATGTGTATGGAAATGTTGTGAACATTCACAAGCGCCTATGTGATGTGTATGGAAGTTTTGTGAACATATACAAGCGCCTATGTGATTTGTATAGAAGTTTTGTGAACATACACAAACGTCTATGTGATGTGTATGGAAGTTTTGTGAACATACACAAGCGCCTATGTGATGTGTATGGAAGTTTTGTGAACATACACAAGCGCCTATGTGATGTGTATGGAAGTTTTGTGAACATACACAAGCGCCTATGTGATGTGTATGGAAGTTTTGTGAGCATGCACAAGCGTTTATGTGATGTGTATGGAAGTTTTGTGAACATACACAAACGTTTATGTGATGTGTATGGACGTTTTGTGAACATACACAAGTCCCTATGTGATGTGTATGGAAGTTTTGCAGTCGACAGGAGCACAGTAAGTCGCTGGGTTCAGAGAATAAAAGAATCGGAAAGCGGAGATACGGAGCTTCTTGATCGGCCGTGCTGTGGTCGGCCTGCCACGGCTACCAGTGCAGAGATGTTGAAATGCACTGCGGGAGTTATTCTTGCTGATAGGCGCATCACTGCTCAACAGTTGGCCTTTAAGTTGTCAATCATCATTGGTAGTGGAAATGCAATCATACAAACTCTCGTGGTAATGCAATCAGAAAAACTCACGGATTCTCTAAGGTTTGTGCAAGATCCACGAAATCTCACAAATGAACACCGTTTGCTAAGAAAAAAGCAATTTCTTCTAAACTATTGGAGCGTTTCAATGTTGACGGAGAGGACTTTTTGGCTAAGATTGTTACAGGTGACGAAACCTGGGGGCATCATTTTGAACCTACAACAAAAAGACAGTAAATGGAGTGATATCATCCGCACTCACCACGAAGAAATAAATTCAAGACATCACCTTCAGGTGGAAAGGTCATGATCACTGTCTTTTGGGACATTGAAAGTAAGATTCTTATGGATGTTATGCCAAGAGGGGAGACAATCAATTTGCAAGCTTACATTAAGACATTGAAGGTGTGATTCAATCAATTCGCAAGCTTACATTAAGACATTGAAGGTGTGATTCAATCAATTCGCAAGCTTACATTAAGACATTGAAGGTGTGATTCAATCAATTCGCAAGCTTACATTAAGACATTGAAGGTGTGATTCAATCAATTCGCAAGCTTACATTAAGACATTGAAGGTGTGGTTCAATCAATTCGCAAGCTTACATTAAGACATTGAAGGTGTGATTCAATCAATTCGCAAGCTTACATTAAGACATTGAAGGTGTGATTCAATCAATTCGCAAGCTTACATTAAGACATTGAAGGTGTGATTCAATCAATTCGCAAGCTTACATTAAGACATTGAAGGTGTGATTCAATCAATTCGTAAGCTTACATTAAGACGAAAAAAACTCAATCAACGTTGAGTTCGGCCGCACAAGAATCCAGCAAACATGCTTTCTCCTTCCCGACAACGCCCTTACACAAAAGTCTGACAACACGAGCTGTTGGATTGGGTTGGACTATACTCCCCCGCCCACCATACAGCCCTGATTTGGCAGACAGCTGCCTTCATAAGAGAGTCCAGAATCCTAATCTCAATGAGCCATGGTCGCAGACGAAGAAGATTTCTTTCTCTTTGGTCCACTTAAGCAAGGTTTAAAGATGATGCAGGAAATTTCTGATCAGTAACGAGCGCTCTAACTACTCGACCACAGAAGCGCAAACAACAGCTTCAGCAAGTGATCCGGGTTCTTTTTAACTTTTTTTTCTGATCTAAAAAGATATGTAGTTAACGAGTCATCCAATCAAAGACTTTTACACATCTTTTTGAAGCATAGACCAATGAGAAGTTCTCTCCTTCCATCCCTGTTTGTTTGTTGTTAGATCATCGTCAATGCATATCGGACGAACCCATAGGTGCTGTGATAATTCCCATGGAGAATGTCGAGAAAATCTGAAGAGAGACCTAGCACACATGCACGAACTCCGTACCACGGTCTGGGATCCACGGTGTGGGGTAGGCTTCTGCTGACAATTTTGCCCGGGAAGCGGCCAAATTAATGGCCCACTCTTTTCGATTATAACTGTCAAAGGTTCTTTAGTGTGCTCGTTTGTGCGGGGCACCTCCTGTTTACTGCCGTTATCCGAGAGGGCAAGACATCGGATCTGACTACCCAAGAGATCAGAGGAGGGTAGCGTCATGAAGAAACCATGGCTGCATTGTTCCTATTGGTTGAAACAAATCACAACCTCTGGTGAGCTTTGAACCTTCCTATCATGAGGCCCACGTCGTACCTCTAGACTACACAGCCCCCACCCCACACCCTATTTCCATTCATCCCTCTTCTTACATATTTTCCCCACTTCTTTCCAACCAGGGGTTCTTTATCACTGTCTTCCGATGTAGACTAAAGATAGGTAGTCACTCTTCATTAATTAAATCTCTTTAGACCCTGTATTGAAACACAGAGCCATGGACAAAGTCTCTCCATCCTTATTATTGAGTATTTTTATTTTAGTATTTTTTGTGTGTAAAATTTCTCTCCAGCCAGATGTTCTTTTTTCATTCTCTTCTGATATAAAGATAGGTAGTCACTTTTCATCAATCAAATCTCTTTAGACCCTGTATTGAAACACAGAGCCATGGACAAGGTCTCTCCATCCTTATTATTGAGTATTTTTTATTTTAGTATTTTGTGTGTGTAAAATTTCTCTCCAGCCAGATGTTCTTTTTTCATTCTCTTCTGATATAAAGATAGGTAGCGTCTAGTCCTAACGGAACCGGTCGATAAGTCGTACGTCATGTGCTTACTTGAGCACGCAAATGAACTTTCTGAAATTGAAAATCAATAAGTGGAGGTTATATCGCTGCTTCCTTACATTTGAAAATGTACATTTTTGTGTATTTTTTTAAACTGACATTCTTCGTTTGCTCAGGGGTACTCTGTGGTGTTTCTCGTATTGTGGGCTGAGATAGTCCCTGTGTGACCAGGAAAGAGATTGGATTAATAAGGGACACAGTTCAAGTAGGAGTGCTATGGTGGATAAAGTCCAAACGATACAAAACCAAGGAAAAGACTAGATCTAATGTAAAGAAGTTAATCGGCGTTTTAATTAATCTATGTAGGTAAAGTCCTAGTTTAAGAGCATAAATTATTTAAGTTTGGAAGCGTAACGTCCCTTGAATAACATTGACATTTATTCGGTGGTTCACTAATCTGTCATTGGAAGAGCCTAATTGTAGAGAAATTGGAGGTCATAATCTAAATAATCCAAGGTATGGTGATAATACAGTCTTAATCGCTAAGAGTGAAAATGAGTTACAAGAAATGTGGGACATTGTAGTGAAAGAAAGCAAAAATAAAGGACTCAGCCTTAATAGCAAAAAAGACAGAGGTAATGATAACAACAAAGAAAAAGACATCACCTCAGTGCAAAATAAAGACAAGTGGAACGATATTAAAATGGGTAAATGAATTTAAATATTTGGGAACTTTGTTAACCTCAGACGGAAGATGTACAAAAGAGGTGAGATGCAGAATGGCTCAGGCAAAAGCAGCTTTCCAAAAAATGAGGAAGATACTTTGCAATCAATTTTTGACATTAGAAACAAGAAAAAGAGTTCTTAAATGTTATGTAGAGCCAGTCTTAACATATGGATGTGAATCATGGACAATAGGACAACAAACAAGAAAATCACTGGAGTCTGTAGAAATGTGGTTTTACAGAAGAATGTTGAGAGTACCAAGGACAGCTAAGAAGAGTAATGAAAATGTTCTGAAAGAGGTTAAAGCAAAAAGAGAGCTAATTTCCAATATTAGGAAGAAACAATCATCACTTTTTGGCCATGTAATGAGAAGAGAACAGCTGGAATATATTGTAACAACTGGAAAAATTGAGGGACGAAGAGATAGAGGGAAGCAAAGAGAGAAAATACCAGACAGCTTAAGAGAATGGCTTGGCAGAAAGTCATCAACAGAAATGATAAAGAACTGTCGAGATCGAAAGTTGTGGAGAGACATGTTCACCTACGCCAGCAGGCCCGGTGCTTGATGATGATGAATTGTATGGAAAAGAAAAGAAAACGCGGGTGTAAAGTCCTAATAATCATTTTTACTGTTTAACAACCACTGTAGTTTTTTTGTGTGTGACGTCAAATAAGGAAATATCACTCGTTTCGCCGAAATAATTTATGTGCTTAAACTAGGACTTTACCTCTAAGAATTCATTTATTTTTATGCTTTTCCTAATTAGAGCCTTTTGATCATCACATTCACGTGCTGTGTAACCACATATCATTCTTAATGATAACAGTTCTATTTGATTTATTCAAATTAAACCAGCCACATAAACCAACCACAAAACCAACCAAATAAATGAACCATATAAACCAACCACATAAACCAACAAAATAAACCAACCATATAAACCAAACCAACCGCATAAACCGAATATATAACTCAATCACATGAACCAACCACTTAAACCAAGAACACGACTCAACCACTTAAACTAACCACATAAACCAAACCAAATAAACCAACCACATAAACCAAATCAACCGCATAAACCGAATATATAACTCAATCACATAAACCAAACACTTAAACTAACCACATAAACCAAACCAAGCACATAAACCAAACGAACCATATGCACCAACTACATAACCCAACCACTTACACCGACCACATAGACCAACCACATCACCCAACCACATAAACCAACAACATAACCAAAAAACATAACCCAACCACATAAATTTACCACATAAACCATCCACTTCAACCAACCACATAAACCAAACCAACCATACGACTCAACTACTTAAACTAACCACGTCAACCAAACCAACCGCATAAACCGAATATATAACCCAATCACATAAACCAACCACTTAAACTAACCACACGACCCAACCACTTAAACCAACCACATAAACCAAACCAACCACATACACCAACTACATAACCCAATCACTTAAACCAACCATATAGACCAACCACATAACCCAACCACATACATTAGCCATATAAACCAACCACCTCAACTACCTACGTAAACCAAACCAACTACATAACCAAACCACTTAAACCAACCACTTAAACTAAACCAACCACTTAAACTAAACCAACCACTTAAACTAAACCAACCACTTAAACTAAACCAACCACTTAAACTAAACCAACCACTTAAACCAACTGCATAAACTAAACTAACTACTTAAACCAACCAACCACTTAAACCAAACCAACCATTTAAACCAACCACATCAACTAAACCAACCATTTAAATCAACCGCATAAACTAAACCAACCATTTAAACCAATTGTATAAACTAAACCAACCATTTAAACCAAGCAACCACTTAAACCAAACCAACCACTTAAACCAACCACATAAACTAAATCAACCATTTAAACCAACCACATAAACTAAATCAACCATTTAAACCAACCGCATAAACTAAATCAACCATTTAAACCAACCGCATAAACTAAACCAACCACTTAAACCAACCACATAAACTAAATCAACCATTTAAACCAACCGCATAAACTAAACCAACCATTTAAACCAACCGCATAAACTAAACCAACCACTTAAACCAATTGCATAAACTAAACCAACCACTTAAACCAACCAACCACATAAACTAAATCAACCATTTAAACCAACCGCATAAACTAAACCAACCATTTAAACCAACCGCATAAACTAAACCAACCACTTAAACCAATTGCATAAACTAAACCAACCACTTAAACCAATTGCATAAACTAAACTAACTACTTAAACCAACCGCATAAACCAACCAACCACTTAAACCAAACCAACCACTTAAACTTCCCACATAAACTAAATCAACCATTTAAACCAACCACATAAACTAAACCAACCACATAAACCAACCACATAAACCAGCCATATAAACTAAAACAACCATTTAAACCAACCACATAAACTAAACCAACCACATAAACCAACCACATAAACTAAACCAACCATTTAAACCAACCACATAAATTAAACCAACCACTTAAACCAACCACATAAACCAACCACATAAACTAAACCAACCACATAAACCAACCACATAAACTAAACCAACCACTTAAACCAACCACATAAACCAAACCAACCACATAAACTAAACCAACCACATAAACTAAACCAACCACATAAACTAAACCAATCATTTAAACCAACCACATAAACCAAACCAACCACTTAAACCAACCACATAAACTAAACCAACCACATAACCAAACCACATAAACTAAACCAACCACTTAAACCAAACCAACAAAATAATCTTCCACATAACCAAAACACATAAACTAAACCAACCACTTAAATCAAACCAACAAAATAAACCAACCACATAAACCAACCACATAAACCAACCACATAAACCAACCGCATAAACCAAACCAATCACATAAACCAACCACATAAACCAAACCAACCACATAACCCAACCGCATAAACTAAACCAACCACATAACCCAACCGCATAAACTAAACCAACCACTTAAACGAACTACATAAACCAAACCAACTACATAACCCCAACCACTTAAACCAACCACATAACCCAACCACATAAATTAACCACATAAAGCAACCATTTAAACCAACCACATAAACCAAACCAACTACTTAAACCAACCACATAAACCAAACCAACCACATAAACCAACTACATAACCCAACCACTTAAACTAACCATACGACCCAACCACTTAAAACTGCCACATAGACCAAACCAACCCCATAGACCAATTACATAACTCAACTACTCTAAACCAACCACATAAACCAATCACATAAACCAACCAGACGACTCAAGTACTAAACCAACCTCTTAAACCAAACACATAAACCAATTACATAACTCAACCACTCTAAACCAATCACATAAACCAACCAGACGACTCAAGTACTAAACCAACCTCTTA